>NC_069410.1:28779986-28792486 GCF_026875155.1 Cherax quadricarinatus | reverse complement strand
CAGACTGAGGGACTGACCACCTCAAAACTTTAAGGGTGATGGACTGATTACATCGTCTTCAAGTGTCTTCTGCTTCTATCAACTTTTCTGTACTCGACTGAAGAAGCCTACTGTGTAGGCGAAACGTTTCGAAATAAAGATACCTAACTGTTGCATATGTGTCTTACCTAACAACGAGTACAGAAAAGTTGATAGAAGCAGAAGATACTTGAAGACGATGTAATCAGTCCATCACCCTTAAAGTTTTGAGGTGGTCAGTCCCTCAGTCTGGAGAAGAGCATTGTTCCATAGTATGAAACAATATGGAGATGAAGTGACAGGATGGAGCCTTATATAGCGCCAAGAGGTGAGACGTAGGTCACTAGAAGAGGTAAGAACTCAGATGTTGAGAGGTCATGTCCCTCTCAAATCCATCCCTCTCAAATCCTAACAACCTGTCGGTATTTTATACCATTTTAATGTTCAAACTAGTATAGCCTTTATATAGGGATGGCAGTAGCAACCTGGCACGCCACAGACGACAACACTAGCCTGGCGCACGCCACAGACGACAACACTTAGCCTGGCGCACGCCACAGACAACACTAGCCTGGCGCACGCCACAGACGACAGCACTAGCCTGGCGCACGCCACAGACGGACAGCACTAGCCTGGCGAACGCCCACAGACGACAGCACTAGCCTGGCGCACGCCACAGACGACAGCACTAGCCTGGCGCACGCCACAGACGACAGCACTAGCCTGGCGCACGCCACAGACGACAGCACTAGCCTGGCGCACGCCACAGACGACAGCACTAGCCTGGCGCACGCCACAGACGACAGCACTAGCCTGGCGCACGCCACAGACGACAACACTAGCCTGGCGCACGCCACAGACGACAACACTAGCCTGGCGCACGCCACAGACGACAACACTAGCCTGGCGCACGCCACAGACGACAACACTAGCCTGGCGCACGCCACAGACGACAACACTAGCCTGGCGCACGCCACAGACGACAACACTAGCCTGGCGCACGCCACAGACGACAACACTAGCCTGGCGCACGCCACAGACGACACACTAGCCTGGCGCACGCCACAGACGACAACACTAGCCTGGCGCACGCCACAGACGACAACACTAGCCTGGCGCACGCCACAGACGACAACACTAGCCTGGCGCACGCCACAGACGACAACACTAGCCTGGCGCACGCCACAGACGACAACACTAGCCTGGCGCACGCCACAGACGACAACACTAGCCTGGCGCACGCCACAGACGACAACACTAACCTGGCGCACGCCACAGACGACAACACTAGCCTGGCGCACGCCACAGACGAGAACACTAGCCTGGCACACGCCACAGACGAGAACACTAGCCTGGCACACGCCACAGACCAGAGCGACGACTGTGGCATGGCTTGTTGGGACAAGTTTTCGATCTCCTTGATAAAGATCGAAAGTGATCTAAACGTTATTGAAAGAAAAGTGTGTTCCACAGAGTGCATTTTGTCTTCACTGTAACATGGTTTTTGACACCACCTGCGACACTACCAAAAACCATAAATGGCCATTATACAAGATATTTAAATAACATAAATCGCTAGGGTGCTCTGGGCTTGCTATCACTGAATGGACATAACTGCGTTGTAAAACAGGATGGCAAAATTTATCCACTATCTCAATACTCTAAGAAAGAAGGAGATATCTGAATAGGTGTACAAGTAGTGGGTACAAGTCAGTATGAATTAGTGTTGTATTTAAATTGTTGCATGCATTTAAATTGAACTAATTCAGATTTAGAGAGTTTAACAAGTGGCACAACCTGCTGGATAGTGTTTGTGAGGTAAATACCTCTGTAGTTTTGAAAATAGGCTCGACAGGTAGACGAGTGGGAACGGTTAGCCTGAATTAGGCATGCCCAGCATGGGCCTGTAGGCCTTCCGCAGTGATCGTCCATTCTTATATGTGCAAACATTGTGGTTAAGCTTAATATCTATAAACGACTGTGGCAGTGTTGAATGTGAACAATGGTTCTTGCTACGTCTTCCCTCCCATATGTTCTTCCTCAGTTCGGAGAAACATCTGTAAGCGGTCACCTTCTCTAGCTTGTCACTGAAGGGATTATTCTCCTCCCAGGTAGAGTGTATTTTGATCAAAATCTGCCAGGTGCTTGGTTAATCTCAGTCTTCATGATTAGCCGCTTTCCGCTTCAATGAGTTTATTCCTCTCCAGTTGGTTTGTTGTGAGTCAGCTATTTCACCACCGACACCGCCAGTGTTTTATTTACATCTCAGCTCTGATTAAACCATTAGCCTCACATTATCTACGCACATGTGTTTAAAGGAACGTTTTGTACAGTACGTTTATTATGTATGTCCAGGGAAATATTTCTTTTTCCTTTTGAGGACTTGAACTGATTTCTTCTTTTTGTAGGACTGGGTAGTTGAGAGAATTTCCCAATGATCTCTTAATAGAAATAAAACTTAAAAAAAAAAAAAAACTTAACGCTGTCCTCTTGTATTGGTAGAGTAATTACCATAGTCTGTGTGATGTTAGTGTTCAGAGATAAATACACGGGACGGAGAAACAAGATCTAGTGTTGTGTGGCAGCTCAAAGTTGCTCTCCACACCTGCGCTCTTGTCTGCCCCTGATTATTCTACCTAAGAGGCTTTAGGGAAGTTGAGCGTCAAGTGCAACACGTGAAATTGAGTGTTTTACATGCCTGAATACCTTATGTACTCATGATTGCATGGTTGGAGCATTGATGCTGCACTTTGTATCACTGTTGCACTTTTTTACAGTTTCTGCTGCTATTGTTTCTGCTGCAGTTTGTGTCTTGTTACTGCTTCTGCACTTGATGTTTCTGCTGCTGCTGCTACTACAGTTTCTTCAGGTGTTGCTGCTGCTGCTTGATCGTGATGCCAGGGCAGGCAGGTTGCTGTTGACACTATTAGTTGATTGCTGGAGCCACACCCGCTGTCCACTTACCTGCGACACTTGACACCGGGCCACACCTGTGCACACTCGCATAAGACACCTGACACCAAGCCACACCTGCCCACACCCGCCTACGCTTGAATGTATGTTTGGCGGGAGAGGAAGGGGGGCCACATTCAGCACCTGTCTCACGCTTGAGAGACTTAACCCCCCCCCCCCCGTCTCTCTCTCTCTCTCTCTCTCTCTCTCTCTCATGTATAACTAATGCAATTTTTTTTTCAATTTTCAGGTAAGCTGAGTTTGTGGTCGTCAGTAAGGTAAAGTAAGGAAGCGTGAGTGACGGTATACCAGTGTTGATGGAAGCTTGTCATGGCTGGCGAGGGAGAGAGAAGATTCGGCAAGGAGTCTCACATCCTCCAGATAGAACTCTTGTTAGTAATGGGTGTGAGAGAACGTCTTCACATCCTGGTAAACCACTTATTCCCTCCTCGTATTAATGGTCACACAATCTGTCACTTGGTACGAAGCCGTCACCCAACCAGCTGATACCACTTGGTCACTTTACCACCACTTTCTCTCACCCATATAAAAGCGAATAAAATAACAATTAAGAGGACATTATGAGGATAATTCTAAACCGATATAATACGAGGAAATACAATCATTTAGTGTAGGTGCTGAATAATATGGAAATTAGCACCGAGTCACCGGGGCTGAAATAATATAAATCCAGAAAGATAATTGCTAATAATCCAACACTTGGAGAACTGCGATACCAAAATAACTGATATTGTTCAAAAGATGCATTTAGAATAAATGTATCTTTTGAAGAATGCCTGAACCTACCTACCCTCTCTCTCTCTCTCTCTCTCTCTCTCTCTCTCTCTCCTCTCTCTCTCTCGCAAGACCTCACACTACAGTCTTCAACACTCAACTCAGATTCTCTTCAAAATCACTTTTTTTTTTTCAATTAAATTTGAAAGGTTCATTAAAATATTTTAATATCAGAAACTTTTTAGTTTAAAATGATTTTTTTATCCAAAATAGAAATCGTAACTTTAATGGAAATGTTGAATATATTTGTTTGTGATGTCTCCTTGTAAGAGGTCCCTTTAAAAACACTCTCCTCCAGTGTAGGCGTAAACTAAACCTTCTCACTAAATATTATCCCCTGAACATTCTACATTTTAATTTGTCCGCATCCTGAGAGAGATCATCCCTCAGCCTTGTGGGGAGGGAGGGTGTTGTTTCCCTTGATGTGGGAAGGGAGGGTGTTACCCTTGATGTGGGAAGAGTGGGTGTTGTTGCCCTTGATGTGGGAAGGGAGGGTGTTACCCTTGATGTGGGAAGAGGGGGTGTTGTTGCCCTTGATGTGGGAAGGGAGGGTGTTACCCTTGATGTGGGAAGAGGGGGTGTTTTTTGCCCTTGATGTGGGAAGGGAGGTGTTTTCCCTTGATGTGGGAAGAGTGGGTGTTGTTGCCCTTGATGTGGGAAGGGAGGGTGTTACCCTTGATGTGGGAAGAGTGGAT
Source organism: Cherax quadricarinatus (assembly GCF_026875155.1). Classification (NCBI taxonomy): domain Eukaryota; kingdom Metazoa; phylum Arthropoda; class Malacostraca; order Decapoda; family Parastacidae; genus Cherax; species Cherax quadricarinatus. The sequence goes on along the minus strand of NC_069410.1, from coordinate 28,788,026 downwards.
GTTGTTGCCCTTGATGTGGGAAGGGAGGGTGTTGTTACCCTTGATGTGGGAAGGGAGGGTGTTACCCTTGATGTGGGACTGGAACAGAAAAAAACCCACATGTTACCCATTACATTATCAACGGGCACTGCTGTCGCCAGAGAGTAGACGGTAAGTAAATATGATTCACCAAGATAAAAGAATCATCTTATAAAGGTGATGGTGGCTGTGTTGATAGTGACTGTTGGTGGTGGCTGTGTTGATAGTGACTGTTGGTGGTGGCTGTGTTGATAGTGACTGTTGGTGGTGGCTGTGTTGATAGTGACTGTTGGTGGTGGCTGTGTTGATAGTGACTGTTGATGGTGGCTGTGTTGATAGTGACTGTTGGTGGTGGCTGTGTTGATAGTGGACTGTTGGTGGTGGCTGTGTTGATAGTGACTGTTGGTGATTGCTGTTTTTGATAGTGACTGTTGGTGGTGGCTGTGTTGATAGTGACTGTTGGTGGTGGCTGTGTTGATAGTGACTGTTGGTGGTGGCTGTGTTGATAGTGACTGTTGTGGTGGCTGTGTTGATAGTGACTGTTGATGGTGGCTGTGTTGATAGTGACTGTTGGTGGTGGCTGTGTTGATAGTGACTGTTGGTGGTGGCTGTGTTGATAGTGACTGTTGGTGGTGGCTGTGTTGATAGTGACTGTTGATGGTGGCTGTGTTGGTAGTGGACTGTTGATGGTGGCTGTGTTGATAGTGACTGTTGGTGGTGGCTGTGTTGATAGTGACTGTTGGTGGTGGCTGTGTTGATAGTGACTGTTGGTGGTGGCTGTGTTGATAGTGACTGTTGGTGGTGGCTGTGTTGATAGTGACTGTTGATGGTGGCTGTGTTGATAGTGACTGTTGGTGGTGGCTGTGTTGGTAGTGACTGTTGATGGTGGCTGTGTTGATAGTGACTGTTGGTGGTGGCTGTGTTGATAGTGGACTGTTGGTGGTGGCTGTGTTGATAGTGACTGTTGGTGGTGGCTGTGTTGATAGTGACTGTTGGTGGTGGCTGTGTTGATAGTGACTGTTGGTGGTGGCTGTGTTGATAGTGACTGTTGGTGGTGGCTGTGTTGATAGTGACTGTTGGTGGTGGCTGTGTTGATAGTGACTGTTGGTGGTGGCTGTGTTGATAGTGACTGTTGGTGGTGGCTGTGTTGATAGTGACTGTTGGTGGTGGCTGTGTTGATAGTGACTTTTGGTGGTGGCTGTGTTGATAGTGACTGTTGGTGGCTGTGTTGATAGTGACTGTTGATGGTGGCTGTGTTGATAGTGACTGTTGATGGTGGCTGTGTTGATAGTGACTGTTGGTGGTGGCTGTGTTGATAGTGACTGTTGATGGTGGCTGTGTTGATAGTGACTGTTGATGGTGGCTGTGTTGATAGTGACTGTTGATGGTATCTGTGTTGATAGTGACTGTTGGTGGTGGCTGTGTTGATAGTGACTGTTGGTGATTGCTGTGTGATAGTGACTGTTGGTGGTGGCTGTGTTGATAGTGACTGTTGATGGTGGCTGTGTTGATAGTGACTGTTGGTGGTGGCTGTGTTGATAGTGACTGTTGGTGATTGCTGTGTTGATAGTGACTGTTGGTGGTGGCTGTGTTGATAGTGACTGTTGATGGTGGCTGTGTTGATAGTGACTGTTGGTGGTGGCTGTGTTGATAGTGACTGTTGGTGGTGGCTGTGTTGATAGTGACTTGATGGTGGTGTGTTGATAGTGACTGTTGGTGGTGGCTGTGTTGATAGTGACTGTTGGTGATTGCTGTGTTGATAGTGACTGTTGGTGGTGGCTGTGTTGATAGTGACTGTTGGTGGTGGCTGTGTTGATAGTGACTGTTGATGGTGGCTGTGTTGATAGTGACTGTTGGTGGTGGCTGTGTTGATAGTGACTGTTGATGGTGGCTGTGTTGATAGTGACTGTTGGTGGTGGCTGTGTTGATAGTGACTGTTGGTGGTGGCTGTGTTGATAGTGACTGTTGGTGGTGGCTGTATTGAAAAACGACTGTTGGTGGTGGCTGTGTTGATAGTGACTGTTGGTGATGGCTGTGTTGATAGTGACTGTTGGTGATGACTGTGTTGATAGTGACTCTTGATGGTGGCTGTGTTGATAGTGACTGTTGGTGGTGGCTGTGTTGATAGTGACTGTTGGTGGTGGCTGTGTTGATAGTGACTGTTGGTGGTGGCTGTGTTGATAGTGACTGTTGGTGGTGGCTGTGTTGATAGTGACTGTTGGTGGTGGCTGTGTTGATAGTGACTGTTGGTGGTGGCTGTGTTGATAGTGACTGTTGGTGGTTGCTGTGTTGATAGTGAATGTTGATGGTGGCTGTGTTGATAGTGAATGTTGGTGGTGGCTGTGTTGATAGTGACTGGTGGTGGCGACTGTGTTGATAGTGACTGTTGGTGGTGGCTGTGTTGATAGTGACTGTTGGTGGTGGCTGTGTTGATAGTGACTGTTGGTGGTGGCTGTGTTGATAGGGGACTGTTGGTGGTGGCTGTGTTGATAGTGACTGTTGGTGGTGGCTGTGTTGATAGTGACTGTTGGTGGTGGCTGTGTTGATAGTGACTGTTGGTGGTGGCTGTGTTGATAGTGACTGTTGGTGGTGGCTGTGTTGATAGTGACTGTTGGTGGTGGTGTGTTGATAGTGACTGTTGGTGGTGGCTGTGTTGATAGTGACTGTTGGTGGTGGCTGTATTGATAACGACTGTTGGTGGTGGCTGTGTTGATAGTGACTGTTGGTGATGGCTGTGTTGATGGTGACTCTTGGTGGTGGCTGTATTGATGGTGACTGTTGGTGGTGGCTGTGTTGATAGTTACTGTTGGTAGTAGCTGTGTTGGTAGTGACTTTTGGTGGCTGTGTTGATAGTGACTCTTGGTGGTAGCTGTGTTGATAGTGACTATTGGTGTTGGCTGTGTTGATAGTGACTGTTGGTGTTGGCTGTGTTGACAGTGACTGTTGGTGTTGGCTGTGTTGATACTGTTGGTGTTGGCTGTGTTGATAGTGACTGTTGGTGTTGGCTGTGTTGATAGTTACTGTTGGTAGTGGCTGTGCTGATAGTGACTATTGGTGGTAGCTGTGTTGATAGTGACTGTTGGCGGTGGCTGTGGAGCCTGATTTGTATAGGGGTCAGTGTGTCCTATTCTTTTCATTATCTTCCTCTTAATTCCCCATGTTTCCTCATTGACCCCCTTCCCATGGTGGCTGGTGACCCCAGTTCCCTGAGGGCTACGTCCCCTGGTAGCCCCTGACACACACTACTCCGATTAGTCCCCAGGTTAATTTCCGCTCTGGCTGGGTAAAGATGGACGCCACGACGATATTAACAGGCGTAGAGGTAAGTGATAAGAGTAGGTGGTGGGAGGGAGAAGTGTGGTGGTGGTGGTGGGAGACGTGTGGTGGTGGTGGTGGGAGACGTGTGGTGGTGGTGGTGGGAGACGTGTGGTGGTGGTGGTGGGGAGGGAGACGTGTGGTGGTGGTGGGGAGGGAGACGTGTGCTGGTGGTGGGGAGTGAGACGTGTGGTGGGGGAGGGGGGACGTGTGGTGGTGGTGGGGGGGAGACGTGTGGTGGGGGAGGGGGGAGTGTGGTGGTGGGGGAGTAAGACGTGTGGTAGTGGTGGGGAGGGAGACGTATGGTAGTGGTTGGAGAGGGAGACGTGTGGAGGGGGAGGGAGACGTGTGGTGGGGGGGAGGGAGGGCGTGTGATGGTGGTGGGGGAGGGAGACGTGTGGTGGCGGTAGGGGAGGGAGACTTGTGGTAGGGGGGGGAGACTTGTGGTGGTGGTGGGGGAGTGAGACTTGTGGTGGTGGTGGGTGGTGGTGGTGGTGGTGGTGGTGGGGGAGTGAGACGTGTGGTGGTGGTGGGGAGTGAGACGTGTGGTGGTGGTGGGGGAGTGAGACGTGTGGTGGTGTTGGGGAGGGAGACGTGTGGTGGTGAGAGAGGGAGACGTGTGGTATCGGTGGGGGGAGACGTGTCGTGGTGTGGTGGTGGGGGAGGGAGACGTGTCGTGGTGGTGGGGGAGGGAGACCTGTGGTCGTGGGGGAAGGAGACGTGTGGTGGCGGTGGGGGAGGGAGGGCGTGTGGTGGCGGTGGGGGAGAGAGACGTGTGGTAGTGGGGAGGGAGACGTCTGGTGGGGGGGATGGAGACGTCTGGTGGTGGTGGGGGGGGAGGAACGTGTGCTGGTTGGGGGGAGGGAGACGTGTGGTTTGGGGGTGGTGGGGAGGGAGACGTGTGGTGGCGGTGGGGGAGGGAGACGTGTGGTGGTGGTGGGGGAGAGAGACGTGTGGTGGTAGTGGGGAGGGAGATGGTGTGGTGGGGGGTAGGGAGACGTGTGGTGGGGGGTAGGGAGACGTGTGGTGGGGGAGGGAGACGTGTGGTGGTGGAGGGGGAGGGAGACGTGTGGTGGTGGTGGGGGAGGGAGACGTGTGGTGGTGGGGGAGGGAGACGTGTGGTGGTGGTGGGAGAGGGAGACGTGTGGTGGTGGTGGGGGAGGGAGACGTGTGGTGGTGGTGGGGAAGGGAGACCTGTGGTGGTGGTGGGGGTGGGAGACGTGTGGTGGTGGTGGGGGAGGTAGACATGTGTTAGAGGGAGGGGAGGAGGGGGGGAGACGTGCGGTGGTGGAGGGAGACGTGTGGTGGTGGTGGGAGACGTGTGTTGGAGGGAGGGGAGGAGGGAGGGAGACGCCCTCTTCCGCTTCTCTTCCATTAATGATGGACGGAACAATGAGAGAAATTTTAATTGTATGTAAACTGAGAGGGAAGGTGAAGGAGGGAGGGGGACTGTTGGATGGGAGGGGAGTGAAGGATGGGACAGAGAAAAATAAGTTAGTGGGAGAGGGGGTGGAGAGAGAGAGAGAGGAAGGGGGGAAAGGTGAGTGAGTGAATCTCTAAGAAGACGGACAGCAAACAGCAACTACACACTGGCTGTGCCCTTCTGAAGAACATCACTTAATCATTCCTAGAATGACCTGAATCTGGAACATGTTCGTACAGCTTAACAACATCGATGAAGTTGTTTACCAAATGAAATCGTTGGCCAACGGATGACTCCAACTTCATCCTATGCTCTTTGTATGCTTCATAACAGTAAAAAGGCTTTCAGCTGAGGCAGATAACAGCTCTTAGCTTGTAAATGAAGGTTGGAATTCTTAATCTAACCCTGTAAAAACCCTTGTGTAATAGAAAAAGGTGAGAGGGAGAGAGAGGGAGAGAGGGAGAGAGGGAGAGAGGGAGAAGTAGGTAGGTAGGTAGGCATGTAGATAAGTGGAGGAGAATGAGTCATGACACAGGTGGCAATGTTGTCAGTATCGTGACACAATAAGCAGGTGTTGTCAGTATCGTGACACAATAAGCAGGTGTTGTCAGTATCATGAAACAAGGAAGTAGCCTTTATCTGGAGTCATTATCTCCCAGACAGGTGTTAGATGTAGTACCCCATAAGAGACTGATACAAAGGCTAGAGGAGTAGGCAGGAAATACAAGGAAAGCACTACACTGGATAAAGGAATACTTAACGGAAAGGAAGCAACGAGTTACTCAGAGAGGTGGTGTTGGAATGGGCGAATGTAAAGAGTGGGGATCCACAAGGGTCAGTACTTGGACCAGTATTGTTTCTTGTGCATATGAACGTGACAAGGAAACAGTCATCGGTGTCTCTGCAGATGATGTGGCTAATGAGGAGAAAAATTGGAACAGACCAGGGAAGACTGCAAATGGATCTGGACAAGCCACAGTGGCTATTAGAATTTAACCCCAGCAAATGCAAAGTTATGATAGTCAGATGGACAAAAACTTCCAGAAACAGTATACAGGCTCGGGGAGAAAGTCTGCAAACCTCCCTGGAAGAGAAAGACCTCGGGGTGAGCATAGTTCCGAGCATATCACCTGAGGCACACACCAGAATAACTGTTGCAGCAAACGCGAGGCTTTCAGATTTAAGGGTAACTTTCAGGAACATCAACAAGGATGCACTTACAACATTTTATACGGTCTATATCAAGCTGATCTTGGAGTATGCAGCACCAGTATGGAACCCACATCAGGTTAAGTATGTGAGGAAGCTGGAAAAAGTGCAAAGGTTTGCAACAAAACTAGTCCCAGAGCTGAGGGGTGTGATCTGAGGAGAGGCTAAAGGAGCTAAACCTAACACTAGAGGACAGAAGGACCAGAGCTGATATGATTACGTCGTACAAAATACTCGGAGGAATCGACAAGGTGGACAGGGAGAATATGTTTGAGAGGCAGGTTTTAGAGCTGGAAGTTAAAAGTACAGATGAGTCACAGGGATGTTAGGAAATACTTTTTTAGCCTTAGAGTAGTCAAGAAGTGGAACGACCTAGAGAACGAAGTGGCAGAGGCAGAATCCATACATAGCTTGAAGAATAGGTATGAGAGAGCTTACGCAACCAGGAGAGACAAAGAAATAGCCAGCAGAGAGGAGGGGCCAGGAGCTGAGACTCGACGAAGACGACCAAAATAGGGAAGAACGTACAGGTCAGCAGTATGACACAGGGAGGCAGTGTAGTCAGTATCATGAGACAGGGAGGCAGGTGTTGCGGGTATCATGAGACAGGGAGGCAGGTGTTGCGGGTATCATAAGAACATAAAGAAGGAACACTGCAACAGGCAACCCATGCGAAGTAGGTCCATGCCACCCACCGGCCTAGAACAATGACCACCTAGTCAGGTCACTTCCACTTAAGGAAGGAGCACGGCACCAGACCTGGTAGCCCAAGCTAGTCAGGTCCAACTCTCGCCCACTCGTGTATTTATCCAACCTATTTTTAAAACTACACATGATCTTAGTTTCTATGACGGTACTCCGGAGTTTGTTCCACTCATCCACAACTCTTTTACCAAACCAGTGCTTTCTTACATCCTTCCTGAATCTGAATTTTTCCAACTTAAAACCATTGATGCGAGTCCTGCTTTGGCTGGATATTTTCAGCACGCTATTTACATCCCCTTTATTTATTCCTGTTTTCCATTTATACACATCTATCATATCCCCCCTAATTCTACGCCTTTCTAGAGTACAGATTCAAGTCCCTCAGTCTATCCTCATAGGGAAGATTTCTGATACATGGGATCAACTTTGTCATCCTCCTCTGTACGTTTTCCAGTGCATTTATATCCATTCTGTAATATGGTGACCAGAACTGAGCAGCATAATCTAAATGAGACAGGGAGGCAGGTTTTGCGGATACAAGAGAGGGAGGCAGGTGTTGTGGGTATCATGAGAGAGGGAGGCAGGTGTTATGGGTATCATGAGGGAGGGAGGCAGGTGTTGTGGGTATCATGAGAGAGGGAGGCAGGTGTTGCGGGTATCATGTCACAAGAAAGCAGGTTTTATCTAGAGTCGGTATCTCCCAGACGTAGATATGTATCTCCTCGCAGCATCTCACTGGATGATGTTATCTCAATTAGAAAGAATTGCATGTCATTAATATTATTTATTGTAGCTGTTCACTTCTTCCTTTCTTCCTTCGCATTCTTATTCTTTTCGTTCTCATTCTTTTCACTCCTATTCTTTTCATATTTTCATTCTCATTCATATTTATTATTATTGTGGTGGTGGGTGGGGGTGTGATGCCCCGCCCTGATGTGTTGCTACTGGTGGTATATTGTTGTCAGCGTATCTCTGGTGTAGAGGCATGTGTCGCCTCCATCACAACATTACCATGCGCATTTATCTTTCTGACGTTTCTATTCTTAAATGTATCTTTGTAGTATTTTCTTTCTCATATGTTATTTTATTTTGAGGCCGGGTGTAACTGAGTTCTCTCTCATCCTATCTCTTTCTCTCTCCATCAAATCTCTACTGCTCCTCTCTTCGCTCCTCTCTCTTGTTCTCTTCTCCTTCTTTTCCCTCCCTCTCTCACTCCTCTCTCTCATTCCTTCTCTCTCATCTCTCTCGCTCATCTCTCGCTTCTCCTCTCTTGCTTCTCTCACTCCTCTCTTCGCTCCCTCTCCCTCCTCTCTCCTCCTCTCTCTCCTCTCGCTCTCCTTCCTCTCTCCTCCTCTCTCGCTTCTCTCTCC
>NC_069410.1:28702486-28777486 GCF_026875155.1 Cherax quadricarinatus | reverse complement strand
TGTACGAAGATATTTAAGGTAAATTTAGGTATTAACGATTTCTTTTACTGCATAGGTGAATTATATCATTAGTGAGCCATATACAGTTAACAGACTTTAAGAGGAGGTAAAGGATGGCAGGAGCACACTGTTGGCTGGGTTTTATCAACCTCTCTGTGCTAAGATTTGTTTACATGTTTCTTATATTTCCACGAGGTTGCTTACTATGTTTGTGGAGAGCTGTGGTGGTGAGCGGAACTGCGGTACCCACTTCGGACTGCGTTCCGCAAGCACCAACAGCCTGGCCTTGACGAGGCCGTCAACCAGAAGTCCTGTTGCGAGAGAGCGGTGTGCGGGTACGATGATCCCCACCATCACAACCACCACCACCACCACCATCACCATCACCACCTTCACCATCACCTTCACCACCACCATCACTTTCACTACCATCACCTTCACCACCACCATCACTTTCACTACCATCACCTTCACCACCACCTTCATCACCATCACCACCTTCACCACCACCACCTTCACCACCACCTTCATCACCATCACCACCTTCACCACCACCACCTTCACCACCACCACCTTCACCACCTTCACCACCATCACACACCTTCACCACCATCAACACCTTCACCACCATCACCTTCACCACCATCACCACCTTCACCAGCACCATCATCATCTTCACCACCATCACCATCACCTTCACCCTTCACCTTCACGATCACCTTCACCTTCACCACCTTCACCACCATCACCTTCACGATCACGTTCACCACCTTCACCACCACCATCACCTTCACCACCATCACCTTCACCACCACCATCACCTTCACCACCATCACCTTCACCACCACCATCACCACCTTCACCACCATCACCTTCACCACCACCATCACCTTCACCACCACCATCACCTTCACCACCATCACCTTCACCAGCACCATCACCACCTTCACCAGCACCATCACCACCTTCACCAGCACCATCACCACCTTCACCACCACCATCACCACCTTCACCACCACCATCACCACCTTCACCACCACCATCACCACCTTCACCACCACCATCACCACCTTCACCACCACCATCACCACCTTCACCACCACCACCATCACCACCACCATCACCACCTTCACCACCACCACCATCACCACCACCATCACCACCTTCACCACCACCATCACCACCTTCACCACCACCATCACCACCTTCACCACCACCATCACCACCTTCACCACCACCATCACCACCTTCACCACCACCATCACCACCTTCACCACCACCATCACCACCTTCACCACCACCACCATCACCTTCACCACCACCATCACCACCTTCACCACCACCATCACCACCATCACCTTCACCACCATCACCACCTTCATCACCATCAACACCTTCACCACCATCACCACCTTCACCACCATTACACGCCACCCGCCTTACCAGGTACTTGGCAACTATTTAATTCATCTCCTTCATTCATCTCCTACATTTTCAGGGCTTGGGATGGAAGGAAACTATGAAGGTGAGATAATGTTGAGAGGCAGCAGAGTTTACCTTCCCTATACATACGAGTGTATGAATGTATGTAACTATACTGAACGTGTCATGGGACAATACCAGATTTTTTTGGGCAATGACAATACTTTGGCACTGTGTGTGTGTGTGTGCGTGCGTGCGTGCGCGTGCGTGCGTGCGCGTGTGCGTGTGTGTGTGTGTGTGTGTGTGTGTGTGTGTGTGTGTACACCTAATTGTGGTTGAAGGGGTCGAGACTCAGCTCCTGGCCCCGTGCGCGCGCGTGCGTGTGTGTGTGGTTTGTGTGTGTGTGGTTGTTTGTGTGTGTGCGTGTGTGCGCGTGTGTGTGCGTGCGTGCGCGCGTGTGTGTGTGTGTGAGCGCGCGCGCGCGCACACACACACACACACACACACACACACACACACGATCGCAGTCAGCAGGATTCAGAGCCACGTCAGGGAGGCTGGCAAGGTTCCCTAACTTAGGCTTTAGACCACTCTGCCACAGATGCTTGAAAATCTGGGCAGCCTTGTTTACGAGTCATGTTTCTTCCCAGGCCAGGCACACCAGTGCGCCTCAAGTATGGCTTCAAGCTATTTCATTCTCCCCATGTATGTTCTGACCTCACACTCGATTTTCGTCAATGCACCACGCAGAAACACGCGGATATATACAGAGAGAGAGAGATATCGCAGTTGGATTCAAAGCCACGTCAGGGAGGCTGGCAAGGTTGCTGACTGCTATCTTTCTCTGTATATACCTTTTTGTTTCTGCGTGCTTCTTATAAATATATATAATATATATATATATATATATATATATATATATATATATATATATATATATATATATATATATATATATATATATGTACTGTAAATAAATTTGTTTTGTTAGTGGTGGTGAAAGTGTGTGTATGTGAGGTGTGAATGGTGGGAAGGAAGTGCTGGATGTGTTGAATATTTTAACAAGAGACGTCACAACTCTCCTGCTATGCTCTTCATATACCTTTATAACCTTGGTATTCCCCACCTACATATCTGCGCTCTCTCTCTCTCTTTCTCCTGTTACAAGGTTCTTTTTTTCTTGCTGAAGTCTCTTCGTTGCTTCCTTGGGGATGGGGGGAGCTAGTGGTGGAGGGTGATGCTGTTTATTTAGGGGAAGGAATATCCTTTTTCGGGGGGTGGGGGTTGTGTTTATACGGAGATTCTTGTGAGGAAGGGGTGGGCGGACAGGTCATGGTGTGGAGATGTAAGTGTGAGGGGGGTGTTAGTGGGAGGGTTATACTGTAGTGACACTTTTACACAAGATACAATAATGCTGTACCTTGTTTATTTGTCTTTGTCGTCTTTTGACTATTTTCTTTCTTCTGATTCTATATCTAACCTTCTGTCCTTTCCTCATTTTCACCCGCCTCCATCATTTTTCGTCCCCCCCATCTTTCTCATCCCCTTCCTTTTTCTCATCCTCTCCCTCTTTCTCATCCTCTCCCTCTTTCTCATCCCCCTCTTACCCCCTAAATTCGCAGCCCTTTTATTATCTCCCGTCCTAATTATTGTCCCCTCCCTCATTCTCTCTCCTCCCTAACGTTCTGTCCTTCATTCTCTCCCTCATATTCTCCCCACCTTATTTCTCATTCTCTCGTTCCTCTCCCTCATTCTCGCCCCCCTTCTTTGTCGTTCCCCTCCCTCTACGGCCGGCAGCAGGATGTGGGATGCTGCCGGTGTCTTGGTCGTGCAGGTGTCTCTGACACTTGTAGCTCAGTCTTCACATATTGTTCATTTTTCTTAACTTGTGCATGATTTCCAACAGGTTTCTTAATATTTTTTTCGTGCTAGCACTTTATATTAGTTAGGTAGTTTTTGTTTCTTTTACCTTGTACCGTGATGTGTTTATGTGGTGTGGGGGGGGGGGGTTCTATTACACAGGTCACTAATTGACCTAACAGTCGAAATACTCTACACACATCTCAACTTGCGTCCCCCCTCCCCGATTCTCTCCTCCACCATAAAAAAATGCAGACTGCCCATACCACAACAGATGACTCGAAACTATCTAGTCACCCACATAGTGCTAAACCAGACCCATCCCCCAGTCATAGCACTAATACCCACAGTGCTGGTGCTGGCCCCCAGGCTCAGCCCCCAGCCCCAGTGCTGACTCAGTCCCAGCCCCCAGCCATATTGCCAGCCCAGACTCTACTAGGGACCCTACCACAACCACCACTAAAACCATAAATATACAACCATCATTGCATAAGACCGTGGCCCACAGTACAGATGTAGGAGAGGAGTCTCCTTCTTCCTCTACTGAGGAAAGTAGATGGAATCCAGGACGGGGTGGCCCTGGCTTGGATACTGAGGATTATAGTGCAGTCCCAGAACCTGCAGAAATTGACAATACACCTCCCAACAATTCTCAACTAAAGGTGAATTTGTGCAAATATTATGCTTGGGGCATTTGTAAGCATGGAATATCAGGAAAAAAAAATGGGACATGCAACTTCGAGCATCCCAAAAAATGTAGCGACCTCCTGTCTAAAGGAGTGTGTCGTTCTTCTTCCTGTACTTTCTTTCACCCAAAAATGTGTCACTCATCGGTCCTCCAGAAGCAGAGTTACAACATGCAACTGCCCTGCATACCATCTAAAAGGGACCAGGAGGCACAGACCCCACAAGACAAACAATAGTAGCTACGACAACCCAACTCCAGGTGATTTTTTAGTGGCAGGAAACGGAAAAAGAAAATGGAAGGAAATAAAAATAGTCCACCACCTTGGAGCCTTGTTGGACTGGAGGCGCAGCCAGTGGCCACCCATGGCCCTCCAGAACTACAACTACTGATGCCAATAACAAAATCCCCCAACAAACACAGAATACAACCTCGTTCATATTTGCTAATATACAGGGCCTTAAGCCATCCACCAACAACAAAATACCTTTTATCAGTGGACTTCTAGAGGAGTCTAATGCAATGTTTGCAGCCTTCACAGAGACTCTCACTAAAGATCACTTTGACAGTGAAATATGGATAAGTGGTTACAACCTTTTTAGATGCAACAGAAAGAACAGGCAACAAGGGGGGGTTGGCCTGTATGTCAGAGTCCCTCATCTGCACGGAGTTGCTGAACACCACAAATGAGATAGTTGAAGTTCTATCAATAAAGATCGAGAACATTGTGGTTGTATATAAGCCACCAGATGCAACCTCACAACAGTTCAAGGAACAACTACTGAAAATTGATTACTGTCTGGAAAGCCTTCCAGCTCCATCCCCAAACATCGTACTGCTTGGTGATTTCAACCTAAGGCATACAAAATGGAAGAATGTAGCTAATAATGTTATAGCTGAAACAGTCCCCTGAGGTAGCGCAGATGAAAGGTCACACACACATGAGCTACTAAGTCTCTGCGATAAACACACCTTAAGCCAGCAGATAGTGGAGCCACTAATCAGTCTGAGGATCGTCGACCCAAATGATTTCTTCATGAATGAGCCTCAAAACTCCATAAATGTATGCCAGATTTCCGACATTACCCTAACTCTGATAGACTTCGAAAAAGCCATTGACAACATGCCCATGCACTCAGCCCCGGGCCCAGACTCGTGGAACTCTGTATTCATTAAGAACTGCAAGAAACCCCTCTTGCGTGTCCTAAGTACACTATGGAGGAGGAGCTTGGACATGGGTGAAATTCCAGTCACTTAAAACAACGGATATAGCCCCACTCCATAAAGGAGGCAGCAAAGCATTAGCTAAGAACTATAGACCAATAGCTCTGACGTCCCACATCATAAAAATCTTTGAAAGAGTGCTAAGAAGCAGGATTGCAAATCACCTGGATTCCCAAAATCTGCACAATCCAGGGCAACATGGGTTCAGGGCAGGTCGCTCCTGCCTCTCAAAACTACTGGATCACTGTGACATGGCCTTGGATGCACTGGAAGAAAATCAGATTGCAGATGTAATATACACAGACTTTGCAAAAGCGTTTGACAAATGCGATCATGGCGTAATAGCGCACAAAATACATGTTAAAGGAATAACTGGGAAAGTGGGGAGATGGATCTTCAACTTCCTAACAAATCGAACACAGAGTAGTGGTCAACAGAGTTAAATCGGAGGCTGCCATAGTGAAGAGCTCTGTTCCACAAGGCACAGTACTCGCCCCCATCTTGTTCCTCATCCTCATATTAGACATAGACAGATATATACACCACAGCACCGTATCATCCTTTGCGGATGATACTAGGATCTGCATGAGGCTGTCATCTGCTGAGGACGCGGTTAACCTCCAAGAAGATATAAACAAAGTTTTCCAGTGGGCAACGGAAAACAATATGATGTTCAGTGAGGACAAATCCCAACTACTCCGTTATGGAAAACTGGAGATAATAACTAGAACAGAGTGTACTACAAACTCTGGCCATACAATAGAGCGGAAAAATAATGTAAGGGACCTGGGAGTAGTAATGTCTGAGGATCTCACTTTCAAAGATCACAACAGTGCCACGATCACAAGTGCCAAGAATATGATGGGATGGATAATGAGAACGTTCAGAACGAGAGATGCCAAGCCAATGATGATCCTTTTCAAATCACTTGTTCTCTCGAGGCTGTAATACTGCTGTACATTAACATCTCCATTCAAAGCAGGTGAAATTGCAGATATAGAGAGTGTACAGAGATCCTTTACTGCACATATAAGTTCTGTCAAGCACCTTAACTACTGGGAACGCTTGGAAGCACTTGACTTGTACTCGTTGGAACGCAGGAGAGAGAGATATATCATAATCTACACTTGGAAATTCCTGGAAGGAATGGTCCCGAATCTGCACACAGAAATCACTCCCTACGAAAGTACAAGACTGGGCAGGCGATGCAAAATACCCCCAATTAAAAGTAGGGGCGCCATTGATACATTAAGAGAAAACACCATAAGTGTCCGGGACCCAAGACTGTTCAACAGCCTCCCATCAAGCATTAGGGGAATTACCAATAAACCCCTGGCTGCCTTCAAGAGAGAGCTGAACAGATACCTAAAGTCAGTGCCGGATCAGCCGGGCTGTGGCTCGTACGTTGGGCTGCGTGCGGCCAGCAGTAACAGCCTGATTGATCAGGCCCTGATCCACCGGGAGGCCTGATCATGGACCGGGCCGCGGGGGCGTTGATCCCCGGAATAACCTCCAGGCAACCTCCAGGTAACCCCTTTCCTCATCCTCCCACACTCTCTCCCTCTCCTCATTCTTTTTACCTTTTAGTCTCTTTCGAACTCCATGTACATACTCTCCCGTTTTCTCCTTCACTTTAGCCTGTTGGAAGAGCTGGCTCCAGTGTTGCCCATAAGTGGGTGAGCTGGCTCCAGTGTTGCCCATAAGTGGGTGAGCTGGCTCCAGTGTTGCCCTTAAGTGGGTGAGCTGGCTCCAGTGTTGCCCGTAAGTGGGTGAGCTGGCTCCAGTGTTGCCCGTAAGTGGGTGAGCTGGCTCCAGTGTTGCCCATAAGTGGGTGAGCTGGCTCCAGTGTTGGCAGTTTTGGTGGGGGGAGCTGGTCCCTGTGTTGCCAGTTTTGGTGGATGAACTGGCTCCAGTATTTGTTTGAGTTAGTTTGGGTCGGGGTAGTGGTTGTTTCACGTTACCGTAGGAGACATGGGGAAGTGGGAAGGAGAGGTGGGGGACGAGGAGAAATGGGGGGTGGATAGGGTGGGGAGAGGAAGTGGCGGCGACAATGGCAGGAGCGGATGCTGTAGTGTGTTGGGGTGTCATTATACTGCCCCCTCCCCTCGGCCTTGCTCTTCTATGATTTTATCTCCCCATCTGTGTCCGGTAAAACACACACACACACACACACACACACACACACACACACACACACACACACACACACACACACACACACACACACACACACACACACACACACACATTCGATCGAAAACCAGGCAGAACTACAAAGGGATCTGGACAGGCTGCAGACCTGGTCCAGCAATTGGCTTCTGGAGTTCAACCCCACCAAGTGCAAAGTCATGAAGATTGGGGAAGGACAAAGAAGACCGCAGACGGAGTACAGTCTAGGGGGCCAGAGACTACAAACCTCACTCGAGGAAAAAGATCTTGGGGTGAGTATAACACCAGGCACATTTCCTGAAGCGCACATCAACCAAATAACTGCTGCAGCATATGGGCGCCTAGCAAACCTCAGAACAGCATTCCGACATCTTAATAAGGAATCGTTCAGGACCCTGTACACCGTGTACGTTAGGCCCATATTGGAGTATGCGGCACCAGTTTGGGACCCACACCTAGCCAAGCACGTAAAGAAACTAGAGAAAGTGCAAAGGTTTGCAACAAGACTAGTTCCAGAGCTAAGAGGTATGTCCTACGAGGAGAGGTTAAGGGAAATCAACCTGACGACACTGGAGGACAGGAGAGATAGGGGGGACATGATAACTACATACAAAATACTGAGAGGAATTGACAAGGTGGACAAAGACAGGATGTTCCAGAGATAGGACACAGCAACAAGGGGACACAGTTGGAAGTTGAAGACGCAGATGAATCACAGGGATGTTAGGAAGTATTTCTTCAGCCACAGAGTAGTCAGGAAGTGGAATAGTTTGGGAAGCGATGTAGTGGAGGCAGGATCCATTCATAGCTTTAAGCAGAGGTATGATAAAGCTCACGGTTCAGGGAGAGTGACCTAGTAGCGACCAGTGAAGAGGCGGGGCCAGGAGCTTGGACTCGACCCCTGCAACCTCAACTAGGTGAGTGTACACACCCACCCACCCTCCGTCACACTCCCTCCTTCGTCACTATGCTTCAGGGGTGGTCAAAACATAGATGGTACCTTCTGGTAGATAGCAGCAGTCACTTTCTATTACCTCTCAGGACCACTAGTTGACCTCCAATATCTTTAGGGTTTAAATATAAAGAAAATGTTTATTGCATTTTCCAATCTGTATATTCATTCTCAGTCTCCCTCTGTCCTTTCTAAAGTTATAACAGAACTCATACCAGCAGCTCACCCCATAAGTCATATCTGACAACTTATTAAAAGGTAAGGTGGCAAAAAGACTGGAAACCAGGAATGTTAATCCAGTTTTTGAAACGGCAGTTCACACTTGTTCTTAGATATCAAGTGTAGGTACACTAATGGAAACGATTAACAGGAACACGGTCTTTAATTTTCTGAAAAATAATGACTTAATCGCAGGAAATTAAGATGTATTTCGCTAAAAAGGTAATGCTTGACTTTCTCGATTTTTGTAATTATATATACAATAAATGGGATGAAAAGGTGCCATCAGATGTATTTCTTGATTTTCACAAAAAACATTCAGCAAGGTAGATACTCCATCCAAGATTTCTGGCCAGCATAAAAGCACAAGGTATAGGAGAAAAGTTTTTGCCTGAGTGATGACTCAGACGTAGGGAAGTGAGACGCTGAATGGAGAGGTTCAGGTTCAGATATGTTTGCCAGGACGGGTCCTGGCCTGGGTCTTCTCCGTGTGGTGACCCGGCAGTGGCTCCCGAAGGAGTGTCGGAGTTTGCAAACGTGACATACCGTTTACAGCCCTATGACAAGGGCGCGGTGACTGGAGAGGTTCCTGAGTGACGTAGAGTGGAGCTTTTTCAAGGATCGGTTCTTGGTCCGTTTCTCTTCACAAAATATATAAATGATCCTGAGATGTGACAATAATCTATGAGAGCAAAATTTACGGATAACACAAAATTCTAGAAGCATGTAGCAGACAGTTGGAGTGATCAGGATACTTTAGCGCTGTGATGGCAGACATGGAAGGTGACCTTCAACGTTAACAAGTGCAAAGTAATGCATTTTGTATATTATCTCAAAAAGGAATACATAATGTTTTGCAACAACCCGAAACGAGTGAAAGAAAGGACCTTGGAAAAATCATAAGTAACCACCTTAATAGAACCAAATAATGCCTAATAGTGAGCAGTAAAAATAACAGTACTAGAAATTTCGAATACAAAATACTAGATTCCATGATGACTCTCAGTAACGCAATTTTTAAACCGCATCACTAATAGGACGTCCAGTTCTGCTCTCTAAATTGCGCAGAAGACTAAGACTGAAAAGTGTACATTGATATAGATTGATCACTTTCACTCTCACATTTCTGTCTCTTCCCCCTCCCTGTCACACACCCAAAGAGGATGCAGTGAAGAGAGAAGGAACTTGTATATAAAATAATGCTTAAAGATAAAGAAAGGCTAATAGATTAGATGGAGGTAATCAAGAGATAGGAAAGGACGTAAAACAAGAAGGCACAGGAGGTGACCAGCTGACATGATCATGTTAGGAGGGAGAAAGTAGAAACTATGAATTACTGAAGAAGCGAAGGTAGAGCAGCTGCGATGAGACATGATGAGAATAGATGAGAGAGCTATCATAGTGTTTGGCATAAATTAGAGGAGGGAGTCTGAGAGAAAAGAACAAATGAAGAAGGAAGAAAAGCTTGAACAAATGGAAGCATTGGCATAGCAAGATACAAGAGAATTCTGTGTTTTTATGATGAGAACTTGTGTAGATGGAGAACAAGACTATTACGAATTGTGTTTACCAACACAAAAATAAGAAATCTGATAATAAAGAAATCAAATTTGAGGGGATCTCAGAACTTCGACGTATTATATATCAAGGAAGGTTGGACAGAAGAGGAACGCAGATCAGAAAAAGGAGAAATGGGAAAGGAGGGAACAGCAGAGGAATTGAACAGGGAACAGAATGCCTCTTATAGAAGGGAAAGAGCAGTAGGAGGAAAAAGGACCAGAAATAACCCAGCGCTCCACAGAGACTCCCTGGCCAGCACTCCCAGATACGAAGTGAACAGAAAGTCCAGAGAACAGCAAAAGATAAAAGAATCATTGTGCGGTACTTCAGTGTTTATGGGGTAACCAATAAATGTAAAGCTAGAAAAAAAAAGATCCTGATATAGTAGCTGTTCAGAGAGGAAACTCTGAAGGTGATAAATGTGGTATTCCCAGAAGGCCACCAAATAGTGAGAAAGGAAAGGTCAATTATAGGAAGAGGGGTTGTATTGAGGGCCAGAAATGTCTGGAGATTTGAGTAACTAAGTAACCTGGAAACTAGGAGAGTTTTTGGGATATATAGCAAGAACTGTAGTATCTGGAGGGGCCACAGTAATAGTGGCATTAATAATTAATTTTCCAACAAATAATAGAAGACCGAGGGAAGAGTATGATCAAAGTAACTGTGCAATGACTCGCTTCCCTATCTACCCTACACTCACTTCCCTATCTACCCTACACTCACTTCCCTATCTAACCTACACTCACTTCCCTATCTAACCTACACTCCCATATCTAACCTACACTCACTTCCCTATCTACCCTACACTCACTTCCCTATCTAACCTACACTCACTTCCCTATCTAACCTACACTCCCATATCTAACCTACACTCACTTTCCCCATCTACCCTACACTCACTTCCCTAACTAACCTACACTCGCTTCCCTATCTAACCTACACTCACTTCCCTATCTAACCTACACTCACTTCCCTATCTAACCTACACTCCCATATCTAACCTACACTCACTTCCCTATCTACCCTACACTCACTTCCCTAAACTAACCTACACTCACTTCCCTATCTAACCTACACTCCCATATCTAACCTACACTCACTTCCCTATCTACCCTACACTCACTTCCCTATCTAACCTACACTCGCTTCCCTATCTAACCTACACTCACTTCCCTATCTAACCTACACTCACTTCCCTATCTACCCTACACTCACTTCCCTATCTAACCTACACTCACTTCCCTATCTAACCTACACTCACTTCCCTATCTAACCTACACTCACTTCCCTATCTACCCTACACTCACTTCCCTATCTAACCTACACTCACTTCCCTATCTAACCTACACTCACTTCCCTATCTAACCTACACTCCCATATCTAACCTACACTCGCTTCCCTATCTAACCTACACTCACTCCCCTATCTACCCTACACTCACTTCCCTATCTAACCTACACTCACTTCCCTATCTAACCTACACTCGCTTCCCTATCTAACCTACACTCCCCCATCTAACCTACACTCACTTCCCTATCTAACCTACACTCACTTCCCTATCTAACCTACAAGCACTTCCCTATCTAACCTACACTCACTTCCATATCTAACCTATACTCACTTCCCTATCTAACCTACACTCCCCTATCTGCCCTACACTCCCCTATCTACCCTGCACTTCCCTATCTACCCTACACTCACTTCCCTAAATACCCTGCACTTCCCTATCTACCCTACACTCACTTCCCTATCTACCCTGCACTCACTTCGCTATCTAACCTACACTCACTTCCCTATCTAACCTACACTCACTTCCCTATCTAACCTACACTCACTTCCCTATCTAACCTACACTCACTTCCCTATCTAACCTACACTCACTTCCCTATCTAACCTACACTCACTTCCCTATCTAACCTACACTCGCTTCCCTATCTAACCTACACTCGCTTCCCTATCTAACCTACACTCGCTTCCCTATCTAACCTACACTCGCTTCCCTATCTAACCTACACTCACTTCCCTATCTAACCTACACTCGCTTCCCTATCTAACCTATACTCACTTCCCTATCTAACCTATACTCGCTTCCCTATCTAATCTACACTCACTTCCCTATCTAACCTATACTCACTTCCCTATCTACCCTACACTCACTTCCCTATCTACCCTGCACTCTCCCCTATCTACCCAACAATCACTTCCCTGTCTACCCCTCTCTCTCCTCCCTGTCTACCCCTCTCTCTCCTCCCTTTCTACCCCACTCTCCTCCCTCCCTACCCCTCTCTCTCTCCTCCCTACCCCACCTCTTCCCCTCCCTCTCTACCCCCACTCTCTCTTTCCCCCCTCCTTACCCCAAATCCCCTCCCTCTCTACCCCCCTCCCCCCTCCCCTCTAAAACCCCACCTCTCTCCTCCCCCCCTCACCCCACTCTCTATCCTCCCCTCTTTTAAACCCCACTCTCATCCTCCCTCCCACCTCACTCTCTCCTCCCCCTCTACCCCCCTCCCCTCTCCTCTCTTTTCTACCCCACCTCCTCCTCTCTCTCTAAAACCCCTCTCTCCTCCTCTTTTAAACCCCCCTCTCCCTCTCCTCTAAAAACCCCCTCTCCTCCTCTCGAACCCCCACTTCCCCTTTTCCTCTCTCTCTACCCCACCCCTCCCCCCTCCCCCTACCCCACTCTATCCTTCTCCCCCTACCCCCTCTCTCCTCTCTCTCTAACCCCCCTCTCCCCCCTCCCCCTCCTACCCCACTCTTTTCCTCTCTCTCTACCCCCTCCTCCTCCCTCTAAACCCCCCTCTCTCCTCCCCCCTCAACCCCCCTCTCTTTTCCCTCTCTACCCCAATCTCTTTTTTCCATTTTTCTACCCCACTCTCCCCTCCTCCCCCTCTACCCCCCCTCTCTCTCCTCCCTTTTCCCCCCACCCTCCCCCCCTCCTCCCCCCCCCTCTCCCCCCGCCCTCCCCCCCTTTACCTCCTCCCCTCCCACCCTCTCTCTCTCCTCCCCCTCTAAAAACCCCCCTCTCCTCCCTCCTACCCCCCTTTCTCTCCTTTCCCTTTTTTTTACCCCCTCTCCTCCTCCCCCCTCTACCCCAAAACCCCTCTCCTCCCCCCTCTAAACCCCCCTCTCTCTCCTCCCCCCTCTACCCCACTCCTCTCCCCCTCCCCCCCCTCCACCCCACTCTCTCCCTCCCTCTCCCACCCCACTCTCTCTTTCCCCCTCTCTATCCCACTCTCCCTCTTCCCTAAAAACCCCTCTCTCCTCTCCTCTACCCCCTCTCTCCTCCTCTCTACCCCCCCTCTCTCCTCTCCCTACCCCACTTTTCCTCTCTCAAACCCCCTCCTCTCCTCTCCCTCTACCCCATTACTCTCTCTACCCCACCCCTCTCCTAAAACCCCCCTCTTTTCTCCCTCTCTCTACCCCCACTCTCTCTCAAACCCCCCCCTCTCTCTCCTCTTTTCCTAACCCCCCCCTCCTTTTCTACCCCACTCTCTCTCTTTAAACCCCCCCTCTCTCCCTCTCCTCCTTTTCCCCCCTTTTCCCCCCTCTTTCTACCCCACTCTCTCCTCTCTCACAAACCCCCTCTCTTTTCCCTCCCCTCTACCCCACTCTCTCCTCCCTCCCCTACCCCCTCTCTCCTCCCTCACCCCACTCTTTTCCTCCCTCTCTTCCACTCTCCCCTCCCCCCCTTTTACCCCTCTCCCATCCCCTCTAACCCCCTTTTTCTCCCCTTCCCCTCTACCCCTCTTTCCTCCCCCTCTACCCCCCCCTCCTTCCCCTCCCTCTCTTTCCCCTCCCCCTACCACCCCCCCCTCCTTTCCCCCCCCTCTCTCACCCCCCTCTCTACCTCTCTCTTCACCCCTCTCTCTAACCCCCCTCAAACCCCCCTCTCTCCCAAAACCCCCCTCCCCTCCCACCCCCCTTTCCTCCCTCTCTACCCCCCCCCTCCCTTTCCCCTCCTTTCTTTCCTCCCTCCTACCCCTCCTTTTTCCCTTTTCCCCCCCTCTAACCCCTCCTTCTCTTTCCTCCCCCCCCTTTTCCCCCCCTTTTCCCCTTTTTTTCCCTAAAAACTAACCCCCCTAAACTCGTCCCTCTCACCCCTCTCTCCTCCCTCTCCCCCTCTCCCCCCTCCTCTCTACCCCTCTCTCTCTCCTCCCCCTACCCCCTCCCCTCCCCCTCTCTAAACCCCTTTTCCCCCTTTCCTCCCCCTCTTCCCCCCCCTCTCTTTCCCCCCTCCCCTAAACCCCTCCCCTCCCCCTCTCCTCCCTCTCTACCCTCCTCTCTCTCCCCCCTCTCTTCCCCTCTCCTCTCTCCTCCCTCTCTAAACCCCTTTTCTCCCCTCTCCTTTCCCCCCCTCCCTTAACCCCCCTCTCTCTTCCTCCCCCCTACCCCCTCTCTCTCTCTACTTTCCCTCTCTTAACCCCCCTCCTCTCTCTATCTCCCCACTCACCCCCCCCTCTCTCCTCCTCCCTCTCTAACCCCTCTCTCTTCCTCCCTCTCTAAACCCCCCTCTCTCTCCTTTCCCCCTCTACCCCTCTCTCTCTCCTCCCTCTAAACCCCTCTCTCTCTCTTTCCCCCCCTCTCCAAACCCCCCTTTTCTCTCTCCTCCCTCTCTACCCCTCTCTTCCCCTCTCCTCCCCTTAACCCCCTCTCTCTCCTCCCTTTTCTACCCCACTTTTCTCTCCCTCTCCTACCCCACTCTCTCCCCCTTTTTTCTCTCCTACCCCCCCCCTTTTCCCCCCCTAAATTTTAACCCCCCTCTCCTCCCTTTTCTTTCCCCCCTCTCTCTCTCCTCCCCCTCTACCCCCTCTCTCTCCCCCCTCTCTACCCCTCTCTCTTCCCCCCCTCTCTACTCCCTTCTCCCCTTTTTCTCTCCTCCCTCCTACTCCCCCTTTTCCCCTCTCCTCCCTCTCTATTTCCCTCTCCCCTCTCCCTTTTCCCCCTCTACCCCTCTCTCTCTCTTCCCCCTTCTCCCTCTCTCTCCTTCCCTCTCTCCCTCTTTCCTCTCCTTCCTCCCTCTCTCCCCCCCCCCCCCTCTTCTCTTTTTCTCCTCCCTTCTACCCCCCTCTCTCCTCCTCCTCTCTAACCCCTCCCCTCTCTCTCCTCCCTCTCTAAAAACCCCTCTCTCCTCCCTCTCTAAAAACCCCCTCTCCCTCCTCCCTCTTCTACCCCTCTCTTTTCTCTTTTCCCCTCTCTACCCCTTTTTCTTTTTCTTTTCCCCCTCTTCCCCTCCCCCTCTCTTCCTTTCCCCCCTCCCCTTTTCCCCCCCCTCTCTCCCCCCCAACTCTAAAAAAACCTCCCCTTTTACCCCTTTTTCTCTTCCTCCCTTTTCCAAAACCCCACTCCCTCCCTCTCTCTAAAACCCCCTCTCCCCTCTCTCCTACCCCCTTTTCCCCCTCTTCCCAAACCCCTCTTTTCCCCCCAAATCCCTCCCTCTCATCTACCCCACCCCCTCCCCATTTTCCCCACTCCCCCCTCTCCAAAACCCCCCTCTCCTCCTCTATATTCCCCACTCTCTTCCCCCTTCTTTTACCCCCCCTCTCTCCTTTTTTCCCCCCCCCACCCCCTCTCCTCCCCCTCTAACCCCCCTCTTTTCCCCCCTCTAAAAACCCCCTTTCCTCCCCCTTTATATCCCAACCCACTTCCTCCAAAACCCCCTCTTTCCCCTCCCCATTTTCCCTCTCTACCCCCCTTTCTCTTTTCCCTTTCCCCTCCCCTTTTTTCCTCTCCCCTCCCCCCCTCTTCCCCTCCCTCTCTACCCCTCCCTTTTAAAAACCCCCCTTCTCTACCCCTCCCCTCTACCCCCCCTCTCTTAAACCCCCTTTTTTCCCTCTTTTCCCCCTCCCTCTCTACCCCCCTCCTCTACCCCTCCTTTTCTAACCCCCTCTCCCCTCCCCTTTTTCTTTCTAAACCCCTCTCTCTACCCCTCAATCTTAAAAACCCCTCTTTTTCTCTCCCCTCACCCCCCTCCCCCCCTCTCTACCCCTCTTTTCCCCCCTCTCTTTTCCCCTTTTTCCCCCTCTACCCCCCTTTCTTTCCTCCCCCTTACCCCTCCTTCTCTTTCCTCCCTTTTCTTCCCTTCCCCCTCTCTTTCCCTCCCCCTCTACCCCCCCTCTCTCCCCCTCCCCCCTCTAACCCCCCTTTTCTCCCCCCTTCTAACCCCCTCTCTCCTCCCTCTCAAACCCCCTCTTTTCTCCTCCCCCCCTCTACCCCCCCTCTCCTCCCCCTCTCCTTCCCCTCTACCCCTCCTCTCTCTTTTTCCCCCCCCTCTACCCCTCTTCCCCTCTCCTCCCTCTCTAACCCCCCTCAACTCTTCCCCCTTCCCACTCTTCCCTCTCCCCCCTCTCCCCCCCTCC
Organism: Cherax quadricarinatus; assembly: GCF_026875155.1. NCBI lineage: Eukaryota > Metazoa > Arthropoda > Malacostraca > Decapoda > Parastacidae > Cherax > Cherax quadricarinatus. Next base: position 28,761,039 of record NC_069410.1, on the reverse strand, counting down.
CTCTCCCAACCCCCTCTCTCTCTCTCCTTTCCCCCTTTACCCCTCTCTTCTCTTTCCCCCCCTCTCTTCCCCCTCTCTCTCTCCCCCCCCCTCCTAACCCCTCTCTCTCTCCTCCCTCTCTACCCCCCTCCTCCCCTCCCCCCTCCCTCCTACCCCTCTCATCTCTCTCCTCCCTCTCTACCCCCCTCTCCCCTTTTCCCCCTCTACCCCTCTCCCCCTCTCCCTCCCCTCTACACCCCCTCTCTCTCTCTTTCCCCCCTCCTACCCCCCTTCCTTTTCCTCCCCTCTTCCCCCCTCTCTCCTTTTCCCCCCCTCCCACCCCCTCTCTTCTCCTCCCTCTCACCCCTCTTCTCTCTCCTCCCTCCTAAACCCCCTCCCCCTCCTCCCTCTCTACCCCCTCTCTCTCTCCTCCCCCCCCTACCCCTCTCTCTCTCTCCCCCTCTCACCCTATCCCCCTCCCTCTCCTCCCCCTCTTAAACCCCCGGGGGGGGGCCCCCCTTTTTCCTCTCCCCACCACTCCCCCTTTCCCCTCTTAAACCCTACTATAACCCCCCCTTCCCCTCCTCCCCTTACCCCCCCTCTCTCCTCCCTCTCTAAACCCCCCCTCCCTCTCTCCTCCCTTTTCAACCCCCTCCCCCTCCTCCCCCTACCCCCCCTCTCCCCCTTCTCCTCCCTCTTACCCCCTCTCTTTTCTCCTCCCCCCTCCCCTCCTCCCCACCCCCTCTCTCTCCCCCCCCTCTTTTCTCCTCCCTCTTACCCCCTCCTTTTTCTTTTACTTTCCTTTTCCCCCCTCCTCCTTTTCCTCCCTCCTTACCCCTCTCCTTCTCTCTTTCCCCCCTCCTACCCCTCTCTTTTCCCCTCCCTCTCTACCCCCTTTCTCTCTCCCCCTTTTCCTTTTCCCCCTCTTTTAACCCCCTCCCTTTCCCCCTCTACCCCCTCCCCCCTTCCTCCCTCTTTAAACCCCCCTCTTTTCTCTCCTTTTTCCCCCCCTCTACCCCTCTCTCTCTCTCCCCCCCTCTCTAAAAACCCTTTTCCCCTCCCCTCCTCCCTCTCTCCCCTTCTCTCTCTCTCCTCCCTCTCTCCCTCCCTTTTCTCTCTGCCCCTCTCTTTCCCCCCTTTTTTCCCCTCCTCCCCCTCCCCTCCCTCTCTACCCCTCTCTCTTCCCCCTCTCTACCCTCTCTCTTCCCCTCCCTCTTCCCTCCCCTCTTTCCCCCTCCCCCCTCCCTCCTACCCTCTCTCTCCTCTCCTCCCTCTCCCACCCCTCTCTCCTCCCCTTCCCTCTCTAAACCCCCCCTCTCTCTCCTCCCTTTTCCCCCCCCCCCTCTCTCCCACCCCTCTCTACCCCCTCTCTCTCTCCTCCCTCCTACCCCCTCCTCCTCCCCCCCTCTCTACCCCCTCTCCTCTCTCTTCCTCCCCTCTACCCCCCTTTTCCCCTCTTTTTCCTCCTCCCCCCTTTTCCTCCCTCTCTAACCCCTCTCATCTTTCCCCCCTCTCTACCCCTCTCCCCTCCCCCCCTCACCCCCTCCCCCCCCCTCCTCTCCTCCCCCAACACCCCCTCTCTTCCTTTTTCCTCCCCCTTCTAAAACCCCTCTCTCTCCCCTTTTCCCCCCTCTCTAAACCCCCCTCCCTCCCCCTTACTAACCCCTTTCTTTTCCCCTTTTCCCCCCTCTCATACCCCTCCTTCTCTTCCCTTTCCCCTCTAAAACCCCCCCTTCCTTTCCCCCTCCACCCCCTCTCCTTTTCCCCCCCTACCCCTCTCTCCCCCTCTACCCCCCTCTCCCCTCCCCTCCCTCCCCCTCTAACCCCTCTTCCCCCCTCTACCCCTCTCTCTCTCCTCCCTCTCTTTTCCCCCTCTCCTCTCCCTCCCTCCTACCCCCCTCTCCCTCCCCCCTCACCCCCCTCTCTTTCCCCCCTCTCTACCCTCCCTCTCCCCCCCTCTAACCCCCCTCTCTTTCCCCCCTCTCTACCCCCCTCTCCCCCCCTCCTCCCCCCCCCTCTTAAAACCCCCCCTCCTCTCTCCCCTCCTTTTCCCTCTACCCCCCTTTTTCCCCCCCTCCCCCCTCCCCCTAACCCTTGCCTCCTTTCCCCCTCTCTACCCCTCCTTTCTTTTCCCCCCCTCTACCCCTCCCTTCTCTTTCCCCCCTTTTTTTTTCCCCCATTTTTTTTTTTTTTTTTTTTTTTGTTTTTTTTTTTTACCCCTTTTTCTTAAACCCCCCCTTTTTCCTTTTTTACCGGTTTAAAATTTCCCCCCTTTAAAATTACCCTTCCACTGTTCCCCCTCACCCTTTCTTTTTTTTTGGCTTACCCCTTCTTTTTTCCCCCCCCCTTCCCCTTTTCTTTTCCTACTTTAAAAATTTTCTCCTTTCTCACCTTTTTCCCTCCCTTCTCCTCTTTTTCCTTTTCACCCTTATTTCTTCCCTTTCCCCTTTCTCCCTCTTTGGGCCTCCCCCTTTTCCCCTTTCCCTCTTTTTTTTTTTTTTTTTTTTTTTTTTTTTTTTACAAAAAGGGTTTTTACCCCCAATTAAGGAACCCTGCTTTAAAAAACAAACCATCTAGGAGGTTAAGGCCAAAATTTAAAAGCCCGGCCCCGTTTCCCCTCCTCTTTAAAACATTTTAGTTTGAGAATACAAGGAAAACAAGGGGAAAATTTGGGGCCCTCTGGGGACTTTTTTTTTGCCCAGACCCTTTTCTTTTTGACATCATTTTCTGACCAAAGGATCCATACTCGAAATTCAAACCCCGGGTTTTTGAAGATTTTCCATGGTTTTCTGGAAAAAGGGGTAAACAACCCCAAAGGGGAATTCCTTCCCTTTTCTGCCCCCATTCCCCTTAAAACAGCCCGCTTCCACAATGGACCAAAAGGGGATTTCAAAATTGCCTTTCTCAGGGGGCCAAACCCCTCCCCCCCTATTTCCCCGCTGAAAAAGTCCAAAAGGGTGGGTTAGGGGAGAGAGCGGTTTTTTTTTTTTTGGTTTCTTACTCTGCAAAGCAGGGTTTTGGATGAGAGGGGGGAAGGAAAATCCAAAAAGTGGAAACAACTTTCCTTGGGGAACGACTTTGGGGCCCCTACAGGAATCTTGTCCCCCCCTTACTGCAACCAAACAAAAATTTCCGGGAATTCTGGAAGGGGCCCTGGCCTGCCTTGGTTTTAAGAAATTTAAAAGGTTCCCAGGTTGGGAGCAAAATTTTACCCCAAGGATTTTTTCAACCTTCTTGCCGGTGGAAATTATTAAATTTTTCAAAAATGCAACCCGATTAAACCATTCCCCCGGGGCCTAGAAAGAACACAAAAATTTTGGGGGTTTTTTTCCCCAAAAAAAAGTTATTTTTCCCAAATTTTTTCCCAAGGATTTACCCCAGTGGTTTAAAAGAGCCCAAGAAATTTGGCATTTCCCCTTTTTTCTTTTTTGGGAAAGGGAAATTTTTCCCCTTTCATGTGAAAGGGATTTATTTCGGGCTGAAAAATGGAAAAAGGTCGTTAAGGGGAACATTTCCAAACCGGGCCAACATTCTTTTTAAAAGCCCTTTTTTCCCCAATGATTTTGAAGGAAAACCTTCCAATTTTAGGCCCACATTTTTAAATTCCCTGAAGAAATCCCTTTTGGGGGCAAAGGAACCTTTCATTTTTTCCCAAAATGTTGGGGAAGTTTTTTGCTAAAGGGTGGGGCCCACCCGGGGGGGAAAAGCCAGGGGAAATTGTCCGTCCCCAAACCCCAACCCCCAGGTTTGGGGTTTTCCCTCCCTACCCGGTTTCCCTTTTTGTGAAATTTCCAAATTACAGAGCCCCCGAAATAACCCTTTCCTAAGCCCTTGGATGGCAAACCGAAAAGGTGGTAGAAAAAAAATTTTTTTCCCTTGGAGTTTTGTCTAAAACTTCCTTTTCGGAGGGCCCCTTCCCCTTTTCTACCCCCTCCCTCCTTTTTTTTAAAAAGCCAAAATTGCCTCCCCTTTTTAACCCCCCTTTCCTTCCTCGAAAATCCCCCCCTTTTTCTTCTACCCCAATCTCCCTCCTTTCAAACCCCCTTCTTTTCCTTTCTCCCCACCATTTCTTTCCAATTTTAAAAATTCCCCCCTCCTCCTTTTCCCCCTTATTTCCCCCTCTTTTTTCTTTCTTCCCTTCAAACCCCCCTTCCTTCATTTTTGCCTTTTCCAAAGATCCCTTCCCCTCTTACCCCCCTTTCCCTCCCTTTTTTTAAGTTTTTTCTCACCCCCGTCCTTTCCCCCCCTTAAACCCCCAAACCCGGTTTTCCCCCCCTAACCCTATCCCCCCTTTCCCCTTTATCCCCCAAATCCCTTTACAAACCCACTTTCCTCCCCAAATCCTACCCCCCTTCTTCCTTCCTTTATTAATTCCCCTTAAATACCCCCTTTGCCCCATTGCCCTTTTTACCTTACACTTCTCTCCCCCCCCTCTCACCCCTCTCCTTTCCCCCCCCCCCTCTCCTCTCCCCCTCTAACCCCCCCTCTCCTCCTCTCTAAAACCCCCCCTTTTCCTCTCCCCCTCACCCCAACCCCTCTCTCCTCCCCCTTAAACCCCACTCTCCCCCTCCCTTTCTACCCCCCTCCTCTTTCCCCTCTACCCCCTCTCTCTTTTCCTCTCTACCCCCCTCTCTCCTTTCCCCTCCCCCCTTTTTTCCCCAAACCCCCCCTCTCTTTTCCCCCCCCTCCTACCCCCCCCTCCCCCCTCTCTCCCCCTCTCTACCCCCCTCTCCCCCCTTCACCCCCTCTCTCTTCCTCCCCCTCTCAAACCCCCACTCTCTCCCCTCCCTCTTTTAACCCCCCCCTCTTTTCCCCCCCCTCTTTTACCCCCTCTCTCTCCCCCCCCTCTCTACCCCTCTTTCCTCCCCCTCTCCCCTCCCTCTCTAACCCCCCCCCTTCTCTTTCCCCCCTCTACCCCTCCTTTTTCTTTTCCTTCCCCCCTCCCCCCTTTTCCTTTTCCCCCTCTCCTAAACCCCCAACCCCCTTTTCCCCCTCTACCCCCACCCTCTCTCCTCCCTCTCTACCCCCACTCCCCCTTTTTAACCCCCTCTCTCTCCTCCCCTCTCCCCCCTCTCTCCCCCCTCTTCCCCCTCTCTCCTCCCCCCTCTCAAACCCCCTCTCTCCTCCTTCCCCCCTCTAAACCCCCTTTTCCCCTTTCCCCCCCTTTTAACCCCCCACCCCTCCTCCCCTTTTACCCCCCTCTCTCCTCCCTCCTTTCCCCCCCCTCTCCTCCCCCTCTAACCCCCTCTCTCCTCCCCTCTAAAAACCCCCCTTTCTCTCTCCCCCTCTCTACCCCTCTTTCCTTTCCCCCCCTCAACCCCCCCTCTCTTCCCCCTCCACTTCCCCTTCCTCTCCCCCCTCTCTACCCCTCTCCCCTTTTCCCCTAACCCCCTCCCTACCCCTCTCTCCTTTTCCCCTCTCTCCCCTCCCCCTCTCTTCCAAAACCCCCCCTCCCCTCCCCTCCCTCTTTTACCCCTCTCTCTCCCCCCCCCCCCCTCACTCTCCTTCCCCCCTTTTCTCTCCCCCCCTTTTTTCCCCCTCCCCCTACCCCCCCTCTCTCCCCTTCCCCCTTTTACCCCCTTTCCTCCTCCCTCTCAATCCCCCCCTTTTTCTTTCCTCCCTTTTTCAAACCCCTCCTTCTCTTCCCCCCCTCCCCTACCCCCTTTCCCCTTCCTCCCCTCTCTACCCCTCTCTCTCCTCCCTCTCTACCCCCTCTCTCCCCCCCCTCTCTTTTCCCCCCTCTTTTCACCCCCCACCCTAAAACCCCTTTTCTCTCTCCCTCCCTCCCCTACCCCTCTCTCTTCCCCTCCCTCTCTACCCCTTTTCTCTCCCCTCCTCCCTCAACCCCCTCTCTCCTCCTCCCCCTCTACCCCCCTCTCTCCCCCTCCTCCCTCTCTATTTCCCTCTCTCTCTCTCCTCCCTCCTACCCCCCCCTCCCCTCTCCTCCCCTCTCTACCCCCTCTTCTCTCCTCCCTCTTTTAACCCCCTCTCTCTCTCCTCCCCCTCTACCCCCTTCTCTCTCCTCCCTCCTACCCCCTCTCTTTTCCTCCCCCCTCTCTCTACCCCTCTCTCCCTTTTCCTCCCCCTCCCACCCCCCTCTCTCCTCTCCTCCCTCCTACCCCTCTCTCTCTCCCCCTCCCTTCTAAACCCCCCCCTCCTCTCCCCTCCCCTCTAAACCCCTCCTCTCTCTCCCCCCTCCCTTTCTACCCCCCTCTTCCTCTCCCTTCCCCCTACCCCCTCTCTCTCTCCTCCCCTCTAACCCCCCCTCCCTCTGTCCTCCCCCCAACCCCCCTCTCTCCCTTTCCCCCTCTACCCCTCTCTCCTCCTCCCTTTCTAAAACCCCCTTTTTCCTCTCCTCCCCTCTAAACCCCTCTCTCTCCCCCCTCCCTTCTCCTCCTCCCTCTCTACCCCCCCTCTCTCTCCCCCCTCCTCCCTTTTTCTCCCTTTTTCCCCCTCTCTAAAAAACCCCCCCCTCTCTCTTTCCTCCCCCCAAACCCCCCTTTTCTCTCCCTCCCTCTCTAAAACCCCTCTCTCTTTTTCCCCCCCCTCGTCTTTTCTTCTTTTCCCCCCCAAACCCCCTCTCTCCTCCCCCCCTCTAAACCCCCCTCTCTCTCTTTTCCCCCCCCCCCCCTTCCCTCCCCCTCTCTACCCCCTCTCTCCTTTCCCCCCTCTCTATCCCCTCTCCTCCTTTCCCCCTCTAACCCCCTCTCTCTCTCTCCTCCCCCTCTAAACCCCCCTCTCTCTCCTCCCTCTCTCCCCTTCCCTCTCTCCAAAAACCCCTTTCCCCTCTCTCTTCCCCCTCCCTCTCTACCCCTCCCCCCCTTTTCCCCCCCCTCTTTTACCCCCCTCTCTCTTTTCCCCCCCCCTCCTACCCCTCTCTCTCCCCTTTCCCCCCCCCCCTAAACCCCCTCCTTTCCTTTTCCCCCCCTTTTAAAACCCCCCTCCCCTCTCCATCTTTCTTCTCCTCCTCCCCACTACCCCCCCTTTTCCCCTCTTCCTCCCTCCTTTAAAACCCCCTCTCCTCCCCCCTCTAAACCCCCCCTCTCCCCTCCCCCCTTCTAAACCCCCCCCTCTCCCCCCTTTCCCTTTTCACCCCCCTCTTTCCTTTCTCCCTCTTTTCCTTCCATTTTTTTAAATTTCCTCTCTTTTGGGGGGGGGGGGGGCTTCCCTTTCCTAAAACCTCCCCCCTTTTAACCCTTCCTCTTTTTCTCATCCTCCCTCTCCTCCCTTCTCTCTCCTCCCTCCCCTCTTTTTACCCCCTTTTCCCCTCTCTCTCCTCCCTCTCTCCCCCCTCCCTCTTCCCTTCCCCCCTCTTTTCCCCTCCCTCTCCTCCCTCTACTCCCCTCCCCTCTCTCCCTCCCCCTCCACCCCCCATCCTCTCTCCTCCCTCCTCCCCTCTCTCTCCCTTTTTCCTCCCTCTCTCCCCCCCTCTTTTCCCCCTCCCCCCCTCCCTCCCTCTCTCTCCCCCCCCTTTTCTTCCCCCCCCCTCCTCCTCCCCTCTCTCCCCCTTTCTCCCCTCCCTCCCTCCCTCTTTCCCCCCCCCTCCCTCTCCCCCCTCTCCCCCCTCCTAAAACCCCCCCCTTTACCCCTTTTTTTAAAACCCCGGTTAAATTTCCCCTTCCTTATATTCGTTTTAAACCCCCTTTCCCCCTCCCTTTTAAAAACCTTTTCTTTAAGAAAAAAGGGGGAAAGACCCCCTTTTTGCCCCCTTTTCCCTGTTTTTTTATTCCCTGCTTTTTCCCCCCCCTCTTTTTGTTAACCCCCTTTTTCCCCTTTCTGGTAATTTTCAATTGATTTTAAATTTAAAATTATCTTCTTTTTCTTAAATTTTGAGAAAGGGAAAGGAAGGGGAGCCAAACTTTGCCCCTTTTAAAATTGGTTTTTCAAAAAATAAAATAACCCCGGTTTCAACTAACCCCCCCAGGTGGGGGAAAAATTTCACCCTTCCTTTGGTTTTTCCTTCTCTCCTCTTCCTTTAACCCGTCTTCCTTTCATCACCCCTTTATCCTTTTCTCCCCCCCTTCCTCCCTAAAAATTTTTTCATCCCTTCCCTCTCCCCTCCATTTCCTTTTTCCCACTTCCCCTTCCCCCCTCCCCCTTTTTCCCTTTTTCTATTTCCCCCCGCTCCCCTCTCCCTTTCCCTTCCCCCTTTTTTTCCCTTTCTTTCCCTTAAAAATTTTGGTTTCCCCCCCTTTTTCCCTTTTTTTCCCTTTTCTTTTTGGCCCCCCCTTCCCTTTCCCCCTTTTCCCCCCCCCCTTTCTCCCTGTTTCCCCCCCTTTTTTTTAAAACTAGAAAAATTTCCCAAAACCGTTAAAAAAACCCCCCAATTAAAACTATTTTCTTTAAAAAATTCAACAATTTGGAAAAACCTTTTTTATTTTGGGGGAAAAAGGGAAAAGGATGGGGGTTTTTGTTCTTTTGGGAATATTTCATTTAAACCCCTAATTTTCTATTTTAAATTTTTTTGGCCCGTTTCAACTCGGGGATTTAGAATGAATTTTTTCTGGGTTTCTTAAGGCTTCATCACATTTTCTTAAATCCCTTTTAAATGTTCTTCATAAACCCCTTTTCGGTGGAGCCCAAGCGTTTTTAAAAAACCTTTTTTAAACTTGGTTTTTTGTTATCAATATGACCCCTTCCCCCAAATCCCCCAATATTTTTGAAAAAGTCTCCCCGAACCCAAATTTTTGAGGCCCCCCGGAAATAGTTACCCTTTTGTTGGTTTGGCCCGGGGATTCAAGAAAAAAGAGAGGGAAAATCTAACCAGACCAGGTCGAGGCGAGAAATAAGTGATCTTGCTTGGTTGTCTAGTCTGTCAAGAAGTCATCTATGAGACTGGGGATAAGCAATCCATGAAAGTGGAGCATACTCGAGGTGTGAGTGCACTTGTGTCTCGCACGCACTGAGTCGTACCAGGCACAAGTTTTGCAGCCTCTACTGCCAAGCAGGTATGAGATCCGCCAGTGTTAGCCTTTTGATTGCCTTGTTTGCAAGATTTACTTCATGGCTCTTCATGGTCAGTTTTGAATCATATTTCACCCCGACGACATCCACCTCATCCCTGGGTTCAAACCCTGTCCTATTTATTATTACCTCTTTCTCTGTTAATATTATGATGTTTACTAGTTGTATATCCACTTTAATTATACATAGTTCTTGGTGTTGTATTTACCCTTACATCTTTTTCTATCACAGATATTGGCATGTTCTTCCAAGCTTTACTCTTGTCCTGTTTACCCTCATCCTCTGCATTAGTTTTACATCGTCAGCAAACACACACACAAGATTGAATACCTCATCTTAGATTATTTACATATTAGAAACAATAGCGGTCCAATAACTGATCCTTGTGTGTGTATAGTGGGGGGTGAAGTGAGCGTGAACATAGGTGGTGGGGGCGTGCTGTGCATTTGTGGTGTGTGTACATGTGTAATCCCCTAGAGGTGTTGGAAGGGGTCTAGTCATAGCTCTTGGCCCGCTTCTCAACTCTTGTAGTTAGGTTTTACTGATTTCTGGCTTCCAAGGCTCTATCACATCTCATCTTGAAGCTGTGTATAGTGTTGGCTTGCATCACCTCTGCATCTGGTGCATTTCCCTTACCACGCTAAGACTGAAAAAAATCCTTTTAATGTTTCTGTGAGTTTTCATTTTTAGTCGTTATGTGTATTGCTTGCCTCGTTCCCTATCCAATCTAAGTATTTTATGTTATAATCATGTCTCCCATGATCCTCATCTCTTCTAGTGTTTAACTCTCACGTCCTGGTAATAATAGTGTTACCTGTGTGTGTGTGTATGCGCCCGTGCGAGAGAGAGAGAGAGAGAGAGCGCAAGAGCGAGAGTGCTGAGAGCAAGCGAGCAGAGCGAGAGAGTACACAGCTAGAGAGCGTGGGGGTGCATGTTTGGTGGTGGTTTGGGGATGGTATGGAGCATGTTTGGTAGGTGTGGTCATACCAGGTATTGGTAACTCAGACCGTTCTGCTGCTGCTAATTACTCAGAGATCTCGATAACACAAACTGTAGACTTCAAGTGGAACTTCCGTGTTCTTCAGTGACATATTTCACTTGTATGTTAATCTTAGTGCGGATCAAGCTAGTATAGACAACGTTTCGCCCAAGCTAGAGCTTCATCCAGTCATATTGACTTGATAAAACTCTACTCATAGACAGAATGTTGGCTGTGCACCGTACATCGTTCTACCGTCATACTGTCACTCCACCTGTCAACCTCAGTGTTAAACTACCATTCTTCCCTCACAACCCGTCCCCCATGTTAATCTTCCAAACCTGTGGCACTATCATTCTTGTGATACTATCATACCTGTGGCACTGCTATACTTGTGGCACTGCCGTACCTGTGGCACTACCTGCCGTGTCAAAAAGTTAGCTGGCTGAGCCGCAGAATTACCCGAGAAAACTTTTGTTTTTGTGCTTATCATTTAATGTTGAAGTTATTGAGAGAAAAAATGTCGGTGTAATGGTGAGTCTAATTCCCCCGCGGGTGGGCGTGTTGGGGGCGGGGCTTGCCTGGTCTGGGGGCGGGGTTTATGGGTGGGGGCGGGGCTAGTGTGGCAGGAGGCGGGCCGGTTGGTGGAGGGGGTGTTAGTGCCGCCCCCCTCCCCCTCTATCATGGCCCACACCTGGCGCCATGCTTGGCCATCCCCTTGGCTTGGCCACCTTTCCCTTGGCCACCTCTCCCATGGCTACGCACTTCACCCTTGCCCCGACCCCTAGGACAGCGAGCTACCCTTGGCCCGCTTCCCCCCCCCCTCCCACCACCGACACGTCTATTTTTGGCCAGCGTTGGAATGTGTTGTGTAGCGCTCTGCCTTACCTTCCATTTTCTCATTCTACCCCCCTCCTCCCCTTCCACCCCCACCTTCCAGGCATTCTAGCCCCCACCACCATCCAGGCATTGATTTACTCGTTTATCATTCTAGCCTTTCACTCTTCGCCCTCTCATGCCCTCCTGCCTTACTGCCTTCCACCTGCCTCTCATACTCCTGTATCTACCACCTGCCCCCTCATACTCCAGTGCCTACCACCTTCCGCACACTCCAGTACCTGTTTCTCGCACTGACTGCCTCCTGATCTCTCCGTCTTTCCCCACTGTACTCTCTTCTCTCCATGATCTCGTGTCCTCACCTCCCCCTCCACCTTACCTCTGAGTATACTGTGGTAGCACGAGCTGCGCTGCCACCCAAAGGTGTTCATGGACAATCAAGGTATGACAACCGGTTAATTTTTATGGGTGTTAGTCTAATGGCTATCTGCCAGTTTATTTGGCTAGTGAAGATGTAATTGCTAGCTAGTACATTGACTGTGAAAGTGGTCACTTGATTTGTTATTCTTATAGGTAGCTGCCACTTGCTTGTGTGGATATTGAAGATTTTTTACCAATTAATGCTTGTTTACCTAATAAGAACATCAAACCGCCAGTTAACTGGCCAGTGAAGTTGTAGACACAAAGGTAGTGAACTACAGTTGTATTAGAGGTAGAAACCAAGGTGGAGGTATTAACTACGGCAGTAACGTCAAACATTGAAGCAATATTTATGTGGGAGGAAAGAAATTAAATAATTGAACTATGTTGTGGAGTGGATGGCTGGTTGCATCAGTGATGAACTGAGTACACGTGGAGCCAACATGGGCACTCCGAGTTTCTCTCCGACCCTCACAAATATCAGACCTTATTGAGAGGGTTGATACTGTTCTAAGACCTGCAGAAACGTTGTTTAATTATCATTTGAGAGTTGTACCAGCCAGTGTGTTGTGACTGTACCAGCCAGTGTGTTGTGACTGTACCAGACTGTGTAGGGACGGAGAAGTCGAGTGAGACAGTGGAAACTGTTAACGAGAAGAAATGGATGTCGGTAGCAACTGAAATACTGTCGTAATATATACCAGTGGGTGAGGGGTGTTAAGGGAGGTGTTGAGGGGACCAGAGTAGGGGTTGTATACAGGTTGAGAGAGGACAGAGAAACACCAGGTTAAGAGAGGAATGGGAGCACACAGGTTGAGAGAGGAATGGGGGGGGGCACAGGTTGAGAGAGGAATGAGGGGCACAGAGAGAGGAATGAAGGGGCACAGATAGAGAGAGAGAGAGGTTAAGAGGGAACAAAGAGAGATTGAGAAGGGACAGATTAACAGGTTGAGAGGGCCAGAGAGATAGACATGTTGAGACGAGCCAGAGAGAGAGAGGTTGAGAGGAGCCAGAGAGAGAGAGAGAGAGAGAGAGAGAGAGAGAGAGAGGTTGAGAGGGCCAGAGAGAGAGAGGTTGAGAGGAGCCAGAGAGAGAGGTTGAGAGGAGCCAGAGAGAGAGAGGTTGAGAGGAGCCAGAGAGAGAGAGAGAGAGAGAGATGTTGAGAGGGGACAGAGACACACACACATGTTGAGAGGGGACAGAGACACACGCATGTTGAGAGGGGACAGACACACACACATGTTGAGAGGGGACAGAGAGAGAGACACATGTTGAGAGGGGACAGACACACACACATGTTGAGAGGGGACAGACACACACACATGTTGAGAGGGGACAGAGACACACACATGTTGAGAGGGGACAGAGACACACACAGGTTGAGAGGGGACAGAGACACACACAGGTTGAGAGGGGACAGAGACACACACAGGTTGAGAGGGGACAGAGAGAGACACAGGTTGAGAGGGGACAGAGAGACACACAGGTTGAGAGGGGACAGAGACACACACAGGTTGAGAGGGGACAGAGAACACACAGGTTGAGAGGGGACAGAGAGACACACAGGTTGAGAGGGGACAGAGAGACACACAGGTTGAGAGGGGACAGAGAGACACACAGGTTGAGAGGGGACAGAGAGACACACAGGTTGAGAGGGGACAGACACACACACAGGTTGAGAGGGGACAGACACACACACAGGTTGAGAGGGGACAGACACACACACAGGTTGAGAGGGGACAGAGAGACACACAGGTTGAGAGGGGACAGAGAGAGACACAGGTTGAGAGGGGACAGAGAGACACACAGGTTGAGAGGGGACAGAGAGAGACACAGGTTGAGAGGGGACAGAGACACGCACATGTTGAGAGGGGACAGAGACACGCACATGTTGAGAGGGGACAGAGACACGCACATGTTGAGAGGGGACAGAGACACACACATGTTGAGAGGGGACAGAGAGACACACATGTTGAGAGGGGACAGAGAGACACACATGTTGAGAGGGGACAGAGAGACACACATGTTGAGAGGGGACAGAGAGACACACATGTTGAGAGGGGACAGAGAGACACACATGTTGAGAGGGGACAGAGAGACACACATGTTGAGAGGGGACAGAGAGACACACATGTTGAGAGGGGACAGAGAGACGACACATGTTGAGAGGGGACAGAGAGACACACAGGTTGAGAGGGGACAGAGAGACACACAGGTTGAGAGGGGACAGAGAGACACACAGGTTGAGAGGGGACAGAGAGACACACAGGTTGAGAGGGGACAGAGACACACATGTTGAGAGGGGACAGAGAGACACACATGTTGAGAGGGGACAGAGAGACACACATGTTGAGAGGGGACAGAGACACACACATGTTGAGAGGGGACAGAGACACACACATGTTGAGAGGGGACAGACACACACACATGTTGAGAGGGGACAGAGACACACATGTTGAGAGGGGACAGAGACACACATGTTGAGAGGGGACAGAGACACACACATGTTGAGAGGGGACAGAGACACACACATGTTGAGAGGGGACAGAGACACACACATGTTGAGAGGGGACAGACACACACACAGGTTGAGAGGGGACAGACACACACACAGGTTGAGAGGGGACAGACACACACACAGGTTGAGAGGGGACAGACACACATAAAAACAACAGTTGAGAGGGGACAGACACACACACAGTTAGAGGGGTGACCTGGACAGAACCAGGCACATGGTTGAGAGGGACAGAGAACACAATGTTGAGAGGGGACAGACACCACCACAGTTGAGAGGGACAGACCACAACAGGTTGAGAGGGGAGGACACACACAGGTTTGAGGTGACAGAACAACACAGGTTGAGAACGGTCATGACAGGAAAGCACATGACTGTTTAAACCAGCACACTGTCCTGGGGACGTCCACTCACGTTGAACAGAGCACCACTTAGACAACACCACTACTTGGAGGACAATTCTACACACAGGTTTAGTAGGCACAATACCACCGTGACTGCACTATAGCACCATACCGTTCTCCTGTACTAGTACCTACACACTCTCATAACTAGCACCACTACCACCCTCCTCACTACTAGCACCACTACCACACCTCACTAACTAGCACCACTACCACCTCTCATACTAGCACCACTACCACCTCCCTCACTACTAGCACCACTACCACCCTCCCTCACTACTAGCACCACTACCACCCTCCCTCACTACTAGCACCACTACCACCCTCCCTCACTACTAGCACCACTACCACCCTCCCTCTATGCTACTATGCACCACTACCACCCTCACTACTAGCACCACTACCACCCTCACTACCACCCTCCCTCACTACTAGCACCACTACCTCCCTCACTACTAGCACCACTACCACCCTCCCTCACTACTAGCACCACTACCACCCTCCCTCACTACTAGCACCACTACCACCCTCACTACTAGCACCCTACCACCCACCACCCCTCCCTCACTACTAGCACCACTACCCCCCTCACTACTAGCACCACTACCACCCTCACCTCACTCACAAACCCTACCACCCTCACTATAGCCACCCACCCTCACTACTAGCACCACTACCAACCACCCTCCCTCACTACTAGCACACTACACCCTCACTACCACACCACTCCTACACTCACTACAGCACCCTACCACCCTCCCTCACTACTAGCACCACTACCACCCTCCCTCACACTAGCACCACTACCACCCTCCCTCACTACTAGCACCACTACCACCCTCCCTCACTACTAGCACCACTACCACCCTCCCTCACTACTAGCACCACTACCACCCTCCCTCACTACTAGCACACTACCACCCTCCCTCACTACTAGCACCCACTACCACCACACCATACCACTCCTCACTACTAGCACCACTACCACCCTCCCTCACTACTAGCACCACTACCACCCTCCCTCACTACTAGCACCACTCACCTACCTCCACTCTACACACTACCACTACTACACCCTACACCCTCCTCACTACTAGCACCGCTACCACCCTCCCTCACTACTAGCACCGCTACCACCCTCCCTCACTACAAGCACCACTACCACCCTCCCTCACTACTAGCACCACTACCACCCTCCCTCACTACAAGCACCGCTACCACCCTCTCTCGCCACTACCAGCAGTACGGTAAGCAACGACAGCGTAAGCAGCAGTAGTAGGAGCGACAACAGCAACATTGGGAACAGCATTAACTAACAAGCCCAGCAGTTACATCAGGATCCTCGGGGGGGGGGGAGGGTATTAAAAGTGTGGGTGGATAACAAGGGAAACAGGATGGCGGAGCCAGGCGTGCCCTTCCTAGTTTCCCCCCTTCCCTGCCTCCTCCCCTTCAGTGCTGAGGGCTCAACCTTCAACAGAGCGCCCCTTCAACGGAACACTTACAGTGAGCGCCCCTTCAACGGAGCACTTACAGTGAGCGCCCCTTCAGCGATACAGACGCTTCTTCAACGGAGCCTCTTGTAAGGACCACTAACTACTACAAGGCTTCTCTTCACACATAACAGCTGTTACTAACAAACTATCTTCAAGAGGAAACTTGATAGACTCCTCGGAACAGTTCGTGATCAGTTGGGCTGTGGTGTACACGTTGGCCTGCGCCGTTGGGCACTAACAACTTAATAAATCAGGCCAGCAACCAGGAGGCCTGGAGTGGAACCAGGGAAGCGGGGGCGGTGACCCCAGGAAGCAACTTGAGGTGAGACGACCAGAAGATGTTAATGGTTGACTGTAAATACCACTAGACGACCAGCTGCTGCTGATGGTTCACCGAGGACGACCACGTGACGACAACATCACCCAGGAAGACGGAGGGAGGGGGAGGGAGGGAGGGGGGGTTATAAAACACGTTAATTTACATGATGACATAAACACTTGAACACGCAGGTTACACAGCATCATGTACACACACAGCACCATGTACACACAGCACCATGTACACACAGCACCATGTACACACACAGCACCATGTACACACAGCACCATGTACACACACAGCACCATGTACACATCACCATGTACACACACAGCACCATGTACACACAGCACCATGTACACACACAGCACCATGTACACACAGCACCATGTACACACACAGCACCATGTACACATCACCATGTACACACACAGCACCATGTACACACAGCACCATGTACACACACAGCACCATGTACACACAGCACCATGTACACACAGCACCATGTACACACACAGCACCATGTACACACACAGCACCATGTACACACATCACCATGTACACACACAGCACCATGTACACACAGCACCATGTACACACACAGCACTATGTACACACAGCACCATGTACACACAGCACCATGTACACACAGCACCATGTACACACACAGCACCATGTACACACACAGCACCATGTACACACACAGCACCATGTACACACACAGCACCATGTACACACAGCACCATGTACACACACAGCACCATGTACACACACAGCACCATGTACACACAGCACCATGTACACACACAGCACCATGTGTACACACAGGACCATGTACACACACAACACCATGTACACACACAACACCATATACACACACAGCACCATATACACACACAACACCATATACACACACAGCACCATATACACACAGCATGTACACACAGCACCATGTACACACACAGCACCATGTACACACACAGCACCATGTACACACACAGCACCATGTACACACACAGCACCATGTACACACACAGCATCATGTACACACACAGCATCATGTACACACACAGCATCATGTACACACACAGCATCATGTACACACACAGCATCATGTACACACACAGCACCATGTACACACACAGCACCATGTACACACAGCACCATGTACACACACAGCACCATGTACACACACAGCATCATGTACACACACAGCATCATGTACACACAGCATCATGTACACACATAGCATCATGTACACACACAGCATCATGTACACACACAGCATCATGTACACACAGCACCATGTACACACACAGCATCATGTACACACAGCACCATGTACACACACAGCATCATGTACACACAGCACCATGTACACACAGCACCATGTACACACAGCATCATGTACACACAGCATCATGTACACACAGCATCATGTACACACACAGCACCATGTACACACAGCATCATGTACACACAGCACCATGTACACACAGCATCATGTACACACACACAGCTGCCATCACCATTACCAATTTACTACAACAAATTGGTAAACACAATAAATTGTTATATACATGTTTACCAATGTGTTGTTTACCAATGTGTTGTTTACCAATGTGTTGTTTACCAATGTGTTGTGTTTACCAATGTGTTGTGTTTACCAATGTGTTGTGTTTACCAATGTGTTGTGTTTACCAATGTGTTGTGTTTACCAATGTGTTGTGTTTACCAATGTGTTGTGTTTACCAATGTGTTGTGTTTACCAATGTGTTGTGTTTACCAATGTGTTGTGTTTACCAATGTGTTGTGTTTACCAATGTGTTGTTTACCAATGTGTTGTGTTTACCAATGTGTTGTGTTTACCAATGTGTTGTGTTTACCAATGTGTTGTGTTTACCAATGTGTTGTGTTTACCAATGTGTTGTGTTTACCAATGTGTTTGTTTACCAATGTGTTGTGTTTACCAATGTGTTGTGTTTACCAATATGTTGTTTACCAATGTGTTGTGTTTACCAATGTGTTTACCAATGTGTTTACCAATGTGTTTACCAATGTGTTTACCAATGTGTTTACCAATGTGTTGTGTTTACCAATGTGTTGTGTTTACCAATGTGTTGTGTTTACCAATGTGTTGTTTACCAATGTGTTGTGTTTACCAATGTGTTGTGTTTACCAATGTGTTGTGTTTACCAATGTGTTGTTTACCAATGTGTTTACCAATGTGTTGTTTACCAATGTGTTGTTTACCAATGTGTTGTTTACCAATGTGTTGTTTACCAATGTGTTGTTTACCAATGTGTTTACCAATGTGTTGTTTACCAATGTGTTTACCAATGTGTTGTGTTTACCAATGTGTTGTTTACCAATGTGTTTACCAATGTGTGTTTACCAATGTGTTGTGTTTACCAATGTGTTGTGTGTACCAATGTGTTGTGTTTACCAATGTGTTGTGTTTACCAATGTGTTATTTACCAATGTGTTGTTTACCAATGTGTTGTTTACCAATGTGTTATTTACCAATGTGTTGTTTACCAATGTGTTGTTTACCAATGTGTTGTTTACCAAGTCTAACTTCTCTTTCTACCAATATTATGTAACTTTGCTTCTAACAATTCTAGCATTATATTGTTTATATTTGGAAAATATTTAGAAAAATCATCAGTACAAAAAAAAAATGAATACGTTAATTACGTCCTACAAAGAATATGCTTATATAATGAACGCCAGTTATTATGTTAAGTAGACGCTCCGTTGACGGGGGTGTTGAAGGGGAGCTCCGTTGACGGGGGTGTTGAAGGGGAGCTCCGTTGACGGGGGTGTTGAAGGGGAGCTCCGTTGACGGGGGTGTTGAAGGGGAGCTCCGTTGACGGGGGTGTTGTTGAAGGGGAGCTCCGTTGACGGGGGTGTTGAAGGGGAGCTCCGTTGACGGGGATGTTGTGTTGAAGGGGAGCTCCGTTGACGGGGGTGTGTTGAAGGGGAGCTCCGTTGACGGGGGTGTTGTTGAAGGGGAGCTCCGTTGACGGGGATGTTGTGTTGAAGGGGAGCTCCGTTGACGGGGGTGTTGAAGGGGAGCTCCGTTGACGGGGATGTGTTGAAGGGGAGCTCCGTTGACGGGGGTGTGTTGAAGGGGAGCTCCGTTGACGGGGATGTGGTGAAGGGGAGCTCCGTTGACGGGGATGTGTTGAAGGGGAGCTCCGTTGACGGGGATGTATTGAAGGGGAGCTCCGTTGACGGGGATGTTGAAGGGGAGCTCCGTTGACGGGGATGTGTTGAAGGGGAGCTCCGTTGACGGGGATGTGTTGAAGGGGAGCTCCGTTGACGGGGGTGTTGTGTTGAAGGGGAGCTCCGTTGACGGGGGTGTTGTGTTGAAGGGGAGCTCCGTTGACCGGGGTGTGTTGAAGGGGAGCTCCGTTGACGGGGATGTGTTGAAGGGGAGCTCCTTTGACGGGGATGTGTTGAAGGGGAGCTCCGTTGACGGGGGTATTGTGTTGAAGGGGAACTCCGTTGACGGGGGTGTGTTGAAGGGGAGCTCCGTTGACGGGGATGTGTTGAAGGGGAGCTCCGTTGACGGGGATGTTGTGTTGAAGGGGAGCTCCGTTGACGGGGATGTGTTGAAGGGGAGCTCCGTTGACGGGGATGTGTTGAAGGGGAGCTCCGTTGACGGAGGTATTGTTGAAGGGGAGCTCCATTGACGGGGGTGTTGTGTTGAAGGGGAGCTCCGTTGACGGGGGTGTTGTGTTGAAGGGGAGCTCCGTTGACGGGGATGTGTTGAAGGGAAGCTCCGTTGACGGAGGTATTGTTGAAGGGGAGCTCCGTTGACGGGGGTGTGTTGAAGGGGAGCTCCGTTGACGGAGGTATTGTTGAAGGGGAGCTCCGTTGACGGGGGTGTTGTGTTGAAGGGGAGCTCCGTTGACGGGGGTGTGTTGAAGGGGAGCTCCGTTGTAGGAGTGTTGGATTAACACTTATTAAATTCTCTCTCGGTATACTCATTGCTTCCCTTCTTTTCATTGTAGGTGTCCAACACCGTCTGCTAAGCCTCTTGTGTTGTAGTTATTTAAGGTGTAGATTGATGTATCTTTCTCACCTACGTTCTAAGGAGTACAGTTCTAGGGACTTTAAATTGTCTCAGTAATTTAGGGGCTTGACAGTCTGTACGAGCTGTACATTTTCCAGTTCTGCAGTTTCGCCTACTTTGAAGGTGGCCGTTAGTACACAGGAGTGTTCCAGCTTAGAGACGACCGGTGACCTGAACACTTCAGTATCATTTACTTGGCATCTTTTGTTTTGAAGGTTCTAGTAATCTAACTTATCATTTTTCTTGCAGTTCCGATTACAACATTGTGCTCCTTGAAGATGAGATCTGACATTCTAACTCCCAGGTCTCTCACATTTGACCTACGTTCTATCAAGTGGTTTCGGTTTGTCTTTTACTCGGATCTTGTATTTATTTACTCCATCTTTCCATGCCGTAATAACTGAAATTTGTCTTCACTGAACATAATGCTGTTGTAAGGAGCCCCACTGGAAAATTTGGTTTATATCTGCTTGGAGGGTCGTTGTGCCTTCTGGGAGATGAGTACACCATTTTGTGTCGCATTCATGAACTCATTTGGATCGTCAGTCTTAGTGTATGTCCCCTCTCCTTTAATCGAAGGCCCGATACTAGATGCTATCTAGTGGTCGTCCCTCAACCATCAATACATATTGGTCGTCATAGTGAACTAGCAGCACACCCTGGTGGTCGTCACAGTGAACTAGCAGCACACCCTGGTGGTCGTCACAGTGAACTAGCAGCACACCCTGGTGGTCGTCACAGTGAACTAGCAGCACACCCTGGTGGTCGTCATAGTGAACTAGCAGCACACCCTGGTGGTCGTCACAGTGAACTAGCAGCACACCCTGGTGGTCGTCACAGTGAACTAGCAGCACACCCTGGTGGTCGTCACAGTGAACTAGCAGCACACCCTGGTGGTCGTCACAGTGAACTAGCAGCACACCCTGGTGGTCGTCACAGTGAACTAGCAATACACCCTGGTGGTCGTCACAGTGAACTAGCAATACACCCTGGTGGTCCTCACAGTGAACTAGCAGCACACCCTGGTGGTCGTCACAGTGAACTAGCAGCACACCCTGGTGGTCGTCACAGTGAACTAGCAATACACCCTGGTGGTCCTCACAGTGAACTAGCAGCACACCCTGGTGGTCGTCACAGTGAACTAGCAGCACACCCTGGTGGTCGTCACAGTGAACTAGCAATACACCCTGGTGGTCCTCACAGTGAACTAGCAATACACCCTGGTGGTCGTCACAGTGAACTAGCAATACACCCTGGTGGTCGTCACAGTGAACTAGCAGCACACCCTGGTGGTCGTCACAGTGAACTAGCAGCACACCCTGGTGGTCGTCACAGTGAACTAGCAATACACCCTGGTGGTCGTCACAGTGAACTAGCAGCACACCCTGGTGGTCGTCACAGTGAACTAGCAGCACACCCTGGTGGTCGTCACAGTGAACTAGCAGCACACCCTGGTGGTCGTCACAGTGAACTAGCAATACACCCTGGTGGTCGTCACAGTGAACTAGCAATACACCCTGGTGGTCCTCACAGTGAACTAGCAGCACACCCTGGTGGTCGTCACAGTGAACTAGCAGCACACCCTGGTGGTCGTCACAGTGAACTAGCAATACACCCTGGTGGTCCTCACAGTGAACTAGCAATACACCCTGGTGGTCGTCACAGTGAACTAGCAATACACCCTGGTGGTCGTCACAGTGAACTAGCAATACACCCTGGTGGTCGTCACAGTGAACTAGCAATACACCCTGGTGGTCGTCACAGTGAACTAGCAATACACCCTGGTGGTCCTCACAGTGAACTAGCAATACACCCTGGTGGTCGTCACAGTGAACTAGCAATACACCCTGGTGGTCGTCACAGTGAACTAGCAATACACCCTGGTGGTCGTCACAGTGAACTAGCAATACACCCTGGTGGTCGTCACAGTGAACTAGCAATACACCCTGGTGGTCGTCACAGTGAACTAGCAATACACCCTGGTGGTCGTCATGTCTGGTATACTTTCCCCATGTTTTGTCTATCGACGTCACCTTCCTCTCCCCCTCCCTCACTTCATCCCTCCCTCCCTCCCCTTTTCCCCCTCCCTCTCCTCTACCCCCTCCCTCTCCTCTCCCCCTCTCCTTCCCTCCATCCGTTCCCTCCCTTCCAGGGCTGAATGACCACCTAGGAATGTGTTTGGTATAATGTCATGGGAACGACACCTTTACCCCTTCCCCTACGACACTCCACCTCTCCTCTTTTCCTAACCACTATTTGCCACACAACCACCCATCACCACTTCTCAATCATACGACCCATCCTCCCCAACCACCCATCCACAACCACTACTCCCCAACCACCCCTGCTTCCCAATCTTCACCTCTCTCCACACTACACCCTATTTACCCACGGGCCCCAACCCACCAATCTGAGAGAATTAAGGTAGGAAGTATATGATGACTATAACACAAGCAGTTAGAGGATTTAGAAGAAACCATAATAGCCAGGTATCAGGGTAAGCTGGGTCAACAGCGACGTTAATAACCAGGTATCAGGGTAAGCTGGGTCAACAGCGACGTTAATAACCAGGTATCAGGGTAAGCTGGGTCAACAGCGACGTTAATAACCAGGTATCAGGGTAAGCTGGGTCAACAGCGACGTTAATAACCAGGTATCAGGGTAAGCTGATACAACAGTGGCGTTAATAACCAGGTATTAGGGGTAAGCTGGGTCAACAGTGACGTTAATAACCAGGTATCAGGGGTAAGCTGATACAACAGTGACGTTAATAACCAGGTATCAGGGGTAAGCTGGGTCAACAGTGACGTTAATAACCAGGTATCAAGGTAAGCTGGTTCAACAGTGACATTAATAACCAGGTATCAGGGGTAAGCTGGGTCAACAGTGACATTAATGATCAGGTATCAGGGGTAAGCTGGGTCAACAGTGACATTAATAACCAGGTATCAGGGGTAAGCTGGGTCAAGTGACAT
This sequence comes from Cherax quadricarinatus, assembly GCF_026875155.1. Taxonomy (NCBI): domain Eukaryota; kingdom Metazoa; phylum Arthropoda; class Malacostraca; order Decapoda; family Parastacidae; genus Cherax; species Cherax quadricarinatus. The sequence continues at coordinate 28,738,073 of NC_069410.1, read as the reverse complement.
TAATGACCAGGTATTAGGGGTAAGCTGGGTCAACAGTGACATTAATGACCAGGTATTAGGGGTAAGCTGGGTCAACAGTGACGTTAATAACCAGGTATCAGGTGTAAGCTAGTGCAACAGTGACGTTAATAACCAGGTATTAGGGGTAATCTGGGTCAACAGTGACGTTAATAACCAGGTATCAAGGTAAGCTGGGTCAGCAGTGACGTTAATAACCAGGTATCAAGGTAAGCTGGGTCAGCAGTAACGTTAATAACCAGGTATCAGGGGTAAGCTGGGTCAGCAGTAACGTTAATAACCAGGTATCAGGGGTAAGCTGGGTCAGCAGTGACGTTAATAACCAGGTATCAGGGGTAAGCTGGGTCAGCAGTGACGTTAATAACCAGGTATCAGGGGTAAGCTGGGTCAGCAGTGACGTTAATAACCAGGTATCAGGGGTAAGCTGGGTCAGCAGTGACGTTAGTGACCCAGCACCAGTGCGCTGAGAGAAGCCAATTTTTGGCCCAGCAGCTGCAAGAGAAGCTTCAAGAAACACTTAAGCTTAGTAAAGCTTAGAGAAGCAAGTACAGATTAATAAAAAAATGTGAGAAATAAAGCAAATCTAGAAACAAATAACTAGTATATAACTCACTGAATTGTTATTATTATTAATGGAGAAGCACTAAACTCGTAGGGATCGCATACCGCATGAGAGATGGGAAGCACTAGATTTGATTCAAGGATGTGGAAGGAGACTAAGTTCCGTGGATCAAGATCCCTTTCCCTGTGCCAAGATCCCGTCATCGATGTCAAGATCCCGTCACCAGTGCCAAGGTCCCTTCACCGGTGCCAAGTTTCCGTCACCGGTGCCAAGTTTCCGTCACCGGTGCCAAGTTTCCGTCACCGGTGCCAAGTTTCCGTCACCGGTGCCAAGTTTCCGTCACCGGTGCCAAGTTTCCGTCACCGGTGCCAAGTTTCCGTCACCGGTGCCAAGTTTCCGTCACCGGTGCCAAGTTTCCGTCACCGGTGCCAAGTTTCCGTCACCGGTGCCAAGTTTCCGTCACCGGTGCCAAGTTTCCGTCACCGGTGCCAAGATTCCGTCACCGGTGCCAAGATTCCGTCACCGGTGCCAAGATTCCGTCACCGGTGGCAAGATTCCGTCACCGGTGCCAAGATTCCGTCACCGGTGCCAAGATCCCTTCACTAGTGTACTTGCAAGAAAATCATGAGAGCCACAAAACACGGGCGCAACAGGTGAGTCGAGCTCTGACTCTCCACCCCCTGGGTGTATGCCTCTCGCAAACCTGTACTTGTTTATCCATCCTGTCTCCCAAGAAGGTCTTTGCTTAAAACTGCGAGAAATTGTAATAACCAGGTCAAGGCTTGTCGGAGCAGGTGACAAGTGTGGTAATTTGATCCCACGACATGTGGATAGTTTGCATGGGTTGTGGATGTCTACCTTCTTCCCTAAATGTTTTCTACTTATATATCTACCTAATTGTATGTTTACCTACCCACAAAACTCCCAGGTGTCAGTGGTCGCCCACTAATCATACCTTCACTCGTGTCAAAATAATTCACCCGTCTGGAGAAGGATTATTATTTTGCAGAAATTTCACAAACTTCTGCATTTTGGGAGAAGTGAGGGTGGAGGGTGGGGTGAGGGGTGGGAATGTTGTCATACTGTGGGTGGGAGGTAGGTAGAATTTGTAGGGAGTGTAGAATGTTGCACCAGAAATACCAGTATACCTGTGCGAATGTCGCCTTGTTCCAGGAATGTGTTAGGGGGAGGGAGGGAAGGGTGGCTGTTAATGTGGCGGAGAAGGATCAGGGTTCAGGTGTTTACTGTGGTAGAGGAAGGGAAGGAGGCGTGGGGGTATTCTCGTGTTTGCTCTGGTGGGGGAGAGGAGTCTTTGTTGGGGAAGGAGAGGGGTGGAAATATATATAGGTGTTAACTTTCGTGGGGTGGGGAAGAAAAATGGGTATACATGTATGTGTTTGCTGTTGTGGGGTGGGGCATACAAGTGTCTTCTGTTGTGGGGTGGGGCATACAGGTGTTTTATGTTGTGGGGTGGGCATACAGGTGTTTGCTGTGTATTGGGGTGGATGGTGGTCATTTGGGTGGGGTGGGGTGGATGGTGGTCATTTGGGTGGGGTGGGTGGAGGTCAGTTGGGAGGGGCGACGCTCGCAATTTAGGGAAATTTTCTGAAATTGTTGAGACTTGTTAGTGATGATGGGTGCAGGTAGTGGGTGTGCCACCCCTTACCTCCACTCTTACCCCCGACACACCCTCTACCATCCTTTCCCATCTTACCACCACCTTTCCCACCTTACCACCATCCTTGCCCACCCCATACCACCACCCACTCCTTCCTACCTCGTTGCCATAACAAACACAATTACCGAGTCTCGCCTTGGTTAGATGGGTAAGTGGCTGGGTGGATAGGTTCGTGGATGGATGGATGGAAGGAGGGAGGGAGGGGGAAGGAACATGGATACGTGATAGCTTGAATTTAGATCAAATACGAGATGGAGATACATTTAAAACATGGAGAGAGAAGACCATGGAAAGGCAGCAGTTGTAAACAAAGTTAGGAGAGAAGGAAAAAGAGGAACAGTATTTGTTTTTGTTATTTAGCAAAATTGGCTATATCCGCAGTGTGCTGTTACACTGCTCTCTTTGATAGTTTCACAGTGGTAAGAAAGCTAGGTATGTTTCCTTGTCATATTCCACCATACAGTCACATACATTGTTGAAATTTGTCAGCCTGAGCTGGGAGACTTCAGTAGAATTAAAGGTTCATCAGCTACGTCAGCTTCAAGAGTTTCATTCCATCTCACAGAATGACCTATCTTGTACACAACAAAAAATGAAATTATGTAGATGTCTTCATAACAGAGCAGGACAACAAAAATTATGTAAAAGCAGATTATTTGTTTCAGTAGCCTCTTCACATTATAGGGCCACATTATATGCCTGAGAGCACTTGAACTTGTCTCGCCATAACCAAACCGAACATAAACAAACTGCTTCACCTATACCAAACAGCACCCACTAAATGTAGGTGACTCAATGTGAGTTAGGCAGGGCTAGCAGTGAGTACAGCAAGGTGAGTTAGGCAGGGCTAGCAGTGAGTACAGCAAGGTGAGTTAGGCAGGGCTAGCAGCGAGTGCAGCAAGGTGAGTTAGGCAGGGCTAGCAGTGAGTGCAGCAAGGTGAGTTAAGCAGAGCTAGCAGCGAGTACAGCAAGGCGAGTTAGGCAGGGCTAGCAGCGAGTACAGCAAGGTGAGTTAGGCAGGGCTTGCAGCGAGTGCAGCAAGGTGAGTTAGGCAGGGCTAGCAGTGAGTGCAGCAAGGTGAGTTAGGCAGGGCTAGCAGTGAGTGCAGCAAGGTGAGTTAGGCAGGGCTAGCAGTGAGTGCAGCAAGGTGAGTTAGGCAGGGCTAGCAGTGAGTGCAGCAAGGTGAGTTAGGCAGGGCTAGTAGTGAGTGCAGCAAGGTGAGTTAAGCAGAGCTAGCAGCGAGTACAGCAAGGCGAGTTAGGCAGGGCTAGCAGCGAGGACAGCAAGGTAAGTTAGGCAGGGATATCAGTAAGTACAGCAAGGTGAGTTAGGCAGGGCTAGCAGTGAGTACAACAAGGTGAGTTAGGCAGGGCTAGCAGTGAGTACAACAAGGTGAGTTAGGCAGGGCTAGCAGCGAGTGCAGCAAGGTGAGTTAGGCAGGGCTAGCAGTAAGTACAGCAAGGTGAGTTAGGCAGGGCTAGCAGCGAGTGCAGCAAGGTGAGTTAGGCAGGGGTAGCAGTAAGTACAGCAAGGTGAGTTAGGCAGGGCTAGCAGCGAGTGCAGCAAGGTGAGTTAGGCAGGGCTAGCAGAGAGTGCAGCAAGGTGAGTTAGGCAGGGCTTGCAGCAAGGTGAGTTAGGCAGGGCTTGCAGCAAGGTGAGTTAGGCAGGGCTAGCAGTGAGTGCAGCAAGGTGAGTTAGGACTAGCAGTGAGTGCAGCAAGGTGAGTTAGGCAGGGGCTAGCAGTGAGTGCAGCAAGGTGAGTTAGGCAGGGCTAGCAGTGAGTGCAGCAAGGTGAGTTAGGCAGGGCTAGCAGTGAGTTCAGCAAGGTGAGTTAGGCATGGCTAGCAGTGAGTGCAGCAATGTGAGTTAGGCAGGGCTAGCAGTGAGTGCAGCAAGGTGAGTTAGGCAGAGCTAGCAGCGAGTACAGCAAGGTGAGTTAAACAGGGCTAGCAGCGAGGACAGCAAGGTAAGTTAGGCAGGGATATCAGTAAGTACAGCAAGGTGAGTTAGGCAGGGATAACAGTAAGTACAGCAAGGTGAGTTAGGCAGGGCTAGCAGTGAGTACAGCAAGGTGAGATAGGCAGGGCTAGCAGGGAGTGCAGCAAGGTGAGTTAGGCAGGGGTAGCAGTAAGTACAGCAAGGTGAGTTAGGCAGGGCTAGCAGCGAGTGCAGCATGGTGAGTTAGGCAGGGCTAGCAGCGAGTGCAGCAAGGTGAGTTAGGCAGGGCTAGCAGTGAGTGCAGCAAGGTGTTAGGCAGGGCTAGCAGTGAGTGCAGCAGGGTGAATTAGGCAGGACTAGCAGTGAGTCCAGCAAGGTGAATTAGGCAGAGCTAGCAGCGAGTGCAGCAAGGTGAGTTAGGCAGGGCTAGCAGCGAGTGCAGCAAGGTGAGTTAGGCAGGGCTAGCAGCGAGTGCAGCAAGGTGAGTTAAGCAGGGCTAGCAGTAAGTACAGCAAGGTGAGTTAGGCAAGGCTAGCAGCGAGTGCAGCAAGGTGAGTTAGGCAGGGCTAGCGGCGAGTGCAGCAAGGTGAGTTAGGCAGGGCTAGCGGCGAGTGCAGCAAGGTGAGTTAGGCAGGGCTAGCGGCGAGTGCAGCAAGGTGAGTTAGGCAGGGCTAGCAGTGAGTGCAGCAAGGTGAGTTAGGCAGGGCTAGCAGTGAGTGCAGCAAGGTGAGTTAGGCAGGGCTAGCAGTGAGTGCAGCAAGGTGAGTTAGGCAGAGCTAGCAGTGAGTGCAGCAAGGTGAGTTAGGCAGGGCTAGCAGTGAGTGCAGCAAGGTGAGTTAGGCAGGGCTAGCAGTGAGTGCAGCAAGGTGAGTTAGGCAGGGCTAGCAGTGAGTGCAGCAAGGTGAGTTAGGCAGGGCTAGCAGTAAGTACAGCAAGGTGAGTTAGGCAGGGCTAGCAGTAAGTACAGCAAGGTGAGTTAGGCAGGGCTAGCAGTAAGTACAGCAAGGTGAGTTCGGCAGGGCTAGCAGTAAGTACAGCAAGGTGAGTTAGGCAGGGCTAGCAGTAAGTACAGCAAGGTGAGTTAGGCAGGGCTAGCAGTAAGTACGGCAAGATGAGTTAGGCTGGGCTAGCAGTGAGTGCAGCAAGGTGAGTTAGGCAGGGCTAGCAGTGAGTGCAGCAAGGTGAGTTAGGCAGGGCTAGCAGTGAGTGCAGCAAGGTGAGTTAGGCAGGGCTAGCAGTGAGTGCAGCAAGGTGAGTTAGGCAGGGCTAGCAGTAAGTACAGCAAGGTGAGTTAGGCAGGGCTAGCAGTAAGTACAGCAAGGTGAGTTAGGCAGGGCTAGCAGTAAGTACAGCAAGGTGAGTTAGGCAGGGCTAGCAGTAAGTACAGCAAGGTGAGTTAGGCTGGGCTAGCAGCGAGTGCAGCAAGGTGAGTTAGGCAGGGCTAGCAGCGAGTGCAGCAAGGTGAGTTAGGCAGGGCTTGCAGCAAGGTGAGTTAGGCAGGGCTAGCAGCGAGTGCAGCAAGGTGAGTTAGGCAGGGCTAGCAGCGAGTGCAGCAAGGTGAGTTAGGCAGAGCTAGCAGCGAGTGCAGCAAGGTGAGTTAGGCAGGGCTAGCAGTGAGTACAGCAAGGTGAGTTAGGCAGGGCTTGCAGCAAGGTGAGTTAGGCAGGGCTAGCAGCGAGTGCAGCAAGGTGAGTTAGGCAGGGCTAGCAGCGAGTGCAGCAAGGTGAGTTAGGCAGGGCTAGCAGTGAGTACAGCAAGGTGAGTTAGGCAGGGCTTGCAGCAAGGTGAGTTAGGCAGGGCTAGCAGCGAGTGCAGCAAGGTGAGTTAGGCAGGGCTTGCAACAAGGTGAGTTAGGCAGGGCTAGCAGCGAGTGCAGCAAGGTGAGTTAGGCAGGGCTAGCAGTGAGTGCAGCAAGGTGAGTTAGGCAGGGCTAGCAGTGAGTGCAGCAAGGTGAGTTAGGCAGGGCTAGCAGTGAGTGCAGCAAGGTGAGTTAGGCAGGGCTAGCAGTGAGTGCAGCAAGGTGAGTTAGGCAGGGCTAGCAGTAAGTACAGCAAGGTGAGTTAAGCAGGGCTAGCAGTAAGTACAGCAAGGTGAGTTAGGCAGGGCTAGCAGCGAGTGCAGCAAGGTGAGTTAGGCAGGGCTAGCAGCGAGTGCAGCAAGGTGAGTTAGGCAGGGCTAGCAGTGAGTGCAGCAAGGTGAGTTTGGCAGGGCTAGCAGTGAGTGCAGCAAGGTGAGTTAGGCAGGGCTAGCAGTGAGTGCAGCAAGGTGAGTTAGGCAGGGCTAGCAGTAAGTACAGCAAGGTGAGTTAGGCAGGGCTAGGAGTAAGTACAGCAAGGTGAGTTAGGCAGGGCTAGCAGTGAGTACAGCAAGGTGAGTTAGGTAGGGCTTGCAGGGAGTGCAGCAAGGTGAGTTAGGCAGGGCTAGCAGCGAGTGCAGCAAGGTGAGTTAGGCAGGGCTAGCAGCGAGTGCAGCAAGGTGAGTTAGGCAGGGCTTGCAGCGAGTGCAGCAAGGTGAGTTAGGCAGGGCTAGCAGCGAGTGCAGCAAGGTGAGTTAGGTAGGGCTTGCAGCGAGTGCAGCAAGGTGAGTTAGGCAGGGCTTGCAGCGAGTGCAGCAAGGTGAGTTAGGCAGGGCTTGCAGCGAGTGCAGCAAGGTGAGTTAGGCAGGGCTAGCAGTGAGTGCAGCAAGGTGAGTTAGGCAGGGCTAGCAGCGAGTGCAGCAAGGTGAGTTAGGCAGGGCTAGCAGCGAGTGCAGCAAGGTGAGTTAGGCAGGGCTAGCAGCGAGTGCAGCAAGGTGAGTTAGGCAGGGCTAGCAGTGAGTGCAGCAAGGTGAGTTAGGCAGGGCTAGCAGTGAGTGCAGCAAGGTGAGTTAGGCAGGGCTAGCAGTGAGTGCAGCAAGGTGAGTTAGGCAGGGCTAGCAGTGAGTGCAGCAAGGTGAGTTAAGCAGAGCTAGCAGCGAGTGCAGCAAGGTGAGTTAGGCAGGGCTAGCAGTGAGTGCAGCAAGGTGAGTTAGGCAGGGCTAGCAGTAAGTACAGCAAGGTGAGTTAGGCAGGGCTAGCAGTGAGTACAGCAAGGTGAGTTAGGCAGGGCTAGCAGTAAGTACAGCAAGGTGAGTTAGGCAGGGCTAGCAGTAAGTACAGCAAGGTGAGTTAGGCAGGGCTAGCAGTAAGTACAGCAAGGTGAGTTAGGCAGGGCTAGCAGTAAGTACAGCAAGGTGAGTTAGGCAGGGCTAGCAGTAAGTACAGCAAGGTGAGTTAGGCAGGGCTAGCAGTAAGTACAGCAAGGTGAGTTAGGCAGGGCTAGCAGTAAGTACAGCAAGGTGAGTTAGGCAGGGCTAGCAGTGAGTACAGCAAGGTGAGTTAGGCAGGGCTAGCAGTGAGTACAGCAAGGTGAGTTAGGCAGGGCTAGCAGTAAGTACAGCAAGGTGAGTTAGGCAGGGCTAGCAGTGAGTACAGCAAGGTGAGTTAGGCAGGGCTAGCAGTAAGTACAGCAAGGTGAGTTAGGCAGGGCTAGCAGTAAGTACAGCAAGGTGAGTTAGGCAGGGCTAGCAGTAAGTACAGCAAGGTGAGTTAGGCAGGGCTAGCAGCGAGTACAGCAGTAGTCTGTTAAAAGAAATTAAGCAATTATAGCATAACGCCAGTAAAAATAATCTGACATGGAGGAAATAAAAGGTTTTGAATAGTGAACAGGAAACGGGGATCCCCAAGCGCACTAGAAAATAGTCTGATAATTACTGTTTAATGCTCGTGAAGAATCGCCCTTTTGACTGTCTAAGCAGCAGTGACATACTGTCAGTAAGAGCAGACATACGCTCTCAGGCATTGACAGAAATATTGCAAGTCTTCACGTGTCTCTCTCTCTCTCTCTCTCTCTCTCTCTCTCTCTCTCTCTCTCTCTCTCTCTCTCTCTCTCTCTCTCTCTCTCTCTCTCTCTCTCTCTCTCTTTTTCCTCCTTCTCTTTTTTTTCTCTCTCAGTTGCTCCTGAATTTCCTCCTTTCTTCCCTGGATCATCACTCAGGTTCTGAGTCAGCTCACCGCGATGGCTGAGTCTGGGTGGACTTGCCTCACAACCAAGTGCCTCGTCTTTGGTGTTACACAGCTGCGATTTTTCCCACCATTCATAAAATTTTGTCTCCAGAGGTCCACCAGAGCTAAGGTGGTCTGCACCACACACAGGAGAGTGGACTGCCGTGTGAACGTGAATGGGCCCAGGCCTTTTGTTTTTAGAGATTTTAAAATTGAAGTTGAAAAATTATGGAAATGATGGTTTTCTTACCAAAAAACAGTGCAAAATTCTGGCAACATGTTGATGCAATCAGCTTGTTTCTATCATATTTCTAAGCATGTTTTTTTTTTAAATGTAATTTTTATTTTTTTTTTTGCTGTCATCAAGAGGACATGTTGGCAATTAGTGTTTTTATTGTTATTTTTTTTACTCCAAAAATTATTATTGTTATGATTGTGTTATTGTAAATACTCAACACTGGAAGTTGTGTGAGGACTAAAGTGAAGAGCGCGGAGTTGTTGCTGCTCAGTTGCCTCTGGGCTGTCAACGATGACAGGGGTTTGCAACACACTCAAATTTGGCGCACCATGTCCAGAGTTTTAAAGGAACAAAAATATGAATAACTCGGGAATAAGTTATTGACATTTATTTGATTTTTTTTCAAAGTAATAATAGGAGTGTCATGATTTTTTCACACATTATTGATGAATGATGGTTCTATTAATATTCGCAGGTAATTTGAAATATGTTTTACAATTTTGTTTTTATTAACTCTTATTCTCCCAAAAAACTCAAAAAAAAAAAAAAATGCAATCTGTTGACATTTCTCGCAAAAAACTTATAAATTTAGATAATCTAACTCTATCTTTCATCTGATGTTCACTAAAACATTGTACATCTTACAAATTTTGTAGGCCAGGGAGGCAAAACAAATTGCAATATCTTGCAACTTTGCAACAAGAAGCCAATACAAACAAGTGTGTAGACTGAAAACTGCTTTTTAAATTACAAGATAAAAAGTGTCCGCCCGTGAAAGTTTCCTTGAGTGTGGTGGAGTGGGGGAGGGGATTGTCCTGAGTGTGGGGGAGTGGGGGAGGGGAGTGTCCTGAGTGTGGTGGAGTGGGGGAGGGAGTGTCCTGAGTGTGGTGGAGTGGGGGAGGGGAGTGTCCTGAGTTGTGGTGGGGAGGGGAGTGTCCTGAGTGTGGTGGAGTGGGGGAGGGGAGTGTCCTGAGTGTGGTGGAGTGGGGGAAGGCGAGTGTCCTGAGTGTGGTGGAGTGGGGGAGGCGAGTGTCCTGAGTGTGGTGGAGTGGGGGGAGGCGAGTGTCCTGAGTGTGGTGGAGTGAGGGAGGGAGTGTCCTGAGTGTGGTGGGGGGGGAGGAGGGTGATCAGTAGCGTAAGATAAAGGATTATACATTCTACCTTCGAAGATTGATAACGGTAGTCGACGGTAAGGAAAAAGGTGGAGGAGGCCACCAGCTCGGTGTACGGCGCGACTGAGGTGAAAGGAGTAGAGGGAAATTAGAGCGAGGGGGGAGGGATCATTCAACTTAAATTCTTACCATAACTGAGGAAAGATTAATACTATACATCGTCCGAAATTGTAGATCAAAGATGATGTGGACCATAACAGAAGGATTGAAGACCACACTACTGGACGCCAGGTTTATAAACGAGAGGTAGAGTAGAGGTTTAGCAGTAAATACGACACTACTAGAGGCTGAAGTATATGTATATGAGAGGTTGAGTGGTAGACTAATGGAGAGAACATTGGTAGAACAATCACATGATACATATTAATGTCTGAATAAGCTATGATGACGGTAATTATGGTAGATGTCATGAACGTACCTGAAGATCAAACTACAAAGTAGGTAATAAGAGAGAGGAAGGGAGAGTAATTGATACATTTAAGAAGTGTTTAGAAAAGTAAAGCTAATAGGATTATAGTTGTGAGATTCACCTTGGTGACCCACCAGCTGCATGATCACCAGCTGCATGATCACCAGCTGCATGATCACCAGCTGCATGATCACCAGCTGCATGATCACCAGCTGCATTGATCACCAGCTGCATGATCACCAGCTGCATTGATCACCAGCTGCATGATCAGCTGCATGCATCACCAGCTGCATGCATCACCAGCTGCATGCATCACCAGCTGCATGCATCACCAGCTGCATGCATCACCAGCTGCATGCATCACCAGCTGCATGCATCACCAGGTGCATGCGTCACCAGGTGCATACGTCACCAGCTGCATGCATCACCAGCTGCATGCATCACCAGGTGCATGCGTCACCAGCTGCATGCATCACCAGCTGCATGCGTCACCAGCTGCATGCATCACCAGCTGCATGCGTCACCAGCTGCATGCGTCACCAGCTGCATGCGTCACCAGCTGCATGCATCACCAGCTGCATGCATCACCAGCTGCATGCGTCACCAGCTGCATGCGTCACCAGCTGCATACGTACATCCGCTGTTCACTACTAGCTGTCATAGTAATGTCTCTCACAACAGCAGTAGCAAACAGTTTGCAGTGTCTCGGCGCCAACTACAACCTTTACGTATATAACACACGCACCCTCCCTTCCCAACTCTCCCCTCCCCTCCCAACTCTCCCCTCCCTTCCCCACTCAGCCCCCCTTCCCCACACTCCACTCTCCCACTCTCAACCCCTTTCCCCACTCTCAGCCCCCTTTACCTTTTGACTCCCCTTTTCATTCCATGTATAAAAATCTTCTTTTCCCCTACCCCCATACCATCCCCAGTTATCCTCTCAACCCCTCCCTACCCCCATACCATCCCCAGTTATCCTCTCAACCCCTCCCTACCCCCATACCATCCCCAGTCATCCTCTCAACCCCTCCCTACCCCCATACCATCCCCAGTCATCCTCTCAACCCCTTCCTACCCCCACACCACACCAGTCATCCTCTCAACCCCTTCCTGCCCCAACACCACCCCAGTCATCCTCTCAACCCCTTCCTACCCCACACCACACCAGTCATCCTCTCAACCCCTTCATACCCCCACACCACACCAATCATCCTCTCAACCCCTTCCTGACCCAACGCCACCCCAGTCATCCTCTCAACCTCCCCTACCCCCAACCATCCCAGCCATTGTCACACCCCTCGCTACCCTCACTTCACCCCCCCAGTCATCCTCCTTACTCCCACAGCTGGTGAAATTTCTACAGTAAGATTCACACCTGCAGAGCTTCTCTTCCTTCAAGTGCCTTCACAAAAGTGACAGCCTCCAGCGCTACTGACAACCCAAAAGTAACACCTCCCCCTCCCATTACTACTGACAACCTACAAGTAACACCTCCCATTCCCATTACTACTGACAACCTACAAGTAACACCTCCCCCCCAGCGCTACTGACAACCCACCATTAACACCCCCTCCCCTCGAGAGTCCTTCCTTCCCTCGTTCCAACTTCATCAGCCCTTCGTCCCAGCAGTCTTCCCAACACCCTCCCTCAGCACTGCCACCCTCCCTCAGCACTACCCTCACTAAGTACTACCCCGTCAGCAGTCCTCCACCATCTAGCAACCCAGGCTCCTTCGTTCTCCAGCGACACAAGACTGATGAACTGCGATGATTGTACAGTGATGATGAACGAGTACCTACGAGCATACATAAGAATATTAGAGATGTTGGACAGGTGAGCAGAAATAAGTCTGCTGGAAAGTAAACTACTAGGTGATGATGAACTCCCAGCAGCAGGTGCTCTGCTGAGCCTTGTGAATGTGTCACAACACAAACCCTGCAGCAGTGACTCTCATCAAGATGAGTTGACTGGCAAATGGTGCCGTCAAGTATGGTAAAAAGTGAGTTTACACAGGAAGTCTTTATTCTGACATTATGCTCAGTGTTCAGCTTTATTAAGTCCTGAGATGTTGCCGCATTTCTCTCTCTCTCTCTCTCTCTCTCTCTCTCTCTCTCTCTCTCTCTCTCTCTCTCTCTCTCTCTCTCTCTCTCTCTCTCTCTTTCACAGGGTTTGACAAGGTTAAGGATCCCTAGCTTTATTGACAAGCTATTTACAGGTTAAGGAATCCTAACTTTATTGACCAGCTAAGAGCTGTTACCTACATCAGCTCATTTGAAAACATTTTTATTGTTATGAGACATACAAGTAGGGAACAGGATGAAGTTGGAGCCATCTGTGGGCCAGCATTTTCATTTGATCAACTGACTTTATCTCGTTGATATCATTATGCTGTACGAATGTGTTCCATACTCGAGTCATCCTGGGTATATATGATCTCAGATGGAGTGATGTTCTGGAGAAGGGTGCAGCCAGAGTGAAGTTGCTGCTTTCTGCCCGTCTTGTGGCATAAAAGCTTGTTTCACACTGTCCTCGAAGTGGATCCAAGTGTGGTACTTTGACAATATTGGCCTTGTACATAACAGTAAGGCCACCCACATCCCTCCTGTGTTGAAGGCTCTGCTGAAATGCCAGATCTATCCAGGATGGGTCCAGGCGAGAGATGAGACGTCATGCTATGTTCTCTACTCTGTCAAGCAGTCGCAGATGAGAGGAGGGGGGCAGGCAAACCAAGAAATTGGAGCATACTCAAGGTGTGAGCGTACTTGTGCCTCGTACAGGATCTTGCAACCCCTACTGTCAAGCAGATGCGAGATACGGCGAAGTGCTGTAAGCTTCCTGGCTGCCTTGTTTGCTAGATTTACAACATGGTTCTTCATGGTTGGTTTGGAGTCAGATTTCACCCCAAGGATATCAACTTCTCTCTTCTCTCTTCTCTCTTCTCTCTTCTCTCTTCTCTCTTCTCTCTCTCTCTCTCTCTCTCTCTCTCTCTCTCTCTCTCTCTCTCTCTCTCTCTCTCTCTCTCTCTCTCTCTCTCTCTCTCTCTCTCTCTCTCTCTCCCACACACACACACACACACACACACACACACACACACACACACACACACACTATACAGTCCTCTGAGTAGTTACTTCCACAGAGGTTCTTATAGTGTTGTAAATTTCAATATATTTAGTTTCTCTTCACAGGTTTCTCTACTTTAGGACTAGTCATCAGGGATTCCTAGATTTGTTCTAGTTTCTATTCTAAGCATGTTAGGTGAGGTTAGTGGTCTATGCTGGTGGTGCGTCTTGTGATGATTGTAACACAAGTCATGTGCACCATTCTCAAAGATACTTGGACGCATCTCAATACTCCTCTGACGTTCCCTAGATGCACATACACCGGCGTCAGTACTAAACTGTTGTCTTCCTGTTGTGTTGTCTTCCTGCTGTGTTGTCTTCCTGCTGTGGTGTGTGCCTGCTGTGGCGTGTGCCTGCTGTGTTGTGTGCCTGCTGTGGTGTGTGCTGTGTTGTGTGCCTGCTGTGGTGTGTGCTGTGTTGTGTGCCTGCTGTGGTGTGTGCTGTGTTGTGTACCTGCTGTGGTGTGTGCTGTGTTGTGTGCCTGCTGTGGTGTATGCTGTGTGTACCTGCTGTGTTGTGTGCTGTGGTGTGTGCTGTATTGTGTGCCTGCTGTGGTGTGTGCTGTGTTGTGTACCTGCTGTGGTGTGTGCTGTGTTGTGTACCTGCTGTGGTGTGTGCTGTGTTGTGTACCTGCTGTGGTGTGTGCTGTGTTGTGTACCTGCTGTGGTGTTTGCTGTGTTGTGTACTTGCTGTGGTGTGTGCTGTGTTGTGTACCTGCTGTGGTGTGTGCTCTGTACCTGCTGTGTTGTGTACCTGCTGTGGTGTGTGCTGTGTTGTGTACCTGCTGTGGTGTGTGCTCTGTACCTGCTGTGTTGTGTACCTGCTGTGGTGTGTGCTGTGCTGTGTACCTGCTGTGCTGGTTGGTGTCTGACTTCACTTGTATGTATAATGTATGTAACAGCTACCCAGAGTGTGTTTGAGGAAGAACATTACGCACGTACTTATCGATTTGTTTGCGGGTGAGGGGCGGGGAGGGGAGGGGAAAGGAAGGAAGGAAGGTAGGAGAGGGGAAGGGAAGGGAGGGGAGGGGAGGTAAGGGAACGGAACGGAAAGTTGTCTCAATGCCTGACACCCCCCCGCCCTTCCCACTTAACTACTAACCTAACTGCTGTTATTGGCCTAGTGGAACTTGACTGTACCCACTTTTGAAATTATGTACAGAATTAAGATTGCCTCTACTACTTCCTCATCCAACTCGTTCCATTCTTCCGGGACTCCGTGGCTGTAGAAACACTAACATCTCCATGGTTCATCCAAGTTTTAAATTTCCACTTGTCTCCTTGTGTCTGGTCCTCACAGTTCAGGGCTAGGTGGGAAGAGCACTCCTTATTGAGGCTGCTTGTATGATGATGACCATACAACGGAGCGTATAAAGTATTGAAGTTTTACACAAATAACCCGCATATAGGAGAGAGGACCTTACGACGACGTTTCGGTCCGACTTGGACCATTTACAAAGTCACACTTATCTCTCCTTTGTGCGGGTCATTTGTGTATTGTTCCAGTCACGGTATTGTAATTCTTTGTTCTCTATTGAAGTTTTATATTTAAATTCGTGAATACTATTTAGAAGTTGACTAATCATGTAGCTGCCGCTGATATACGGTTAATGTGTATCAATGTGTATCACAGGTGACATGTTGATTATTTGCAGCGTCTCTTCTTCCCTCGCCGCCTCCGGTCTACATGATTAAATTTACTTGGATAGAACTCCAGTGGCTGGTTGTTGTTGGTCCTCGTCATCAGCATATCGAGGTCTTCTTGTAGTCGTCATTCCATTCTTGTTCTTATTATCCCTTTCAATAATTTTAGATCGTCAAACACACACACACACACACACACACACACACAGGGAGCACTCTAGGACAGAAAGAGAGGTTGGAAGACATTGATGGAACTAGGACATGTGCAAGGACCTTACCAGATACCTGTGGGGGCCAGGAGCAGGTGAGCAGGAAGGATAAACCAAGAAGCATAGGGGCCATAACGAGGGAAGGGACTGAAGGAAGGAACACTCCACGGGAAGGAACTAAAACACATCAGAGGATGCAATGGGAGTCACAGTGGGAGGTGGAAAGGGAGAGATCCGTGTTTGTCTATGGGCTAGACGAAGCTAAAGGGGAAACTTATGATGAAAGAAAGCAGGAGGAGAAAAAAGCGATTGAAGACATCATGAAGGTGATAGGCGAGGGGGACATGACCCAGGTGGCAAATTTTCGGAGAATTGGGGTGGTTCACAAAGAAAAGGAATCGGCCTCTCAAAGTAATTTTCAAGGCAGAATCAACCCGAACCATGATCCTGCAGGAGAAAGCACGGCTGAGAGGCAAGCAGGAGTTCCGGAGTGTGTACCTCGACCGAGACAGAACACAGGACGAAAGGAAGACAATGAAAGAGAGAGTTCAAAAACGAAAGGAGAAATGGGAGGAAATGAAAAAGGAGAGCAGAATAACCCAGGATCAAATGGAAGGACAAGCGCACCCCCCAGAAACACCTGCAGAAGGACTCCAGCCACGACACCCCCAAGGCAACTGAACATTCCAAACCAACCATCACACACCGATCCCTCTGTTTCCACCCCCCGCACCACAGTTACAGTATTAGAACAGAAGTTGAAGGTTTGGTACACAAATGCAGATGGATTAACGAATAAACATGAGGAATGGCAAGAAAGAATCAATGAGAAGTCCCCAGACATCATAGCAGTTACAGAAACAAAACTCATGGAGACAATAACAGATGCAATCTTCCCACCAGGATACCAGATCATGAGGAAAGATAGAAGGGGTAGGGGGGGAGGTGGGGTTGCTCTGCTCGTAAAAAACAGATGGAAATTCGAGAAAATGGAAGGAATAGATGAGACAGGAGAAAGAGACTACATAGCAGGTACACTTCAGTCTGGGGAACACAAAGTGGTCATTGCAGTGATGTATAATCCACCACAGAACTGCAGGAGGCCAAGAGAGGAATATGAAGAGAGCAACAGAGCAATGGTGGACACACTTGCTGAGGTGGCAAGAAGAGCTCACTCCAGCAGAGCAAAGTTGCTGGTTATGGGGGATTTCAACCACAGGGAGATTGACTGGGAAAACCTGGAGCCACATGGGGTCCCGAAACATGGAGAGCCAGATGTTGGACGTGGTGCTGGAAAACCTCATGCACCAACATGTTAAGGACACTACCAGAGTGAGAGGGGAGGATGAACCAGCAAGATTGGACCTTGTGTTCACCCTGGGCAGCTCAGACATTGAGGACATCAAGTATGAGAGTCCCCTAGGAGCTAGCGACCACGTGGTTCTGTGCTTTGAATACATAGTAGAGCTGCAAGTGGAGAGAATAACAGGAGTAGAATGGGAAAAGCCTGACTATAAAAGAGGGGACTACATAGGGTTGAAGAACTTCCTGCGGGAGGTCCAGTGGGACAGAGAACTGGCAGGAAAGCCAGTAAATGAAATGATGGAATATGTAGCAACAAAATGCAAGGAGGCAGTGGAAAGGTTCATTCCCAAGGGCAACAGTAACAACGGGAAGACCAGAACAAGCCCCTGGTTTACCCGACGGTGTAAGGAGGCAAAAACAAAGTGCAATAGAGAATGGAAAAAGTACAGAAGGCAGAGAACACACGAAAATAGGGAGATCAGTCGCAGAGCCAGGAACGAGTACGCACAGGTAAGGAGGGAGGCCCAGCGACAGTATGAAAAATGACTTAGCATCGAGAATCAAGACTGACCCGAAACTGTTGTATAGCCACATCAGGAGGAAGACAACAGTCAAAGACCAGGTGATCAGATTAAGGACAGAAGGTGGAGAACTCACAAGAAATGATCAGGAGGTATGTGAGGAGCTGAACAGGAGATTTAAGGAAGTTTTTACAGTAGAGACAGGAAGGGCTGTGGGAAGACAGCACAGAAGGGAACATCAAGAGGGAATATAACCAACAAGTGTTGGATGACATACGAACAACTGAGGAGGAGGTGAAGAAGCTCTTAAGTGACCTTGACACCTCAAAGGCGATGGGACCGGACAACATCTCCCCATGGGTCCTTAGAGAAGGAGCAGAGATGCTGTGTGTGCCTCTAACCACAATCTTCAACACATCCCTTGAAACTGGGCAACTACCTGAGAAATGGAAGACAGCTAATGTAGTCCCCATATTTAAGAAAGGAAACAGAAACGAGGCACTAAACTACAGACCTGTGTCTCTGGACATGTATTGTGTGCAAAGTCATGGAGAAGATTATCAGGAGGAGAGTGGTCGAACACCTGGAAAGGAACAAGATTATAAATGAAAACCAGCATGGGTCATGGAAGGCAAATCTTGTATCACAAACCTCATGGAGTTTTATGACAAGGTAACAGAAGTAAGACACGAGAGAGAGGTTGGGTAGATTGCATTTTCCTAGACTGCAGGAAGGCCTTTGACACAGTTCCCCACAAGAGATTAGTGCAGAAGCTGGAGGATCAGGCACACGTAAAAGGAAGGGCACTGCAATGGATAAGGGAATACCTGACAGGGAGGCAGCAACGAGTCATGGTACGTGAAGAGGTATCACAGTGGGCGCCTGTTACGAGCGAGGTCCCACAGGGGTCAGTTCTAGGACCAGTGCTATTTTTGATATATGTGAACGACATGATGGAAGGAATAGACTCTGAAGTGTCCCCTGTTCGCAGATGACGTGAAGTTGATGAGAAGAATTAAATCGGACGAGGATGAGGCAGGACTGCAAAGAGACCTGGAGAGGCTGGACATGTGGTCCAGTAATGGCTCCTCGAATTCAATCCAGCCAAATGCAAAGTCATGAAGATTGGGGAGGGGCAAAGAAGACCGCAGACAGAATATAGGCTAGGTGGACAAAGACTACAGACCTCACTCCAGGGAGAAAGACCTTGGGGTGACCATAACACCGAGCACATCACCGGAGGCACACATCAACCAAATAACCCCTGCAGCATACGGGCGCCTGGCAAACCTGAGAATAGCGTTCCGATACCTTAATAAGGAATCGTTCAAGACACTGTACACTGTGTATGTTAGACCCATACGGAGTATGCAGCACCAGTCTGGAACCCACACCTGGTCAAGCACGTCAAGAAGTTAGAGAAAGTACAGAGGTTTGCAACAAGGCTAGTCCCAGAGCTCAAGGGAATGTCGTACGAGGAAAGGTTAAGGGAAATCGGACTGACGACACTGGAGGACAGAAGGGTCAGGGGAGACATGATAACGACATACAAGATACTGCGGGGAATAGACAAGGTGGACAGAGATAGGATGTTCCAGAGAGGGGACACAGGGACAAGGGGTCACAACTGGAAGCTGAAGACTCAGACGAGTCACAGGGACGTTAGGAAGTATTTCTTCAGTCATAGAGTTGTCAGCAAGTGGAATAGCCTAGCAAGTGAAGTAGTGGAGGCAGGAACCATACATAGTTTTAAGAAGAGGTATGACAAAGCTCAGGAAGCAGAGAGAGAGAGGATCCAGTAGCGATCAGTGAAGAGGCGGGGCCAGGAGCTGAGTCTCGACCCCTGCAACCACAATTAGGTGAGTACAATTAGGTGAGTACACACACACACACACACACACACACACAAAACTATTTCTTCTAATAGGTCGTTTAATCGTACTAAAAGTAGTAATAGTCACACTATATTAGGAACAGAACCGTCCTCGCCTTGATTGTAGAGTACCATTCGTGTGCTCGTGTGTGTGTGTGTGTGTGTGTGTGTGTGTGTGTGTGTGTGTGTGTGTGGTATAAACCTTGGTAATAAATACCGACAAGTTGATTTAGAAAGACACGTAGGTAAACACTATGAGATATTTATTAGAAAACGTTTTGGTCCTGGGACCTTGATCAATTCTCACATAGAGGAAGAAAGACTATAAAATATATTATATATATATATATATATATATATATATATATATATATATATATATAGGCGGAGAGTGAGGTGTGAGTGACGCACGGTGACCTGAAGAATGTCATGTTGGGATGAGGACGGGTAGACGATGAAATCATGTGACTCTTGGGTTGGTGGTGCTTAAGTATCATGTATGCCAATGTTTTTGAAATTTTTTAGTTTCCGGTGTTACGCTCTATAGTGTCGGTGACGGCGATTAGTGAGGCTTCTAGGCACCGTCGGCGTCTGAGGTCTGGTTCGGTGAGAACGAGTTGTGCCTCATTCCAGTTCATCAAATGCCCCGTGGAGAGTCTGTGGAGGACACAGGCGTACCTTACATCGCCTGTTAGAAGCATTTCGATGCTCATTCAGGCGGACTGCAAGATCTCTGCCTGTCTCGCCTACATATTTCTTGGGACAGAATCCACAGCAGGCGTCTACACTATCCCCTGTGGATTCTGTCCCAAGAAATATGTAGGCGAGACAGGCAGAGATCTTGCAGTCCGCCTGAATGAGCATCGAAATGCTTCTAACAGAGACTATGTAAGGTACGCCTGTGTCCTCCACAGAGACTCCACGGGGCATTTGATGAACTGGAATGAGGCACAACTCGTTCTCACCGAACCAGATCTCAGACGACGACGGGGTCTAGAAGCCTCGCTAATCGCCGTCACCGACACTATAGTACGTAACACTGAAAACTAAAAAGAATTCAAAAATATTAGCATACATGATACTTAAGCACCACCAACCCAACAACACAGGAGTCACATGATTTCATCGTCTACCCGTCCTCATCTCAACATGACATTCTTCAGGTTACCGTGCGTCACTCACACCTCACTCTCCGCCTATATATATAATGTCTTTCTACCTCTGTATGTTAGAAATGATCAAGGTCCCAGGACCGAAACGTTTTCTAATAAATATGTCAGTGTTTGCTTACGTGTCTTTCTAAACCGTGTATGTATGTATGTATGCCGCCTTAGTGATTGTTATTGTTTGTTGCCTTACTTTATACATCGAAGCTGGAATATGTGACCATAACCGCCACACTGTTGTTTGAGAGCATCCACGATTGTCACTAATAGCAGTTCTGTCCTCTATCCCAGGTACGTGAGGATGTGACGCCGCCGCCTTCCGGGGTCGTCACGCGCTTGATTGACCAGGTGAGGTTGTGCCTGACCTGGTGTCTACAACACCTTGTTAGGTGTTAGGCTGTGTTGCTTATTATGAAGAGTCACCTGGCACTGATCTTTACTATAGGAGAAGCCGTTCAGTAGTGCCGTCGCCAGAGCTGGTACACTGGTGAGGTAGCTGGTGTACAGGTAAGATGCACCAGATGGTGCTCAACTTGGTGATGTTAGTAAGGACCAGGTGGTGATCAATCTGGTGGTGTTAGTAAGGACCAGGTGGTGCTCAACCTGGTGGTGTTAGTAAGGACCAGATGGTGCTCAACCTGGTGGTGTTAGTAAGGACCAGATGGTGCTCAACCTGGTGGTGTTAGTAAGGACCAGATGGTGCTCAACCTGGTGGTCTTAGTAGGGACCAGGCGGTGCTCAACCTGGTGGTGTTAATAAGGACCAGATGGTGCTCAACCTGGTGGTGTTAGTAGGGACCAGGTGGTGCTCAACCTGGTGGTGTTAGTAAGGACCAGGTGGTGCTCAACCTGGTGTTAGTGAGGACCAGATGGTGCTCAACCTGGTGGTGTTAGTAAGGACCAGATGGTGCTCAACCTGGTGGTGTTAGTAAGGACCAGATGTGTTAATAAGGACCAGATGGTGCTCAACCTGGTGGTGTTAGTAAGGACCAGATGGTGCTCAACCTGGTGGTGTTAGTAAGGACCAGATGGTGCTCAACCTGGTGGTGTTAGTAGGGACCAGGTGGTGCTCAACCTGGTGGTGTTAGTAAGGACCAGATGGTGCTCAACCTGGTGGTGTTAGTAAGGACCAGATGGTGCTCAACCTGGTGGTGTTAGTAGAGACCAGATGGTACTCAGTTTATTTTACCTTAATATGCAGCGTCTGTGAAAGGCAGAAAGATATAGGAGAGAAGAAAGTTAGAGAGAGAGAGGGAGGGAGGAAGAGAGAAAGAGGGGGGGGGGGAAGGAGGGAGGGAGGGAAAGAGTGGGGGAGGCGAGGAAGTAAGGAAAGTGTTGATATAAGTTAGAGGATACATTATATTAACGGGGAAGCGCTAAAATTGTAAGGGTCATCACCAATGGTGATAGTAGGGGAGGGGCCCATACAAGCCAGAACCCCCCTCCCAGATGCATTCCCTTCTTCGTCACCCTGCCACATGTCCCCTCACCCTACCACATGCCCCCTCACCCTACCACGTGCTCCTCATCCTGCCACATGCCCCTCATCCTGTTCTCTAAGACACCCTCTGCAAGGAAACCCTTCAGAGATCCTCCCCAGACGCCCCTTCAGAGCCTCACATACACACTCCTCTACAGACCCCCACTGACCTCCCCTACAATGAGTGGACCTTCACACTGACGCCTTGTACATCACACTGGGGAAGGTCTTGCACCAAGTTATGGAAAAAGTCTTTGAATGTCTTGGTAAGTCTTGAAGGAAAGTCGTGGAGAAAGTCTTGAAGGAAAGTCGTGGAGAAAGTCTTGAAGGAAAGTCATGGAGAAAGTCTTGAAGGAAAGTCGTGGAGAAAGTCTTGAAGGAAAGTCATGGAGAAAGTCTTGAAGGAAAGTCATGGGAGATTCAAGGGGATGAATTTTCTTATAGAAAGCTTTGTGTACCAGGAAACTGTTCAACTAGGTTGGTCGTCCCAAGGAGGTGGCGATCTAAGGTGGTCGTCCTAGGGAGGTGATCTAAGGTGGTCGTCCCAGGGAGGTGGTCTATGATGGTCGTCTCAGGGAGGTGATCTAAAATGGTCGTCTCAGGATGGTCTATGATGGTTGTCTCGGGGAGGTGATCTGTGATGGTCATCCCAGAGAGGTGGTCTGGGGTGTTTGTCCCAGAGAGGTGGTCTGGGGTGTTTGTCCCAGAGAGGTGGTCTGGGGTGTTTGTCCCAGAGAGGTGGTCTGGGGTGTTTGTCCCAGAGAGGTGGTCTGGGGTGTTTGTCCCAGAGAGGTGGTCTGTGATGGTCATCCCAGAGAGGTGGTCTGGGGTGTTTGTCCCAGAGAGGTGATCTGTGATGGTCATCCCAGAGAGGTGGTCTGGGGTGTTTGTCCCAGAGAGGTGGTCTGGGGTGTTTGTCCCAGAGAGGTGGTCTGGGGTGTTTGTCCCAGAGAGGTGGTCTGGGGTGTTTGTCCCAGAGAGGTGGTCTGGGGTGTTTGTCCCAGAGAGGTGGTCTGGGGTGTTTGTCCCAGAGAGGTGGTCTGGGGTGTTTGTCCCAGAGAGGTGGTCTGGGGTGTTTGTCCCAGAGAGGTGGTCTGGGGTGTTTGTCCCAGAGAGGTGGTCTGGGGTGTTTGTCCCAGAGAGGTGGTCTGGGGTGTTTGTCCCAGAGAGGTGGTCTGGGGTGTTTGTCCCAGAGAGGTGGTCTGGGGTGTTTTGTCCCAGAGAGGTGGTCTGGGGTGTTTGTCCCAGAGAGGTGGTCTGGGGTGTTTGTCCCAGAGAGGTGGTCTGGGGTGTTTGTCCCAGAGAGGTGGTCTGGGGTGTTTGTCCCAGAGAGGTGGTCTGGGGTGTTTGTCCCAGAGAGGTGGTCTGGGGTGTTTGTCCCAGAGAGGTGGTCTGGGGTGTTTGTCCCAGAGAGGTGGTCTGGGGTGTTTGTCCCAGAGAGGTGGTCTGGGGTGTTTGTCCCAGAGAGGTGGTCTGGGGTGTTTGTCCCAGAGAGGTGGTCTGGGGTGTTTGTCCCAGAGAGGTGGTCTGGGGCGGTTGTCCCAGAGAGGTGGTCTGGGGCGGTTGTCCCAGAGAGGTGGTCTGGGGCGGTTGTCCCAGAGAGGTGGTCTGGGGCGGTTGTCCCAGAGAGGTGGTCTGGGGCGGTTGTCCCAGAGAGGTGGTCTGGGGCGGTTGTCCCAGAGAGGTGGTCTGGGGTGGTTGTCCCAGAGAGGTGGTCTGGGGTGGTTGTCCCAGAGAGGTGGTCTGGGGTGGTTGTCCCAGAGAGGTGGTCTGGGGTGGTTGTCCCAGAGAGGTGGTCTGGGGTGGTCGTCCCAGAGAGGTGGTCTGGGGTGGTCGTCCCAAGGGGGTGGTGGTTGTTTTGTTGGTACCAGCTCATAAGCTTTTAATTTGAGTACCGAATTAACAAAGTCGTAGTGTTTGTATTGGTGTGAGAGGTGGTGGTCCTTCCCTGACTCCTAACACACTACCGAGAATGCAACAAGGCTATTAACAATTCAGTGCTGTTACCTGGCTCTTTGTATAAATACGTCCCTCAAGGAGGTCTGCCTTGATGTTGAGGCTCTGATTCGGACATGGGCTGCTGCCATTTCGTAAATTGAACCCCTGGAGTCTTCATTCAATCGTGTATATCCTTATTCCATTTACATTCTTCCACCCAGCAACTTATATTATATATGAGGTCGTCTCGCTGCACGCTCGCGGCAGTACAGTCCTGCTGGTCAGTCGCAACATTCACTCTGTGGCATTCGAATAAACCAGCTGAGTCTTCTTCAAACGTCTCCTTATTCACATACATTTAGCATTCAAGTGAGTCGCTCGCGCCACTGCTGCGATAACTCCTGTGTCAGTCGACCCACATAGAGGCATGTCGATATTAGGCAGGCTGTTTCTACTCTTGCTATAGAGGCTCTCTGATTCCTGCTGAACATTACAAGAGTTATCACCAGTGTGTTGCTCAGCAGGACAACCCTTCTATAATCTCTTCTGTGTCCCCAGTGGACCCAAATAAATTAAGGCATGGCGATTCCTCTTGGAGGTTACTGACTGTTCTCAGTCAGCAGTTAGAACTGTCGCTCTGTCATCCACTCATTACACTTTCAAAATCTGATTTATACAGTCGCTCAACAGTCGGTCTACACTTGAAAATTTGAGGTCTTGCACTTGTAATCCGTAATAAATTGTGAAAGTCACTATAATTACCGCGAAGTTGATGGCACCAAGTGATCCACAGATTTTTTTTTTTTTTAGGACGAATTCCCTGTACCATAGCAGCGACCGGGCCCTTGTGTCGAGATTCTTTGCCTTAGTTTAGACTTGTGGGGGGGAGAGGGAAGATTGTTTACGGGAGACAAGATAGACAATTTAAAATAATAAAAAAAAAACGACCGAGTTAATTTGACACAATCGGCACCTAGGAGAATGAAACTTATGGTGACGTTTCGGTCCAACTTTTAAAGTTCGTTCAGAAACCAGACGTTAAAGTTGGCAGTGAGGTGAGTGAAGTATAAACACCACTCGTGTCTTGAAAATGAACCAGTAACAAATATTTAATAAAAATTCTTAATTTAAAGTCCAATTGAATATCAAAAAAAAAAAAAAAGAATCTTATAACTTGCAGGAGGACAGATAATAACTGGCACAAGAATTTCCTTGTTTATTTGGAAATTACAGAGTAAAGATGAGTAGTTATTACTGACACAACCCAATATATTGTTTCAGTGCCCTCAGTATCCCTTCTTTCACCAAGGTATACCTCTGACGTCCCTTCACCAAGTTATACCTCTGACGTCCCTTCACTAAGGAATACCTTTGACGTCCCTTCACTAATTTATACCTCTAACGCCCCTTCACTGAGGTGTACCTCTGACGTCCCTTCACTAAGGTATACCTCTGCCGTCCCTTTGCTAAGGTATACCTCTGACGACACATGGTGTCAACAACTACCAGCAAACTCTGAACTAAAAGCTTAATAATTCCTCTCATAATTATTTAATCGTCAGTATGCCTCTGTTATTTACATTTAAATATTAAATGAATTATATAAATTGATAATGAAGACTGGCAAAAACCTTTTGCCCACATTCTCACTCATTCTCAATTACTCTCGCTCTAACACTCTCACACTGTGAGAGGGGATAATATAGCGTATTTTAAATATTAGAAAAGAGAGAGGCATTCTGCAGTTATCTTGATTACAGAGGAATGTGTTGAGAAGATACTCTGAGGCATGACAGGACGCCATCACGCTGGGAGGTATGAAAGCTGGGTGAGAAGGACACTAAAAGAAAGGTACGCCAGCAGCAGCAGGAAGGAATGCTAGCAGCAACAGCAGCAAGGGACACTGAAAGGGAAGAACGTCAGAAGCAACGGTAGCACGAAGGGACATTAGAAGGAAGGAACGCCATCAACAACAACAGGAAGGGGCGCTGGTCTGTGAGACAATGGGACACCTCTTGACCTGTTACCAGGTTTCACTGAGAGATTGATTTATATTAGTGAAGAGTGAGGCACCTCCACCCTTCCTTCACTCCCTTCAGCCTTCCCTCCCTCCCTCCACCCTTTCCTCCCTCCCTCCAGCCTTCCCTCCCTCCCTCCACCCTTCCTTCACTCCCTCCATCCTTCCCTCCCTCCCTCCCTCCACCCTTCCCTCCTTCCACCCTACCTGCCTATCTACCTACCTACAGGTTGTTCTGGGGGGGTCAACGCCCCCAAGACCCGAGCCATGACCACGCCTCCCGGTGGATCAGGGCCTGATCAGCCAGGTTGTTACTGCTGGCCGCACGCAATCCAATGTACAAACCACAGCTCGGCTGATCGAGCACTGACTTTAGGTATCTGTTCATTTCCCTCTTAAAGACAGCCAGGGATTTGATGGTAATTTTCCTTATGTGTGATGAGAGGCTGTTGAATAGCCTTGGGCCCAGGACATTGTTTTCTCTTAGTGTACTCATGGGACTCTAGCTTTTCATTGGTAGTGTGTTGCACCGTCTTCCTAGTCTTTTGCTTTCGTAGGAAATGATTTCTGTGTACAGATTTAGAACCACTTCCTTTATTAATTCCCAAGTGTAGATTATGATTCATCTTTCTCGCCTGTGTTCCAGGGAGTACAGGTATTTCAAACTTTCCCAGTAATTAAGATGTTTAAAGGTTGCAGTGAAGGTTCTCTGAACATCCCCTAGATCTGTTTCACCTGCCTTGAATGGAGCTGTTACTGTACATCAGTATTCCAGCCTAGAGAGAACAAGTGACTTAGATTGTCATTGGCATGATATCACGTTTTAAAAGTTCTTATTATCCATCCTATCATTTTAGTCCATCCATTCACTCCCTCCCTCCCGTCACTCCATCCCTCCCTCCCGTCACTCCATCCCTCCCTCCCGTCACTCCCTCCCTCCCTCCCGTCACTCCCTCCCTCCGTCACTCCATCCCTCCCTCCCGTCACTCCATCCCTCCCTCCCTCCCGTCACTCCATCCCTCCCTCCCTCCCGTCACTCCATCCCTCCCTCCCTCCCCGTCACTCCATCCCTCCCTCCCCGTCACTCCATCCCTCCCTTACGTCACTCCTTACCTTCACTCCATCCTTTCACTCCATCCCTTTACTCCCTTCCTCCCCTCCATCCCTTCACTCCCTCCTTTCATCCCTTCACTCCCTTCCTCTCCTCCCTCCGCTCCATCCTCTTCCTACCCTCCCTCCCATCTCTCCACCCTCCCTCCTCCATTCTCTCTACCCTCCCTCCCCCATTAAACCCTCCCCCTCACTCCATCCTCCCTCCCCTCACTCCATCCTCCCTCTCCTCACTCCACCATCCTCCCTCCTCCTCACTCCACCATCCTCCCTCCTCCTCACTCCACCATCCTCCTCCCCCTCACTCCACCATCCTCCCTCCCCCTCACTCCACCATCCTCCCCTCCCCTCACTCCACCATCCTCCCTCCCCCTCACTCCAACATCATCCTCCCCCTCACTTCACCACCCTCCCTCCCCCTCAATCCACCATCCTCCCTCCCCTCACTTCACCATCCTCCCTCCCCTCAATCCACCATCCTTCCTCCCCTCAATCCACCATCCTCCCTCCCCTCAATCCACCATCCTCCCTCCCCTCACTCCGCATCCTCCCCTCCTCCTCACTCCACCATCCTCCCTCCCCCCTCACTCCACCATCCTCCCTCCCCTCACTACTCACCATCCTCCCCCCTCACTCCACCATCCTCCCTCCCCTCACGCCATCCTCCTTTCCCCTCAATCCACCATCCTCACTCACCATCCTCCCTCCCCTCACTCCATCCTCCCTCCCCTCACTCCACCATCCTTCCTCCCCTCACTCCACCATCCTCCCTCCCCTCACTCCACCATCCTCCCTCCCCCTCCAACATCCTCCCTCCCCCTCACTCCACTATCCTCCCTCCCCCTCACTCCACAATCCTCCCTCCCCCTCACTCCACAATCCTCCCTCCCCCTCACTCCACCATCCCCCCTCCCCCTCACTCCACCATCCTCACTCCACCATCCTCCCTCCCCCTCACTCCACCATCCTCCCTCCCCCTCACTCTCATCCTCCCTCCCCCCTCACTCCACCATCCTCCCTCCCTCACTCCATCCTCCCTCCCCTCACTCCACCATCCTCCCTCCCCCTCACTCCACCATCCTCCCTCCCCCTCACTCCACCATCCTCCCTCCCCCTCACTCCAACATCCTCCCTCCCCCTCACTCCACCATCCTCCCTCCCCCTCACTCCACCATCCTCCCTCCCCCTCACTCCACTATCCTCCCTCCCCCTCACTCCACTATCCTCCCCCCCCTCACTCCACTATCCTCCCCCCTCACTCCACAATCCTCCCTCCCCCTCACTCCACAATCCTCCCCTCCCCCTCACTCCACAATCCTCCCTCCCCCTCACTCCACCATCCTCCCTCCCCCTCACTCCACCATCCTCCCTCCCCCTCACTCCACCATCCTCCCTCCCCCTCACTCCATCCTCTCTCCCCCTCACTCCACCATCCTCCCTCCCCTCACTCCACCATCCTCCCTCCCCTCACTCCACCATCCTCCCTCCCCTCACTCCACCATCCTCCCTCACCTCACACCACCATCCTCCCTCACCTACCACTCCACCATCCTCCCTCCCCCTCACTCCACCATCCTCCCTCCCCCTCACTCCACCATCCTCCCTCCCCCTCACTCCATCCTCTCTCCCTTCACTCCACCATCCTCCCTCCCCTCACTCCACCATCCTCCCTCCCCTCACTCCATCCTCCTCCCTCCCCTCACTCCACCATCCTCCCTCCCCTCACTCCACCACCTCCCCCCTCCACTCCATCCTCCCTTCCCTCAATCTACCATCCTCCCTCCCCTCACTCCATCCCCCCTCACTCCATCCTCCCTCCCCCTCACTCCACCATCCTCCCTCCCCTTCACTCCACCATCCTCCCTGCCCCCCTCACTCCACCATCCTCCCTCCCCTCACTCCATCCTCTCTCCCCCTCGCTCCACCATCCTCTCTCCCCCTCGCTCCACCATCCTCTCTCCCCCTCACTCCACCATCCTCTCTCCCCCTCACTCCACCATCCTCTCTCCCCCTCACTCCACCATCCTCTCTCCCCCTCACTCCACCATCCTCTCTCCCCCCTCACTCCACCATCCTCTCTCCCCCTCACTCCACCATCCTCTCTTCCCCTCACTCCACCATCCTCTCTTCCCCTCACTCCACCATCCTCTCTTCCCCTCACTCCACCATCCTCCCTCCCCTCACTTCACCAGCTGTGCAGGACACAGCTGCAGTACACTGGCGCAGGACACTGGTGCAAGACACTGGTGCAGGACAATGGTGCAGGACACTGGTGCAGGACACTGGTGCAGGTCTCTGCTGCTGGGCACTGGTGCAGGACTCTGCTGCTGGGCACTGGTGCAGGTCTCTGCTGCTGGGCACTGGTGCAGGACGCTGATGTAGGACACTGGTGCAGGACTTTGCTGCTGGGCACTGGTACAGGACACTGGTGCAAGACTCTGCTGCTCGGCACTGGTGCTGGACACTGGTGCAGGACTCTGCTGCTGGACACTGGTGCTTGAAACTGGTGCAGGACTCTGCTGCTGAGCACTGGTGCAGGACACTGGTGCAGTACACTGGTGCTGGACACTGGTGCAGGACACTGGTGCAGTACACTGGTGCTGGGAACTGGTGCAGGACACTGGTGCAGGACACTGGTGCAGGACACTGGTGCAGGACACTGGTGCAGGACACTGGTGCAGGACACTGGTGCAGGACACTGGTGCAGGACACTGGTGCAGGACACTGGTGCAGGACACTGGTGCAGGACACTGGTGCAGGACACTGGTGCAGGACACTGGTGCAGGACACTGGTGCAGGACACTGATGCAGGACACTGGTGCAGGACACTGGTGCAGGACACTGGTGCAGGACACTGGTGCAGGACACTGGTGCAGGACACTGGTGCAGGACACTGATGCAGGACACTGGTGCAGGACACTGGTGCAGGACACTGGTGCAGGACCGTCACTGGTGCAGGACACTGTGCAGGACACTGGTGCAGGACACTGGTGCAGGACACTGGTGCAGGACACTGGTGCAGGACACTGGTGCAGGACACTGGTGCAGGACAGCTATACTAAACTCAGGCGAAAAAGCCTGAAAACTTTGATAAAAATGTTTGCATGACTGTATGGAAATTTGTTATTTTTGTTATGCATATATATAATTGAATTTACGTTAAGAACGATTAGATTTTTGTCATGTATCACGCGACACTGTCGACTCTGGCATGATAAATCCACGATAATGTGTGCATGATATAATGCGACATGTTGTTAGGTAGACTATGATGTAGGTTCTGTCAACATGAAGCAGCAAAATATGATAAAATTTCACACGTGCCCGACGTGAGTGCAGAACTTCAGATCTTGAATCAGCTCGTTAACACAGATGTTTCTGACACTGGATGAGAAGGTAGCATTTTGTGGGCTAGTGTTATCAGACAAGACACTGGTCGACCCTTCATCAGTTATCAGACAAGCACACTGGTTCTTACCTCATCAGTATCAGTACAAGACACTGGTTCTTTCCCTTCATCAGTTACTGGGCAGACACCACACTGGTTCTTTACCTTCATCAGTTATCAGACGAAACACTGGTTGCATTCCCTGTCCAGTACATGACAACACATGGTTCTATTACACTTCAGTCATTATCAGACCAGACCACTGGTTCAGCACTGTCAGGACACTGGTACAACACACTGGTTCGTACCTGATGCAGACTGGCAGCACACTGGTTTACACACTGGTAGCAGACACTGGTTCTTGGACCTTGTGCAGGTACACTGATCAGACACTGGTGCAGGACCTACCGTTATGCAACACTGGTGCGTCCTGTGCAGGAACGGCAGACACTGGTCAGGACTACTGATCAGACTGGTGCAGGACACTGGTGCAGACACTGGTCAGGACACAGCAGACACTGGTTCGCCCTTTATTACAGGAACACTGGTCAACACGGTGCAGGACACTGTTACAGGACACTGGTGCGGACACTGGTCAGGACACTGGTGCAGGACACTGGTGCAGGACACTGGTGCAGGACAGCTATACTAAACTCAGGCGAAAAAGCCTGAAAACTTTGATAAAAATGTTTGCATGACTGTATGGAAATTTGTTATTTTTGTTATGCATATATATAATGAATTTACGTTAAGAAAGATTATTTTTTGTCATTGTATTCACCGCACACACTATCTCTGCATGATATAATTCCACGTAATGTGTGCATGATATAATGCCTAGATTGTTAGGTAGTATATTTATGTGGTTCTTCAACATGAAGCAGCCAAAATATTGATAAAATTTCACAAAGGCCCGACGTGAGAGACTGAACAATCTCAGATTCTTAATCAGCTCGTTAAACCAGATTGTTTCTGAACTGGATGAGAAGTAGCATTTTGTTGGCTAGTGTTATCAGACAACACACTGGTTCTTTCCCTCCATCAGTTATCAGACAACACACTGGTTCTTTACCTTCATCAGGTATCAACAACACACTGGTTCTTTCCTTCATCATTATCAGACACACACTGGTTCTTTCCCCTTTATCAGTTATCAGACAACACACTGGTTCTTTACCTTCATCAGTTATCAGACAACACACTGGTTCTTTACCTTCATCAGTTATCAGACAACACACTGGTTCTTTCCCTTCATCAGTTATCAGACAACACACTGGTTCTTTACCTTTATCAGTTATCGACAGCACACTGGTTCTTTTCCTTCATCATTATCAGACAACACACTGGTTTTTTTTTTTAAAAACCTTTCATCATTATCAGACAACACACTGGTTCTTTAAACCCTTTATCATTATCAGACAACACACTGGTTCTTTCCCCTTTATCAGTTATCAGACAACACACTGGTTTTTTTCCCTTCATCAGTTATCAGACAGCACACTGGTTCTTTCCTTTAAACAGTTATCAGACAACACACTGGTTTTTTCCCTTCATCATTATCAGACAACACACTGGTTTTTCCTTTATCAGTTATCAGAAACACACTGGTTCTTTCCCCTTTATCAGTTATCAGACAACACACTGGTTCTTTCCCCTTTATCAGTTATCAGACAACACACTGGTTTTCCTTTGTCCCCTTTTTTATCCAGTTATCAGACAACACACTGGTTTTTTTACCTTTATCAGTTATCAGACAACACACTGGTTCTTTACCTTCATCAGTTATCAGACACACACTGTTTTTACCTTCATCAGTTATCAGACAACACACTGGTTCTTTACCTTCATCAGTTATCAGACAGCACACTGGTTCTTTACCTTCATCAGTTATCAGACAACACACTGGTTCTTTACCTTCATCAGTTATCAGACAGCACACTGGTTCTTTACCTTCATCAGTTATCAGACAACACACTGGTTCTTTCCTTCATCAGTTATCAAAACAACACACGTTTTTTTACCTTCATCAGTTATCAGACAACACACTGGTTCTTTCCTTCATCAGTTATAAACACACACTGGTTCTTTCCCTTCATCAGTTATCAGACAACACACTGGTTCTTTACCTTCATCAGTTATCAGACAACACACTGGTTCTTTACCTTCATCAGTTATCAACAACACACTGGTTCTTTCCCCTTTATCAGTTATCAGACAACACACTGGTTCTTTACCTTCATCAGTTATCAGACAACACACTGGTTCTTTCCCTTCATCAGTTATCAGACAACACACTGGTTCTTTACCTTCATCAGTTATCAGACAGCACACTTTCTCCCTCAGTTATCAGACAACACACTGGTTCTTTACCTTCATCAGTTATCAGACAGCACACTAACTCCGTCAGTTATCAGACAGCACACTGACTCCGTCAGTTATCAGACAGCACACTGACTCCGTCAGTTATCAGACAGCACACTGACTCCATCAGTTATCAGACAGCACACTGACTCCATCAGTTATCAGACAGCACACTGACTCCATCAGTTATCAGACAGCACACTGACTCCATCAGTTATCAGACAAGCACACTGAACTTTTCCCATCCAAACGTTATCAGACAGGGACACTGACTCCGTCAGTTATCAGACAGCACACTGACTCCATCAGTTATCAGACAGCACACTGACTCCATCAATTATCAGACAGCACACTGACACCGTCAGTTATCAGACAGCACACTGACTCCATCAGTTATCAGACAGCACACTGACTCCATCAGTTATCAGACAGCACACTGACTCCATCAGTTATCAGACAGCACACTGACTCCGTCAGTTATCAGACAGCACACTGACTCCCTTCATCAGTTAGACAACACGCTCTTTTCTTTCACCAATTATAACACAGCATTCCCCTTTTATCAATAACATTATACTTCAGGATATTAAATTAGACGCCATCAATCACGAATATGAGCGTCTTGTACGTGAGAGTGCAGGTGTGCAGCCTCACTCCCCTTTCACTCTCACTCGTCTTATTCAGTCACACCCAGTCACCAATGCTCTGTAAAACGTCGGTATAAATTTGTAGCTCCTAATATATGTAAATAACAGAGTACTTAATTTAAATAAAACCAGCGTCATGTCAACATATACAGTACTTTCTGGCATATAAGGCGTGATTTTTTTTTACCAAAGGAAAATCTTGGAAAATTACCCTGCTCCTTATATTGTGAAGGTCAGGGTTAAGGGTAAGTTTTGGGTTACTGCCAACTGATGTTTTATCAATAGTCAAGTAATTCTTTATAATAAAATTGCAATGCTAGTTATTATCGTGCGCCTTATATACCGGAAAATACGATATTTAAAACTATAAATTACCCTAACTTCTCCTTTACTTAAACTAATTTAACTTAAACTTCTAATTGTGTATTAGTTAGAAAAGGCAAATATTAAGCATACATATAAACCCTTAAATAATACCAGTAGTTTCCCTTCCTGACAAACTTTTGTTAGATCTCAACATTAACCTTGAGACTTTCATATTTTACGTTGATCCTTAGTAACTAGATAACCCGAGTATCTCAATATTCTGCGGTAAGTTCTCAACAGTATGGCCTGAAAAATTACCAAATTTTCTTTTTTTAGTAACTGGTTACTAGCAGTATACCTTGTAACACTGGTTACTAGCAGTGTACCTTGTAACACTGGTTACTAGCAGTGTACCTTGTAACACTGGTTACTAGCAGTATACCTTGTAACACTGGTTACTAGCAGTATACCTTGTAACACTGGTTACTAGCAGTGTACCTTGTAACACTGGTTACTTTGCAGTGTACCTTGTAACACTGGTTACTAGCAGTATACCTTGTAACACTGGTTACTAGCAGTGTACCTTGTAACACTGGTTACTAGCAGTATACCTTGTAACACTGGTTACTAGCAGTGTACCTTGTAACACTGGTTACTAGCAGTATACCTTGTAACACTGGTTACTAGCAGTGTACCTTGTAACACTGGTTACTAGCAGTATACCTTGTAACACTGGTTACTAGCAGTGTACCTTGTAACACTGGTTACTAGCAGTATACCTTGTAACACTGGTTACTAGCAGTGTACCTTGTAACACTGGTTACTAGCAGTGTACCTTGTAACACTGGTTACTAGCAGTGAACCTTGTAACACTGGTTACTAGCAGTGTACCTTGTAACACTGGTTACTAGCAGTGTACCTTGTAACACTGGTTACTAGCAGTGTACCTTGTAACACTGGTTACTAGCAGTGTACCTTGTAACACTGGTTACTAGCAGTGTACCTTGTAACACTGGTTACTAGCAGTGTACCTTGTAACACTGGTTACTAGCAGTGTACCTTGTAACACTGGTTACTAGCAGTGTACCTTGTAACACTGGTTACTAGCAGTGTACCTTGTAACACTGGTTACTAGCAGTGTACTTTGTAACACTGGTTACTAGCAGTGTACCTTGTAACACTGGTTACTAGCAGTGTACCTTGTAACACTGGTTACTAGCAGTGTACCTTGTAACACTGGTTACTAGCAGTGTACCTTGTAACAAATGGTTACTAGCAGTGTACCTTGTACCACTGGTTACTAGCAGTGTACCTTGTAACACTGGGTTTCTAGCAGTGTACCTTGTAACACTGGTTACTAGCAGTGTACCTTGTAACACTGGTTACTAGCAGTGTACCTTGTAACACTGGTTACTAGCAGTGTACCTTGTAACACTGGTTACTAGCATGTACCTTGTAACACTGGTTACTAGCAGTGTACCTTGTAACACTGGTTACTAGCAGTGTACCTTGTAACACTGGTTACTAGCAGTGTACCTTGTAACACTGGTTACTAGCAGTGTACCTTGTAACACTGGTTACTAGCAGTGTACCTTGTAAAAACTGGTTACTAGCAGTGTACCTTGTAACACTGGTTACTAGCAGTGTACCTTGTAACACTGGGTACTAGCAGTGTACCTTGTAACACTGGGTACTAGCAGTGTACCTTGCAACACTGGGTACTAGCAGTGTACCTTGTAACACTGGGTACTAGCAGTGTACCTTGTAACACTGGTTACTAGCAGTGTACCTTGTAACACTGGTTACTAGCAGTATACCTTGTAACACTGGTTACTAGCAGTGTACCTTGTAACACTGGTTACTAGCAGTGTACCTGTAACTGGTTACTAGCAGTTTATAAACCCGGTAACACGTGGTTACTAGCAGTGTACCTTGTAACACTGGTTTAAATAGCAGGTACCTTGTAACACTGGTTCTACAAGTTTTACCTTGTAACACTGGTTACTAGCAGTGTACCTTGTAACACTGGTTACTAGCAGTGTACCTTGCAACACTGGTTACTAGCAGTGTACCTTGCAACACTGGTTACTAGCAGTGTACCTTGCAACACTGGCTACTAGCAGTGTACCTTGCAACACTGGTTACTAGCAGTATAACCTGTAACACTGGTTACTAGCAGTATAACCTTTTAACACTGGTTACTAGCAGTATAACCTTTTAACACTGGTTGCAAGCAGTATACCTTGTAACGCTGGTTACTAGCAGTATACCTTGTAACGCTGGTTACTAGCAGTATACCTTGTAACGCTGGTTACTAGCAGTATACCTTGTAACGCTGGTTACGAGCAGATCATTTTAACGTGGGTTTCGACAGTATACATTGTAACGGGTTTAAGTATACCTTGTAACATGGTTCTAGCAGTAACCTTGTAACACTGGTTTTTTAGCAGTGACCTTGTAAAAACT
>NC_069410.1:28692949-28701986 GCF_026875155.1 Cherax quadricarinatus | reverse complement strand
TTCCTTCACTCTACCTCCCTTCTTCCTTCACTCTTACCCTCCCTTCTTCTTCACTCTTACCCTCCCTTCTTCATCACTCTTACCCTCCCTTCTTCATCACTCTTACCCTCCCGTCTTCCTTCACTCTTACCCTCCCTTCTTCCTTCACTCTTACCCTCCCTTCTTACTTCACTCTTACCCTCCCTTCTTCCTTCACTCTTACCCTCCCTTCTTCCTTCACTCTTACCCTCCCTTCTTCCTTCACTCTTACCCTCCCTTCTTCCTTCACTCTTACCCTCCCTTCTTCACTCTTACCCTCCCTTCTTCCTTCACTATTACCCTCCCTTCTTCCTTCACTATTACCCTCCCTTTTCCCTTCACTCTTACCCTCCCCTTCCTTTTTGCCACAAGACTGGTACCATGTTTGTAATGAGCTGGGAGAGGTTAAGAGAAAGATCCAAGTATCAGAGACAGTATCATAGATGCAAGACCCTGGTGACGTCACACACACACACACACACACACACACACACACACACACACACACACACACACACACACACACACACACACTTGGCGTACACAACAGTGAGAACTCATAAATTGAAACCAAGTTCAAAATTAGGCAGACTGACATTTGAAAGAATTCTTTCAAAGACGTAATACGTACGTACGTACGTAGGTGTGTACGTAGTGAGCGTTGTTAGGAGTGAGGGCGTGGTGAGGGGAAGGAGCGTGTTCTGAGTATCGGAGGGGTGTCCCCTCAGATTACATTAGCATATCACTCCACCTCCACCTGAGCCCCAGGGACTGTGAGGGGAGTGCGTGATGGAGTGAGGGGACGGCTGGAGCAGTGGGGGGGGGAGGGGAAACAGTGGCTGTGGGAGTTAGGGATAGTAGGGATGTGAATGTGGAAGGAAACAGGGAAATGTAATAACGGAGAATTGCTTTAAGAGGAAGGAGAGTAATGCGGGAAGAGAGGAGATAAGAGAATGATGTAGGAAAGAAGAGCAAGCAGGGAAGAAGAGAGGGAGGATGAGAGCGATAACCTGCATTATATACTTATATAATGGGTCTTGGTTTCTCTTCTCCCTCCCTCCTTTCCCCCCTCCTCTACCTCCCTCCCTCCCTCCTCCTCCTCTCCTCTACTTCCCTCCCTCCTTCCCCCTTTCCCCCCTCCCTCCTTTCCCCTCTCCCCCCTCCCTCCTTTCCCCTCTCCCTCCTTTCCCCTCTCCCTCCTTTCCCCTCTCCCTCCTTTCCCCTCTCCCTCTTCCCCCCTCCCTCTTCCCCCTCCCTACTTCCCCCCTCCCTCCCGCAGTTTCCCTTCCTCTCTTCACTTCTGTCTGTCCCTCCCTCTTCCCTTTCCCTGAGTCAGCATGGAGGGTTAGTTAAGGGTCCAGGACCCAGGGTTTGAGGGTTGTGATCCTTGGAATCATCCACAGGTAAACCACAGGTAATCTTCTTGTCATTTTCTCTGAGAATTCCTTCCTCCGTCTTTAACCTTACTATCTGCTGCTTTACTACAGCTTGCCTTGTTACGGGGCTTTCCGCTCATTTATTTTGCCGTTTACTCATAGTTTTTGTCATTTTTCTTTACGGTCCTCTGCTCCTCGGTTCACCCTTGCCTATTCGTTACTAATTATTGCTAAATTCCTTGTCTTTCTGTTGACTGTCTTAAGAGCTCTGTATTTTTTCAATGCACTTTTGACTTTCGTCTTCGCCTCTCTGTATATGTGGTTGACCATGGGCTGTGTTTTGCTTTTCCAGTTAACCTGTTAGGAATGTGTGGCCTCCTGGTTCATTTTTATTAAGTATTCTATCTGGTTAATTTACCATCTGTTGCCTTGCCTACATGGAATTCAGGTTGGAAACCTTTCATGCGCTTCTCTGGTTTCCCAGTTGTTGCTTCACTTCTCGCCAGTCCCACATCTACTCAGTATTCAGAGCTGAACACTGAGATTGTTGGCTCCTTGCGGCGCTTCATTTCTTCTTCATAAGAAGGGCCGTCTCAGGAAGTGTTGGAGGGAGGGTGTGAAGGAGGGTTTATGTAGTGGGAGAATCAGCATTCCTCTTGTGTTTGATCGTTTTACATAGGAGTGTGTGGAGATAAGTGGTTTTTATAATTTGACACACTGTTGGTGTGGGAATAAGGTAACATTAATGAAGAGATTCATGATGAAAACTGTTAGCCATACTTAATTAAATCATGGATGTGTGAAGTACAGTGCCTGCACTCTGAAGGATGAGTGGGGATACTGCAGTTCAGTACGTCGTTTGAATTCTTATATCTGAGGATTTTTGACAAGACGCCTATTGAATGAATGGTGGTGAATGTGAAGCTTCTTTTTGCCGGCCTTATCTATGTAGGAGACAGTGTTAAAAAATCAATATTAATACTGTGTAGTGTGGCTTGTTCATAGCTGCTTCTCATTCTTGTGGTACTTGTCCGCTGGCACATTAAATTTTCCATCTCCATTATTTGTGTGTGTGTGTGTGTGTGTGTGTGTGTGTGTGTGTGTGTGTGTGTGTGTGTGTGTGTGTGACACGCTGACAGTGTCATTGTCAATTCTCCAAATTTCTTTCTACGTGGTTGAACTTACCACCGACAGTGGCTTTGTTCTTGTTTCCTCGTTATGCTGATTTCTTCAATAAGAGTATTGTTATCCTCTTCATCGTGACACCTGTCCTAGAGTTTTGCTCTCAGTGCTGTCTTCTGTATTACTGTTTCTTATATGCAGTCTTTAATACGGATGAGGCGATACCGATATTCAATAGGCCTATACCGATACCGAATTATCAAAATTAACCAATGCCCACCGATATCAATACAGTGAAATGAGCCGATACTCGCCGATACCGACAGGTATTCCGGTGTTTTGACACTTCGCTTGTCTTTAATCTCTAGCTTCAAGTTTTATCTCTGAAATTTTAATTTTCCCCTGATTATATTTATAATTCCTGCTTCTCGTAGTATGTGGTACTTCTCGGGGAATATCATTCTGGTCTTTACTTACTTGTGTTTTGCCTGTATTGACAGTTGCCAGACTTGTATTCCTTCACTCATTCTTTTTAATAAATATTTGTTTGAGATTCCTTTTTCATTTGTTTACCACAATGAATCTTCTGGTATGCTGTTTGTTAACAGTGATGTTGGTTGTCTAGTGCTAGATCATCATCCTGGTAGTTGTTGCTTGCGTGGCCATGGTTTAGTGTAATAACTGAGGGGGTTAGAAGTGTCTCGTGAGGGAGGTGTTTTGAAGAGGTGGAGGCATGAGTAGAAGTTAGTGGTGGGAAGACTACTGAGAGTAATTATGTGAGGGTTGGGAGACAGAAAGGTGCTGCAGCCCTGGAAGAGGAGTTGTGGTTGGGCTGGAAATAGTAATACATCTGAGGTGGGTTGAATTTTGTTTATTTGCGTGTGGAAGGGAATGGATACTTGTAATATGTGGACCTCTCAGAAGAAAGTTGAGATACGGTGGTTGGAATTGCCTGAAGAATTTGGGAGTGGGTTGGGTATAGATGAGGGGGGTAAAAGTCTTGGTTAAAAAGATGTTTGATTGGGATGTGTAAAAGCTGCAGGGGGGAGGGTCTGAGTTTGTGGTGTATTTATAAAGTTAGGAGTATACAGTGTGTAAAGAGAAGAGGAGTTTGGGGGCTTGGGAGTGGGGCGTGATTGCAGAGGCCGAGTCTCGGCTCCTGGCCCCACTTTTTTTGCTAGCCGCTACTGGTTCACTCCTGGCTTCGAAAGACTTTACTTCTTAAAACTGTGTAGGGATAATGCCTCTACCAATCCACCGCCCAATTCATTCTACTTCCTGACTAATCTGATGCTAAAGAAATACTTCCTAACACCCTAGCGACTTTTATGTTGTCAAATTCCGGATGTGCCCTCGTTGTCCTTTGTTCCCGCCTCATGAACAGTGTATCCCTTTCCATTCTATCAAATCATCTCAGTATTTTGTACTTTATCATATCACCTCAGGTCTTTCCTCTGTCGTCAGGTTTAACTCATTCAACCTCTAATCATAGCAAATACCTTTTAACTCTGGGACTATCCTTGTTGCTAACCTCTGCACTTTCTCCAGTTTCTCGACATGCTTGATCAGGTGTGGGTTCCACACTGGGGCTGCATACTCTAACATAGACCTGACATATGTCGTATACAGTGTGATGAACGACTCCTTACTTTGGCTCCTGAAAGCAAATCCTAGATTTACTGGACTAGTACGCTTGTTTGCTTCAATAATCATTTGATGGATATGCCCCTCAGGCGATATACTCGTTACAATGCTCACCCCGAGGTCCTCCTCCAATGAGGTTTGTAGCCTTTGCGGCCCTCTCCCCCCCCCGGGCCCTGTACTCCGTCTATGGTCCTCTTTGCCTATCACCAATCTTCATAACTTAGCACTTGTTGGTGTTGTATTATAACAGCCTCTTGTCATACCAGATCTGCAGCTGTCCGAGTCCATTTGAAGTCTTCCCTGGTTCTCGCCTCTTTGTATTGGTGAACAGGGATGCCTCTGACTATCCCTTCCTTCATGTCGTTCACGTATACAAGAAATAGTACCGGTTCTAGAACCGATTCTTGTGGAACCTCACTCGTTACATGTGCCCATTCTAACGCCTCTTCTCCGACACTCAATCATTGTTTTGTTTGTGTTAAACATTTCTTGATCCATTATAGTTGCTGCCCAGTTATTCCTGCTTGCTCTAGCCTTTGTCCCGGTTTTTGGGGCTTTATTACACTCCAAAAAATATGGAACGTACATTATCCATCTCTTTCTCTACCTCTCTTCCGTTAACTTATCGCAGAACTCTAGTAGGCTTGTGTAACAGGATTTACCATCTCCAAGACTATACTGCTTGTTAGTTATGAACTCATTTCTTTCTAGGTGCATCACCACTTTTCCAGTGACAATTTTTTCCATAACTTTGCATGTCAGTATCACTGGTCTGCAGTTAAACGATGCCTATCTATTCCCCAGTTTTTAAACATTTAATGTCTTCCACAACTCTGGCAGTTGCTCTGTGTCGATTGACTTGTTAGTGAGAAGGGTGACAACTGCAGAGACAGTGGATGGAGGGAAGCTGGGGAGGGAAAGTCCATGTATGCTGGTTATCTGTGACAGAATGGTAGGTGGAGGATGTAGAATAATGATGCAGGGATGGTGGTGGGGGACAGGTCCAGGCGGCTTGGTCGGCGGTGGTGGGGGACAGGTCCAGGCGGCTTGGCCGGCGGTGGTGGGGGACAGGTCCAGGCGGCTTGGTCGGCGGTGGTGGGGGACAGGTCCAGGCGGTTTGGCCGGCGGTGGTGGGGGACAGGTCCAGGCGGCTTAGTCGGCGGTGGTGGGGGACAGGTCCAGGCGGCTTGGCCGGCGGTGGTGGGGGACAGGTCCAGGCGGCTTGGTCGGCGGTGGTGGGGGACAGGTCCAGGCGGTTTGGCCGGCGGTGGTGGGGGACAGGTCCAGGCGGCTTGGCCGGCGGTGGTGGGGGACAGGTCCAGGCGGCTTGGTCGGCGGTGGTGGGGGACAGGTCCAGGCGGCTTGGCCGGCGGTGGTGGGGGACAGGTCTAGGCGGCTTGGCCGGCGGTGGTGGGGGACAGGTCCAGGCGGCTTGGCCGGTGGTGGTGGGGGATAGGTCCAGGCGGCTTGGCCGGCGGTGGTGGGGGACAGGTCCAGGCGGCTTGGCCGGCGGTGGTGGGGGACGGGTCAAGGCGGCTTGGCCGGCGGTGGTGGGGGACAGGTCCAGGCGGCTTGGCCGGCGGTGATGGGAGGGGGAAGTGTGATTTTATTGGTACTTGGGGAAATCCCGTGGTAGGTTCCTTCTTGTGGTCAACTTTCCTTATTCTCTACTCCTCTTATTTCTGCCCCCCCCCCAGTGTTTACTTCTTGTCTACAAACACTGCCTATTCCCCATAGTGTTTACCGCTTGTATAGAAACACTTCTTCCTACACTAACATCTACTCCAAGTGCACTGGTGCTCCTGGCCTCCTCTGGTGTCACTGGTGTTCCTGGCCTCCTCTGGTGTCACTGGTGTTCCTGGCCTCCTCTGGTGTCACTGGTGTTCCTGGCCTCCTCTGGTGTCACTGGTGTTCCTGGCCTCCTCTGGTGTCACTGGTGTTCCTGGCCTCCTCTGGTGTCACTGGTGTTCCTGGCCTCCTCTGGTGTCACTGGTGTTCCTGGCCTCGGCTGGTGTCGCTTGTGTTCCTGGCCTCGGCTGGTGCCACTGGTGTTCCTGGCCTCCTCTGGTGTCACTGGTGTTCCTGGCCTCCTCTGGTGTCACTGGTGTTCCTGGCCTCCTCTGGTGTCACTGGTGTTCCTGGCCTCCCTCTGGTGTCACTGGTGTTCCTGGCCTCCTCTGGTGTCACTGGTGTTCCTGGCCTCGGCTGGTGTCGCTTGTGTTCCTGGCCTCGGCTGGTGTCGCTTGTGTTCCTGGCCTCGGCTGGTGTCACTGGTGTTCCTGGCCTCGGCTGGTGTCACTGGTGTTCCTGGCCTCCTCTGGTGTCACTGGTGTTCCTGGCCTCCTCTGGTGTCACTGGTGTTCCTGGCCTCCTCTGGTGTCACTGGTGTTCCTGGCCTCCTCTGGTGTCACTGGTGTTCCTGGCCTCGGCTGGTGTCGCTTGTGTTCCTGGCCTCGGCTGGTGTCGCTTGTGTTCCTGGCCTCGGCTGGTGTCACTGGTGTTCCTGGCCTCGGCTGGTGTCGCTTGTGTTCCTGGCCTCGGCTGGTGTCACTGGTGTTCCTGGCCTCGGCTGGTGTCACTGGTGTTCCTGGCCTCCTCTGGTGTCACTGGTGTTCCTGGCCTCCTCTGGTGTCACTGGTGTTCCTGGCCTCGGCTGGTGTCACTGGTGTTCCTGGCCTCGGCTGGTGTCGCTGGTGTTCCTGGCCTCGGCTGGTGTCGCTGGTGTTCCTGGCCTCGGCTGGTGTCGCTGGTGTTCCTGGCCTCGGCTGGTGTCACTGGTGTTCCTGGCCTCCTCTGGTGTCACTGGTGTTCCTGGCCTCCTCTGGTGTCACTGGTGTTTCTGGCCTCTGGTGTCACTGGTGTTCCTGGCCTCGGCTGGTGTCGCTTGTGTTCCTGGCCTCGGCTGGTGTCACTGGTGTTCCTGGCCTCGGCTGGTGTCGCTGGTGTTCCTGGCCTCGGCTGGTGTCACTGGTGTTCCTGGCCTCGGCTGATGTCACTGGTGTTCCTGGCCTCGGCTGGTGTCGCTGGTGTTCCTGGCCTCGGCTGGTGTCACTGGTGTTCCTGGCCTCGGCTGGTGTTCCTGGCCTCGGCTGGTGTCGCTGGTGTTCCTGGCCTCGGCTGGTGTCGCTGGTGTTCCTGGCCTCGGCTGGTGTCACTGGTGTTCCTGGCCTCGGCTGGTGTCACTGGTGTTCCTGGCCTCGGCTGGTGTCGCTGGTGTTCCTGGCCTCGGCTGGTGTCACTGGTGTTCCTGGCCTCCTCTGGTGTCACTGGTGTTCCTGGCCTCCTCTGGTGTCACTGGTGTTTCTGGCCTCCTCTGGTGTCACTGGTGTTCCTGGCCTCGGCTGGTGTCGCTTGTGTTCCTGGCCTCGGCTGGTGCCACTGGTGTTCCTGGCCTCGGCTGGTGTCGCTGGTGTTCCTGGCCTCGGCTGGTGTTCCTGGCCTCGGCTGGTGTCACTGGTGTTCCTGGCCTCGGCTGGTGTTCCTGGCCTCGGCTGGTGTCACTGGTGTTCCTGGCCTCGGCTGGTGTCGCTGGTGTTCCTGGCCTCGGCTGGTGTCACTGGTGTTCCTGGCCTCGGCTGGTGTTCCTGGCCT
The DNA here is from genome assembly GCF_026875155.1 of Cherax quadricarinatus. Lineage (NCBI taxonomy): Eukaryota > Metazoa > Arthropoda > Malacostraca > Decapoda > Parastacidae > Cherax > Cherax quadricarinatus. The sequence continues at coordinate 28,694,235 of NC_069410.1, read as the reverse complement.
CGGCTGGTGTCGCTGGTGTTTCTGGCCTCGGCTGGTGTCACTGGTGTTCCTGGCCTCGGCTGGTGTCACTGGTGTTCCTGGCCTCGGCTGGTGTTCCTGGCCTCGGCTGGTGTCGCTGGTGTTCCTGGCCTCGGCTGGTGTCACTGGTGTTCCTGGCCTCGGCTGGTGTTCCTGGCCTCGGCTGGTGTCGCTGGCGTTCCTGGCCTCGGCTGGTGTCGCTGGTGTTCCTGGCCTCGGCTGGTGTCACTGGTGTTTCTGGCCTCGGCTGGTGTCGCTGGTGTTCCTGGCCTCGGCTGGTGTCACTGGTGTTCCTGGCCTCGGCTGGTGTTCCTAGCCTCGGCTGGTGTCGCTGGTGTTCCTGGCCTCGGCTGGTGTCGCTGGTGTTCCTGGCCTCGGCTGGTGTCACTGGTGTTCCTGGCCTCCGCTGGTGTTCCTGGCCTGGGCTGGTGTCACTGGTGTTCCTGGGCTCGGCTGGTGTCGCTGGTGTTCCTGGCCTCGGCTGGTGTCACTGGTGTTCCTGGCCTCGGCTGGTGTCGCTGGTGTTCCTGGCCTGGGCTGGTTTCACTGGTGTTCCTGGCCTCGGCTAGTGTCACTGGTGTTTTTGGCCTCGGCTGGTGTCACTGGTGTTCCTGGCCTCGGCTAGTGTCGCTGGTGTTCCTGGCCTCGGCTGGTGTCACTGGTGTTCCTGGCCTCGGCTGGTGTCACTGGTGTTCCTGGCCTCGGCTGGTGTCGCTGGTGTTCTGGCCTCGGCTGGTGTTCCTGGCCTCGGCTGGTGTCACTGGTGTTCCTGGCCTCGGCTGGTGTCGCTGGTGTTCCTGGCCTCGGCTGGTGTCGCTGGTGTTCTGGCCTCGGCTTGTGTCACTGGTGTTCCTGGCCTCGGCTGGTGTCGCTGGTGTTCCTGGCCTCGGCTGGTGTCACTGGTGTTCCTGGCCTCGGCTGGTGTCGCTGGTGTTCCTGGCCTCGGCTGGTTTCACTGGTGTTCCTGGCCTCGGCTGGTGTCACTGGTGTTCCTGGCCTCGGCTGGTGTCACTGGTGTTCCTGGCCTCGGCTGGTGTCACTGGTGTTCCTGGCCTCGGCTGGTGTCACTGGTGTTCCTGGCCCCGGCTGGTGTCACTGGTGTTCCTGGCCTCGGCTGGTGTCACTGGTGTTCCTGGCCTCGCTGGTGTCACTGGTGTTCCTGGCCTCGGCTGGTGTCACTGGTGTTCCTGGCCTCGGCTGGTGTCACTGGTGTTCCTGTCCTCGGCTGGTGTCACTGGTGTTCCTGGCCTCGGCTGGTGTCACTGGTG
>NC_069410.1:28562949-28685449 GCF_026875155.1 Cherax quadricarinatus | reverse complement strand
TATATATATATATATATATATATATATATATATATATATATATATATATATATAATATAATAATATAATATATATATAATATATATATATATATATATATATATATATATATTAATATATATATATATATATGTGTGTGGAGAGAGGTTAAGGGGGAGGTTATAGGTAGTTTCTGGCAGTGATTAAGTTTGGGTATGGGTGGTGATGCTGGGATGTGGTGGGTGGGGGTGTTATGGAAATGTCAGTGATGGTGGGGGAAAGAGTGGGGTGTGTGAGTGATGATTGGGGAAAGAGTGAGTCTTCTATATTTAGTATTTCTCTCAATGTACGACATGTTGGCCTCCTCCTTGACCTACCTGTCTGACCAGCCAGGGCCTCCTACCTGGCTTCCTGCCTTGCCTGTGAGGCCTCCTTCCTAGCATATTTGAAACTAGGATGCGGGGAGGGGTGGGGGAGAAAAGGGGTTGGAGAAAAGTAGGAAAACCGGGTGAATAGGAAGAAGGAAGGGAAGAAAACGGTTGGAGAGGAAGGTGCTGGTGTGGAGGGGTGGGGTGGGGGTGCCTGTAAAAAATGTTCATGAGGTGTGTCAGACAGGTGCCGTGTGTACTCGCCTAGTTGTGGTTGCAGGGGTCGAGTCACAACTCCTGTGTGCGTGCTTGCGTGCGTGCGTGTACGCTCGCGCGAGTGAGAGAAACTGTCAGGTGTGGGGTAGGGGACCGGTGTTGGGACATACGCTCAGGTGTGAACATGCTTGGACAAGTAGTGTCGAAGCTGGGACTTGTGTATACAGAGGGAATCATGCAGGTATGTACTGGTGCAGGGAGGGCCAAGCAGGTGTGTACCGGTGTAAGGAGGCCTGGTCTGGGTGAGGGGATGGTGTTAGTCCCGGGCAGGTGTGAGGTTGAATACTGTGGCAGGTGTTGTAGGAGGGGCCTGGAAGACTTTGGCAGGTGTGGGATGAGGCTGGAGGGGCAGGTGTGGGAGGGGGGTTTGAGGGACAGGTGTCGGAGGGGGCCGAAGGGGCATGTGTGGGGGGGGCTGGAGGGACAGGTGTGGGAGGGGGCTGGGGGGACAGGTGTGAGGGGGAGCTGGAGGGACAGGTGTGGGAGTGGGCTGGAGGGACAGGTGTGGGAGAGGGCAGGTGTGGGAGGGGGCTGGAGGGGCAGGTGTGGGAGGGGGGCTGGAGGGGCAGGCGTGGGAGGGGGCTGGAGGGGCAGGTGTGGGAGGGGGCTGGAGGGGCAGGTGTGGGAGGGGGCTGGAGGGGAAGGTGTGGGAGGGGGGCTGGAGGGGCAGGTGTGGGAGGGGGGCTGGAGGGGCAGGTGTTGGGGGTAGCAGTACTAATAAAATATTCACCAGGAATTCATTGATCCACAGCACCTTCATACACCTCCAGCCAGCCGCCTCCAGCGTGGGCGGTGCCTGTGGGCGTGGGTACCCCTAGTGGCCTTGGGCGGTGCCTGTGGGCGTGGGTACCCCTAGTGGCCTTGGGCGGTGCTTGTGGGCGTGGGTACCCCTAGTGGCCGTGGGCGGTGCCTGTGGGCGTGGGTACCCCTAGTGGCCGTGGGCGGTGCCTGTGGGCGGTGGTGTTGGCGTGACCACCCCTGGTAAGACTGGGAAGGCCTAACCCCGCCCACTAGGTGGCGGGAGGTGCCGGAAGTGCCAGGGGAGGGCAGGTGTACTGCCAGGCCGCCAGGTGTTACTCAGTCACCTGGGTCACCTAACTTCTCACCTGAAAATCTCCCCTCCCTCCCTACTACCGTCAGCCCTCCCTCCCTCCCTACTACCGTCAGCCCTCCCTCGCTACTACCGTCAGCCCTCCCTCCCTCGCTACTACCGTCAGCCCTCCCTCCCTCGCTACTACCGTCAGCCCTCCCTCCCTCGCTACTACCGTCAGCCCTCCCTCCCTCGCTACTACCGTCAGCCCTCCCTCCCTCCCTCGCTACTACCGTCAGCCCTCCCTCCCTCGCTACTACCGTCAGCCCTCCCTCCCTCGCTACTACCGTCAGCCCTCCCTCCCTCGCTACTACCGTCAGCCCTCCCTCCCTCGCTACTACCGTCAGCCCTCCCTCGCTACTACCGTCAGCCCTCCCTCGCTACTACCGTCAGCCCTCCCTACTACCGTCAGGGCGCCCTCCCTCCCTACTACCGTCAGCCCTCCCTCGCTACTACCGTCAGCCCTCCCTCGCTACTACCGTCAGCCCCCCCTCCCTCGATCCCTCCCTCCCTACTTCCGTCAGCCCTCCCTCGATTCCTTCCTCCCTCGATCCCTCCCTCCCTCGCTACTACCGTCAGCCCTCCCTACTACCGTCAGCCCTCCCTCGATCCCTCCTCCCTCTCTACTACCGTCAGCCCTCCCTCCCTCGATCCCTCCCTACTGCCGTCAGCCCTCCCTCCCTCGATCCCTCCCTACTGCCGTCAGCCCTCCCTCCCTCGACCCCTCCCTCCCTCCCTACTGCCGTCAACCCTCCCTCCCTCCCTACAACCGTCAGCCCTCCATACTGCCGTCAATCCTCCCCCTACCTCCCTACTACCGTCAATCCTCCCTACCTTCCTCCCTACTACCGTCAATCCTCCCCCTCCCTTCTACCGTCAGTCCTCCCCTCCCTTCTACCGCCAGTCCTCCCCCTCCCTTCTACCGTCAGTCCTCCCCCTCCCTACTACCGTCAATCCTCCCCCACCCCAAGAGTCACCCGCTTCAACCTAACAGCCACCATCCTCCTTTTTTCCCCAACAACCATTCTCCTCCCCAACAATCACCCCAACAATCACTCCTCCCCAACCACTCTACTCCTGAAGCAATCTCAACACTGCCGAATAGTCTCCTCCCCAATAATCGTTCTCCTCCCCAACAATCTCCCTAACAACCACCCTCTTCCCTTTCCTCCCCAGCAATCAATCTCCCCAACAATCACTCCTCTCCATCAGTCAATCTCCTCCCGAACAGCCACACTCCTCTCCATCAGTCACTCTCCCCAACAATCGCTCTCCCAACAACCACTCTCCCAACAACCACTCTCCTCCCCAATCACCACTCACCTCTCCCCAACACTACTCCCCGACAGTCACTCCCCCAGCAGTCAATCTTCCAGCAATCATTCCTCCCCAACAGTCTCCTCCCCAACAATCTCCCTAACAGCCACTCTCCTCCCCAACACACCCCAACAATCATTCTTCCCAGCAATCACTCTTCTCCCCCAACCACTCTCCTCCCCAGCAGTCACTCCAATCACTCTCCCCAACAATATAGCTCTCCCTCAATCCCTCTCCCCAACAGTCTCTCCCCAGCAATCACTCCACTTTCCCCAACAATAACTCTTCTCAGTCGCTCTCCTTCCCCAACAATCACTCACCTTCCCCCAGCAATTCTGTCCCAACTACTCTTCCCTTAAGCACACTTTTCACCAACACTCTCCGCCCCAGCAATCACTCTTCTTCCTCAACAATCTTCCCAACAATCACTCTCCTTCCTCCAACCACTTCCAAAAAAAAAAATCACTCCCCTCTCTCAAAGCCTCCCTATTTCCCTTTCCGTCCCACACCCCCACTCCCTCCTCTCACCCCCGCCCCACCTCTCACCCCCACCCCACCTCTCACCCCCACCCCACCTCTCCTCATCACCGTCCTTGCATTTGTTTAACCTAATACCTGCAAGGTTATAAGACGCAGTAAAGCATGGGAGGAGAGAAGCTGGAAGTATGCGAGTGAAGGACCTGGGGGTAAATATAACACCGAGCATATCTCCAGAATTACACACAAACAATATAACTTAAGCTTCATATGCAAGATTAGCAAACCTTCGAATAGTATTCAGGAACCTGAACAAAGGCTCCTTCAGAAATTTGTATGCTCCGTACGTTAGGCCAGTCATTGAGTACGCGGCACCAGCATGGAGCCCACGCCAGGTCAGTCTCGTGAAGAAGCTCGGACTAGTACCACAAGTTTAAGGAAATGGCCTTGTCGACTTTCGTGGAGAGGACGACGAAGAGATACATAATTATGACGTAAAATAATATTTGAGAATTGATTGGACAGATTTTTTAATTAAGAGGATCAGAATCAAGGGGACACAGGTGGAAGCTTAGACACAGGTGAGTCGTAGGGATGTAAGGAAGTATTTCTTTAGTCTCATGATGGTTGAAAAGTGGAATGACTTGGAGGAGGCAGTGGTGGAGGGAAACTCGGTACACAGTTTCAAGAAGAGATATGTTTAGGCCCAAGAGGCCAAGCTCAACTCTCTCTCTCCTGCTCAACCTCACCTCTCCCCCCCACTCAACCCCACCTCTCCCTCCCCCCGCTCAACCCCACCTCTCCCTCCCCCCGCTCAACCCCACCTCTCCTTTCTCGCCCATTGTGTACAGCTAGCAGAAGGCGTGGCACTGTTAAAGGGATGAGGGGGGAGAAAGGCAACATGCTGTGAGGGGGGGAGGGGTAGAGCCGAGGCACTGAGGGGAGGGGCAGAGGCGAGGCACTGAGGGGAGGGTAGAGGCGAGGCACTGAGGGCAGGGAAGTGGCTTAGCACTCTGGCAGAGTGTGGGGGGAAGAGGCGTGGCACTGTGGGGGGAGAGGGTGGGGAAAGGTGGCATTGGGAGGGAGGTTGGGGAAGAGATGACACTGTGGGGAGAGTGGAAAAGGTGTGGCACTGTCGGGCAGAAGGTGGGAAAGTAAGAGGTGTGGCAGTGTGGAGGAGAGAAAATAGAGGGAGCCTTAACTAATCTCTATACCAAGTGTCTTGACACACTCGGTATACCAAGTTTCTTGACACACTCGGTATACCAAGTTTCTTGACACACTCGGTATACCAAGTTTCTTGACACACTCGGTATACCAAGTGTCTTGGCACACTCGGTATACCGAGTGTCTCGACACTCGGTATACCAAGTGTTTTGACGCACGCGGTATACCAAGTGTCTTGAGACACTCGCTATACCAAGTATCTTGAGACACTCAGTATACCAAGTGTCTTGAGACACTCGGTATACCAAGTGTCTTGACACACTCGGTATACCAAGTGTCTTGACACACTCGGTATACCAAGTGTCTTGACACACTCGGTATACCAAGTGTCTTGACACACTCGGTATACCAAGTGTCTTGACACACTCGGTATACCAAGTGTCTTGACACACTCGGTATACCAAGTGTCTTGACACACTCGGTATACCAAGTGTCTTGACACACTCGGTATACCAAGTGTCTTGACACACTCGGTATACCAAGTGTCTTGACACACTCGGTATACCAAGTCTCTTGACACACTCGGTATACCAAGTCTCTTGACACACTCGGTATACCAAGTCTCTTGACACACTCGGTATACCAAGTGTCTCGACACTCGGTATACCAAGTGTCTCGACACTCGGTATACCAAGTGTCTCGACACTAGGTATACCAAGTGTTTTGACACACTTGGTATACCAAGTGTCTCGACACTCGGTATATCAAGTGTTTTGACACTAGGTATACCAAGTGTTTTGACACACTCGGTATACCAAGTGTCTCGACACTCGGTATACCAAGTGTCTTGACACACTCGGTATACCAAGTGTCTCGACACTAGGTATACCAAGTGTTTTGACATACTGGGTATACCAAGTGTCTCGACACTCGGTATACCAAGTGTCTCGACACACTCGGTATACCAAGTGTCTTGACACACTCGGTAAACCAAGTGTCTCGACACTAGGTATACCAAGTGTCTTGACACACTGGGTATACCAAGTGTCAAGAAAGCAGAGTTGTCGTGGGTAGTTCCCCGGGTAACTACCTGGCAGTAGCTCCCCGGGTAACTACCTGGCAGTAGCTCCCCGGGTAACTACCTGGCAGTAGCTCCCCGGGTAACTACCTGGCAGTAGCTCCCCGGGTAACTACCTGGCAGTAGCTCCCCGGGTAACTACCTGGCAGTAGCTCCCCGGGTAACTACCTGGCAGTAGCTCCCCGGGTAACTACCTGGCAGTAGCTCCCCGGGTAACTACCTGGCAGTAGCTCCCCGGGTAACTACCTGGCAGTAGCTCCCCGGGTAACTACCTGGCAGTAGCTCCCGGGTAACTACCTGGCAGTAGCTCCCCGGGTAACTACCTGGCAGTAGCTCCCCGGGTAAACTACCTGGCAGTAGCTCCCCGGGTAACTACCTGGCAGTAGCTCCCCGGGTAACTACCTGGCAGTAGCTCCCAGGGTAACTACCTGGCAGTAGCTCCCGGGTAACTACCCGGCAGTAGCTCCCAGGGTAAACTACCTGGCAGTAGCTCCCCGGGTAACTACCTGGCAAATATAGCTCCCGGGTAACTACCTGGCAGTAGCTCCCCGGGTAACTACCTGGCAGTAGCTCCCCGGGTAACTACCTGGCAGTAGCTCCCCGGGTAACTACCTGGCAGTAGCTCCCCCGGGGAACTACCTGGCAGTAGCTCCCCGGGTAACTACCTGGCAGTAGCTCCCCGGGTAACTACCTGGCAGTAGCTCCCGGGGTAACTACCTGGAAGTAGCTCCCCGGGTAACTACCTGGCAGTAGCTCCCCGGGTAATTACCTGGCAGTAGTTCCCCGGGTAACTACCTGGCAACCTAACTCAGTTATTATTTATTATCATTTGGATATAAAGAGTTACAGTAATTTAGGTCTTAATATTGATGCTTTTTATAATTTGCTAAAAATACAGCGTTTAAAATACTGTATTCTTATTGTATAAACTAATATTGTGCAGCATAATTTATATATAAATGAAACATTAATGAATAGTAGATCAGTTGTTAAAAGTGAATTTGTATATATAAACTATAAACACAGAGTAGAATATTTCAAGCCAGAGTAGAAGATGCATTCCTTATTAACGAATAAACATGTTTAGTAATCTGTAGTGTACAGTGTAACGTGTAATGTTTTAACAAATTTTTATTATACAACAGTTTGAAATAGATACATTACAAATTTCTAACCCACAAGTATATATTTTTTTAACATCAGCGCTTCTGTATACTTTCCTTGTTATCTTTTGTCTGCAATTTTATATCTGCCTTTGTCATCGTGGCCTTGTGTTGACACCTTCATTACCACCACCACCACCACACTGCCTGTCATCGTGACCTTGTGTTGACACCTTCATTACCACCACCACCACCACACTGCCTGTCATCGTGACCTTGTGTTGACACCTTCATTACCACCACCACCACCACACTGCCTGTCATCGTGGCCTTGTGTTGACACCTTCATTACCACCACCACCACCACACTGCCTGTCATCGTGACCTTGTGTTGACACCTTCATTACCACCACCACCACCACCACACTGCCTGTCATCGTGGCCTTGTGTTGACACCTTCATTACCACCACCACCACCACACTGCCTGTCATCGTGACCTTGTGTTGACACCTTCATTACCACCACCACCACCACACTGCCTGTCATCGTGGCCTTGTGTTGACACCCTTTATTACCCCCATCACCCACCACACTGCCTGTCATCGTGGCCTTGTGTTGACACCTTCATTACCACCACCACCACCACACTGCCTGTCATCGTGGCCTTGTGTTGAACCTTCATTACCACCACCACCACACAGCAGGTCATCGTGACCTTGTGTTGACACCTTCATTACCACCACCACCACACTGCCTGTCATCGTGGCCTTGTGTTGACACCTTCATTACCACCACCACCACACAGCAGGTCATCGTGACCTTGTGTTGACACCTTCATTACCACCACCACCACCACACTGCCTGTCATCGTGGCCTTGTGTTGACACCTTCATTACCACCACCACCACCACACTGCCTGTCATCGTGACCTTGTGTTGACACCTTCATTACCACCACCACCACCACACTGCCTGTCATCGTGACCTTGTGTTGACACCTTCATTACCACCACCACCACCACACTGCTGTCATCGTGGCCTTGGGGTTGACACCTCATTACCACCACCACACCACACTGCCTGTCATCGTGGCCTTGTGTTGACACCTTCATTACCACCACCACCACCACACTGCCTGTCATCGTGGCCTTGTGTTGACACCTTCATTACCACAACCACCACCACACTGCCTGTCATCATGACCTTGTGTTGACACCTTCATTACCCACCACCCACCACACTGCCCGTTTATCGTGGGCCTTGTGTTGACACCTTCATTACCACCACCACCACCACACTGCCTGTCATCGTGGCCTTGTGTTGACACCTTCATTACCACCACCACCACCACACTGCCTGTCATCGTGACCTTGTGTTGACACCTTCATTACCACCACCACCACCACACTGCCTGTCATCGTGGCCTTGTGTTGACACCTTCATTACCACCACCACCCCACACTGCCTGTCATCGTGACCTTGTGTTGAACACCTTCATTACCACCACCACCACCACACTGCCTGTCATCGTGGCCTTGTGTTGACACCTTCATTACCACCATCACCACCACACTGCCTGTCATCGTGGCCTTGTGTTGACACCTTCATTACCACCACCACCACCACACTGCCTGTCATCGTGACCTTGTGTTGACACCTTCATTACCACCACCACCACCACACTGCCTGTCATCGTGGCCTTGTGTTGACACCTTCATTACCACCACCACCACCACACTGCTGTCATCGTGACCTTGTGTTGACACCTTCATTACCACCACCACCACCACACTGCCTGTCATCGTGGCCTTGTGTTGACACCTTCATTAACCACCCCCACCACACACTGCCTGTCATCGTGGCCTTGTGTTGACACCTTCATTACCACCACCACCACCACACTGCCTGTCATCGTGACCTTGTGTTGACACCTTCATTACCACCACCACCACCACACTGCCTGTCATCGTGGCCTTGTGTTGACACCTTCATTACCACCACCACCACCACACTGCCTGTCATCGTGGCCTTGTGTTGACACCTTCATTACACCACCACCACCACACTGCTGTCATCGTGGCCTTGTGTTGACACCTTCATTACCCCCACCACCACCACCACTGCCTGTCATCGTGACTTGTGTTGACACCTTCATTACCACCACCACCACCACACTGCCTGTCATCGTGGCCTTGTGTTGACACCTTCATTACCACCACCACCACACTGCCTGTCATCGTGGCCTTGTGTTGACACCTTCATTACCACCACCACCACCACACTGCCTGTCATCGTGACCTTGTGTTGACACCTTCATTACCACCACCACCACACAGCAGGTCATCGTGACCTTGTGTTGACACCTTCATTACCACCACCACCACCACACTGCCTGTCATCGTGGCCTTGTGTTGACACCTTCATTACCACCACCACCACCACACTGCCTGTCATCGTGGCCTTGTGTTGACACCTTCATTACCACCACCACCACCACCACACTGCCTGTCATCGTGGCCTTGTGTTGACACCTTCATTACCACCACCACCACACTGCCTGTCATCGTGGCCTTGTGTTGACACCTTCATTACCACCACCACACTGCCTGTCATCGTGACCTTGTGTTGACACCTTCATTACCACCACCACCACACAGCAGGTCATCGTGACCTTGTGTTGACACCTTCATTACCACCACCACCACACAGCAGGTCATCGTGACCTTGTGTTGACACCTTCATTACCACCACCACCACACTGCCTGTCATCGTGACCTTGTGGGTTTACACCTTCATTACCACCACCACCACACTGCCTGTCATCGTGACCTTGTGTTGACACCTTCATTACCACCACCACCACACTGCCTGTCATCGTGACCTTGTGTTGAACAAACCTTCATTTTACCACCTACCACCACCACCACACTGCCTGTCATCGTGACCTTGTGTTGACACCTTCATTACCACCACCACCACCACCACACTGCCTGTCATCGTGACCTTGTGTTGACACCTTCATTACCACCACCACCACACTGCCTGTCATCGTGACCTTGTGTTGACACCTTCATTACCACCACCACCACCACCACCACACTGCCTGTCATCGTGACCTTGTTTGACACCTTCATTACCACCACCACCACCACACTGCCTGTCATCGTGACCTTGTGTTGACACCTTCATTACCACCACCACCACACTGCCTGTCATCGTGACCTTGTGTTGACACCTTCATTACCACCACCACCACCACACTGCCTGTCATCGTGACCTTGTGTTGACACCTTCATTACCACCACCACCACACTGCCTGTCATCGTGGCCTTGTGTTGACACCTTCATTACCACCACCACCACACTGCCTGTCATCGTGACCTTGTGTTGACACCTTCATTACCACCACCACCACACTGCCTGTCATCGTGACCTTGTGTTGACACCTTCATTACCACCACCACCACACTGCCTGTCATCGTGACCTTGTGTTGACACCTTCATTACCACACCACCACACTGCCTGTCATCGTGACCTTGTGTTGACACCTTCAATTACCACCACCACCACCACACTGCCTGTCATCGTGACCTTGTGTTGACACCTTCATTACCACCACCACCACACTGCCTGTCATCGTGACCTTGTGTTGACACCTTCATTACCACCACCACCACCACACTGCCTGTCATCGTGGCCTTGTGTTGACACCTTCATTACCACCACCACCACACTGCCTGTCATCGTGACCTTGTGTTGACACCTTCATTACCACCACCACCACACTGCCTGTCATCGTGGCCTTGTGTTGACACCTTCATTACCACCACCACCACACTGCCTGTCATCGTGACCTTTTGTTGACACCTTCATTACCACCACCAACCACACTGCCTGTCATCGTGACCTTGTGTTGACACCTTCATTACCACCACCACCACCACACTGCCTGTCATCGTGACCTTGTGTTGACACCTTCATTACCACCACCACCACCACACTGCCTGTCATCGTGACCTTGTGTTGACACCTTCATTACCACCACCACCACCACCACCACACTGCCTGTCATCGTGACCTTGTGTTGACACCTTCATTACCACCCCACCACCACACTGCCTGTCACCGTGACCTTGTGTTGACAAACCCTTTATTACCACCACCACCACCACACTAGCCTGTCATCGTGACCTTGTGTTGACACCTTCATTACCACCACCACCACACTGCCTGTCATCGTGACCTTGTGTTGACACCTTCATTACCACCACCACCACCACACAGCCTGTCATCGTGACCTTGTGTTGACACCTTCATTACCACCACCACCACCACCACACAGCCTGTCATCGTGTCCTTGTGTTGAACACCTTCATTACCACCACACCACCACACAGCCTGTCATCGTGACCTTGTGTTGACCACCTTCATTACCACCACCACCAAGCCTGTCATCGTGACCTTGTGTTGACACCTTCATTACCACCACCACACAGCCTGTCATCGTGACCTTGTGTTGACACCTTCATTACCACCACCACACAGCATGTCATCGTGACCTTGTGTTGACACCTTCATTACCACCACCACACTGCCTGTCATCGTGACCTTGTGTTGACACCTTCATTACCACCACCACCACACTGCAGTCATCGTGACCTTGTGTTGACACCTTCATTAAACCCAACCACCACACTGCCTGTCATCGTGACCTTGTGTTGACACCTTCATTACCACCACCACCACACTGCCTGTCATCGTGACCTTGTGTTGACACCTTCATTACCACCACCACACTGCCTGTCATCGTGACCTTGTGTTGACACCTTCATTACCACCACCACCACACTGCGGTCATCGTGACCTTGTGTTGACACCTTCATTACCACCACCAAAACTGCCTGTCATCGTGACCTTGTGTTGACACCTTCATTAACCACCACCACACTGCAGTCATCGTGACCTTGTGTTGACCCTTCATTACCACCAACCACACACTGCCTGTCATCGTGACCTTGTGTTGACACCTTCATTACCACCACCACACAGCAGGTCATCGTGACCTTGTGTTGACACCTTCATTACCACCACCACACAGCAGGTCATCGTGACCTTGTGTTGACACCTTCATTACCACCACCACACAGCCTGTCATCGTGACCTTGTGTTGACACCTTCATTACCACCACCACACAGCCTGTCATCGTGACCTTGTGTTGACACCTTCATTACCGCCACCACCACACTGCCTGTCATCGTGACCTTGTGTTGACACCTTCATTACCACCACCACCACCACACAGCCTGTCATCGTGACCTTGTGTTGACACCTTCATTACCGCCACCACCACACTGCCTGTCATCGTGACCTTGTGTTGACACCTTCATTACCACCACCGCCACCACACAGCAGGTCATCGTGACTTTGTGTTGACACCTTCATTACGACCACCACCACACTGCCTGTCATCGTGACCTTGTGTTGACACCTTCATTACCACCACCACCACCACCACACTGCCTGTCATCGTGGCCTTGTGTTGACACCTTCATTACCACCACCACCACACTGCCTGTCATCGTGACCTTGTGTTGACACCTTCATTACCACCACCACCACCACACAGCCTGTCATCGTGACCTTGTGTTGACACCTTCATTACCACCAACCACCACCACACTGCCTGTCATCGTGACCTTGTGTTGACACCTTCATTACCACCACCACCACCACACAGCCTGTCATCGTATCGTGACCTTGTGTTGACACCTTCATTACCACCACCACCACACTGCCTGTCATCGTGACCTTGTGTTGACACCTTCATTACCACCACCACACCCCTGCCCGTCATCTGGCCTTGTGTTGACACCTTCATTACACACCACCCACCACAACTGCCTGTCATCGTGACCTTGTGTTGACACCTTCATTACCACCACCACCACCCTGCCTGTCATCGTGACCTTGTGTTGACACCTTCATTACCACCACCACCACCACACAGCCTGTCATCGTGACCTTGTGTTGACACCTTCATTACCACCACCACACTGCCTGTCATCGTGACCTTGTGTTGACACCTTCATTACCACCACCACCACACTGCCTGTCATCGTGACCTTGTGTTGACACCTTCATTACCACCACCACACTGCCTGTCATCGTGACCTTGTGTTGACACCTTCATTACCACCACCACACACTGCCCGTCATCGTGACCTTGTGTTGACACCTTCATTACCACCACCACCACCACCACCACACACTGCCTGTCATCGTGGCCTTGTGTTGACACCTTCATTACCACCACCACACACTGCCTGTCATCGTGACCTTGTGTTGACACCTTCATTACCACTACACACTGCCTGTCATCGTGACCTTGTGTTGACACCTTCATTACACACTGCCTAACTGCTTCCTTCTGCGCAAAGGATTTGGTTTATTGATTTAATTAACAAGTCTCAGGATGAATGTTTTCACTCTGGATTTTATCATCATATCTGCATCATGTCTCAGCATGCAGTGTGTATATTGTGCAGTGTGTATATTGTGCAGTGTGTATATTGTGCAGTGGGCTTATTGTCGGAACTAGTTTTAATTTGTATGGATTTACTTGGATTTTTAACATTTATATGACACGTCCTGACATGTTATATGATTTGTAGAGGGTAACATCAGTATTGTTTTAATTATAATGAGAGACATTAATATTGTTCTAACAAACATTATACAGAGGAAATATTAACAGTACAGTAGAGTGTCCGGTATAGAAGACATCAGAGAGTACAGTACACAACTGTACACTGCTCTGTATTGCATTACACAAACATTTGATTTAATTCATGTTGTAATAAAAGTAATTTTGCCAATTTGTAAAAGTAAGTTAAAACAGTAATATATAAGAGAATTATATTAAGTAAAAAAAATACTTTTCTGATTTTTTTTTTAAAAAGTCCGGGAGGACTGCGTTAAAAAATCACCCATCTTGATACACCCGCTATAATACAGAGTGGAAATCTGCGCACTTCGCACTATTAAATACTTCATTGTTTCTCTCAGAAAGAATCTACTTTTTTCCATTTATTTCTTAGATTTTCTGGCCCGGTGGGCCCTACAGACTGGAAGCAATTTATACAAGGTTCACCAGGGCGTGTGCTTGACTTCAACAGGAATCGTCACTTTGAGATCTATCTACAGATGATGGGACACACACCTTTCACCCATAGCCACTTATTGGCAGTGCTCCTGTAACACCTCAGTGTAGTTTGTGACGTGCCGTTGACTGTGAATCATATTTTAAGTTTGCCCTCAGCTTAGGCCTTTCCGTAGTAAGGATTTTTATAATTAACCGAGGTTTCTGTAGGGATCTCGGTGAACATTTAGGAGAGTCAATTGACTCTTTTAAATGACTCTGGGGGGTTTAATTGATGCTTATTATTTTTACTTGGTATAATAGCATTTGTGTAGAGTGTTCGTTGCTTTTACTGTTTGTTGATTATATGTTTTTTTGTGTGTGAAGGCTGAGTGACGTGTGAGGTCAAAGTGGTCCGTAAATATTACAGTACTTTAAAACTTTGAAATTATTACTGTAGCTTCAGTAGGATAATGTTTAATGTTAACTCGGTGAAGCCATCACTGGGGGCCCAGTAGTGACGTTTAATGTAAAACTATCACTGGAGGTCCACACTAAACGTAACTATCAATTAAAACCTTACTTCATGGTTTCTGAAGATTATTTCATCCAAAATTTTCATTTAGAATTTAACGCCTCATACGATCGGTTTCAAATTTCCCCACGGGTTTTGTGCAACTCGGGGAAGGTTCGTGCAGCTGTTGACATGTATAAGTGTCCTCTGTATAGGTCAGTCGCGATTTATTGCTTCTTGTGATAACTTAAGAAAGCTTCTTCTGAACGGCTGTCTTTGTGTGGTAGTTTGTAAAGTGAAAATTCTCGCTTCTTAAATAGTTTTCGTTCTTATGTTCTCGGGTATATTTTTCTTTCCTTGAAAGTTTTTTTTTTTTTTGCTCGTAACTTGAAAAGGCCTCATCCGATCGGCTTAAAAATTTCAACGCTGGTTAACTAAGGAAAGGGTTATTGAAATATTGGGGTTGAGCAGGTGCCTTTTTCTTTTCCTGATTTTAGTTTCGATGTAATAACGTGAGGAAGTGTTATTTGATCATTTACAAACTGTCTTCACCGGTGTATCTGTTGGAGTATAGGAATCTGTTAAGTTTACTTTTGAAATGACGCGGTATTTTGCCCGTTAAATAAAGTATGTCTTTTCTGAATATATTCAGTCTTTAATTGCTGATGCATCTTATGAAAATGTTAACTTCTGGGGTTAGGATTTGTAAGCACACATTTGCCATTTAATTTATAGTAAAATCGAATTTATTGGATTCTGAGCAATTACTGAAGAATCTTGGTCAGCTTCAGTCTTTTATTTCACGTATTCTTGTAAAAGGAAGGTTGGCAGGGGTTGCACCAGGTCTAAATTATAATTTGCCAATTTTATTGACCAGATTAGTTTCAGTACAGTAACTGATCCGCTACAAACCTTAAACGCTGCTATATTTTCCTTAAAGAAAAGTTTTGATTGATTATGGGCTGTTTGTACTAGTTTCGAAATTTGGAAAATTGAAATTCTGATATTAATGCGATAATTTGTGAATGTCTCTTCCAATTGGCTTCAACTGGTAACTTGACAATACAACTTCTGAACGGCTTTAAATATAGTGATGCATTTTGTGATATTGAACTGTGTACTTTAACTAGAGAACGCCTCTTCTGATCGGGTTTAAACTAAGAAGATTGGAATTGGTTTTGGGCTGTGTGGGTGATAGTTTGCTATTTATATTAAAATAATTGTAACATTAATTTCCATGTGGTAACTTTGTGAGCGCCTCTTTTGTTGGTATCAAGTCGTCTTTGTTATGCTGAGCTGACATAGTCAGTGTCGTCAGTCCTGTCTTGACTTTAGGCAGAGGTAACTCCTAATAGACCACTCCCTGTACAAATATTATCTTCATCTATTTAAATACTTTTCCAAATGGCTTGAAGAACACCTTTCAGGATTGCCTCACAAGTCAGTATGACACTCATCTTGACAGGTGGTGATCGGAGCATTTAAGGGACAGTTGCTGTTAAAGCAGCACCTAGTGACTGTTGCATGTCACAGACAGCCAAGCTAGACTGGAGACAGTCTACCTGTGTAGTCCAGGCCTGAGTGACAGCTGGGAGTCTAATCAGTGATCCTTGGAAATCAGACGACATTGAGATCTGGAATTGAGATCAGAGTGACCACTGGGATCACAGCGAGTCTCACCCACCATTCGAGACTTATAAAATACGAATATTTTAAATTCTAATAAATTCAAAGGCAGTTTTACCATTTTAATTCAAAAACTAATTAACTGTTGAAATTTAAAACAGTTCACCGTTGTCCTTCAACGGATAAACTTGAAATATTTGTTTTGAATTATCAGCTGATTTAAGCAATGAGCGAGCTTCATTATCTCTTATCTTGTGGATATTTATATTTTCTTTATTGTCTTGTATGCCTCGTAAACATCCACGTTTGGAAAAGTACCAGAAACTCCAGGTTTAAAATTGATTTTATTTTAATATTTTGAAATGGTTCACAGTTGGCAAGGGTTTACTACAGTGATGTATTGGTTTATTACAGTGATGTATTGGTTTACTACAGTGATGTATTGGTTTACTACAGTGATGTATTGGTTTACTACAGTGATGTATTGGTTTACTACAGTGGTGTGTAAGGGTTCTTCACCCTAGGGTCGGTGCCTGGGGGTTCTGACCTTGGGGATCGGTGCCGGGGGGTTCTTGACCCTGGGGGTCGGTGCCTGGGTTTTTTTTTACCCTGGGGGTCGATGCCGGGGGTTCTTGGCCCAGGAGTCGGGACAGCTGACACGGTACATAGCCTACACGGAACTGGCTTACACGGGCAGGAAATTATTTGGATCCGGTGTAGTGCCGCTTCGCGCCGCCTCCTCCTCTTTATTGATAACTGATGGGGGAGGGGGAGGAGAGGGAGGGGTAGTCTTGAGGAGGGTGAGGGGTGGCGTAAGGTTGTGTAGGGAAAGGTGGGACGGAGATAGAGGGTATGGGGAAGGTTGGAGGGGGAATGGGTGGGGTGGGGAATGGGAGGGGGTATATAATGTGGAGTGGATGGTACATTGTACAGATAGCAGGCCACACCGAGGATATTTGTTGAGAATTATGTACCGTGTAAATTAAGAACCTTTCTGTACGTCTAGGATAAAAAAAAAGCAGAAGGCTCTTCCCCCCGCACCCTCCACTCCCTCCATCCAGCCACTACATGCAGAAGACGGGAAAACAATATACCAGAGTATATCGGGGAAAATGACATAGAATATACAGGAGTGATGGAAGTGGATGGAAGACATGGGCTACAACTACCCCTACTAAATTAGTACTGTTATTATCTTAAACTCCTGGTGGTACTCCACTGTTACTCACAGATCATAATCACCTACTACCACTTGTATTATTGATTTGATTACCTCGTTGTCAATTGATCGTCGTGATGTTGCTCAAAGGACATCAGGAATCTGTTCACTTCAGATTATGCTAGTATATTATCTAGGTGAACTCCATACTTGCAGAGTACTTGTCCAGCTGCTGCTTGAACTGTTTTTCGCTCTTACATCTTCACCGGGTTCTTTATTCCATATTGCCTTGGTTAGCAAAAAAATACTTTGTATACATTTGTGTTGCATATGTCTGGCAGTTGGGTGATGACGTTGAGGCTGTGGGAGGAGGTATAGGATGGGGTGGGTGGGATGAGATATTGGGTGGTTTAGGTTGGATGGGGAGCCTTGGGTGTGGTGCTGGTGGGAGTGAGTGAGTGGGTGTGCGTGGGGGCAGGGTGAGGTGGATTAGTTTGCGAGGCTGAGTAAGTGAAGTGTGGCTGGAGTTATCCATAGAGTTCTCCTCGCACTGTAGTGTCAGCAAGAGCTGTTCTGGGTACTCCACCTCCGCTACACTCCAGTGTTACTCGTTACACTCAGTGTACCTTGACACGCTCCGATATAGTGCACACACTCGCTAGTGTACCTCTCACTATTAGAGGAGATTAAATGGTAAGAACGTGAACATTGTGATAAACATTATGGTGAGAACATGTCTATGGTGAGAACATGGTCATGGTAAGAAATCATATAATCATATGTTCACTGAAATGTGGATAGCGTTGTACACTACACTCTTACATAATTTTGTAAATTTTCGGTATAGTGTATTCTTACAGTGTTGTACATTTTTACATAGTTTACAAATATGACTCGATTTGTTCATCAAAAGATAAATTTGTTTACCAATATGTATAGATAAATTGCCAGTTTCTGAAAATCGTGTTCTAGTTAATACCAGTGTGTGTGTGTGTGTGTTTGTCTCTTCGTCAATACCAAAGGTGTAGTGTTTCATTTTTAAGTATCCTTCCCGTCAATACCAGCGGTGTAGTGTTGCATGTGTTAGTTTCCTTCCCGTCAATACCAAAGGTGCAGTGTCAGGGTGTGTGTGTGTGTGTGTGTGTGTGTGTGTGTGTGTGTGTGTGTGTGTGTGTGTGTGTTAGTGCACATTTAATGCTCAGATGTGATAGTGGTGACCACATGTACATCGCACACTGTTGTTTTATGTTGTACTAAGTGTTGTGCAGGTGATGCGCGGGTGTTTGTCTTCTACAGTTATTTTACATATGTTAAATAAATAGTTGGTATTACAGCAGTTTACATATAGAAATGGAATGCCTATGTAAATAATGGCAGGATAGAATAAATGCAACCTGGAAACCAGAAATACCTTTATTAACTTTCACGTGTTGCCCACTGCGGTCTTTTTTCGGTTCTCACTCTTGATAAACCTCTACGTGAACAAAACGTCGTCGTTAATGAAGGTATATTTTGCCTCTAGGTGACATTCACTCTGCTTAATATATATATATATATATATATATATATATATATATATATATATATATTATATATATATATATATATATATATTATATATATATATATATATATATGCTGAGTTACTCTTCAGAGGGATGCTGTACAGGTGGTGGTGTAGGTGTTATACTACTGCTAATTTGGTCTTCCTTGCAGGTTCGGACGCTGTTCGTGAGTGGTCTGCCCATGGACGCCAAGCCCAGAGAACTGTATCTCCTCTTCAGAGCCTACGAGGTACGTACCATGCGCTATTTCTAAACTCAGTGTGTTCTACAGTCTCTTGCTTTGTGGTGGTGTGTAAGATATCTTATTAATGAGAATGGGATACCAGAAATATTAAATTTTTCCAAATTTGCCTGTAACAGATAGGGATTTAAATTCAGATGTTGTGTATTCGTGTGTTGTTGCGGTACCATTCACAGGATGGATATGAGGCGCACAAAATCTAAAAATATGGTGGATTGTCTACTAATACATTATTCAGTGTTATTCATCCATGTTCACTCTTGGTCTTCATTGTTCTCCTGTTCACCTTTGTACTTCAGTGTTATTCATATATATTCTCTTATTCTTTAGTATTATCCATCCATGTTTACTCTTTTTCAATATTATTCCCAGTCTTGTTCTCAAATTTTGAGGGCTTTCTGTACTGTTGATATTTACTGTGTTTTTTTTACAGTTATTCACTGACCTGTGTTCTTTGCTGGTGCTTTTACTGGAATGTTCTTTGCTGTGTTTATTCATTTATCTTTTTTGTTTTAAAGGTTTCATAGTGTTCTGTTATTATATGTTCTTGGGAGTTGTATTGATATGTTGTGATCTTCACTGATTTTAGTATCTTGACCATTATTAAAATGTAACCATTACATGTGTTCTGCAGTGACCATCTCCCTCCTCCCTCCGCATGTTTGCTCTTTACTGCATGTTCATAAATTGGTTAAATAATTTACACTTCCCCATCCCAGTATTATTCACTGTTCACCTCAGCTGTAACAATGTGTTAATGTTCTTATGTTTCCTGTTGTTGCTCAAACACTTGTTGATTTACGTGTTAGGTTGGACGTAAATGTATTATTTTTTAAGAGCTTTACACGTAGTGTTAGGTGAAGTTGACCAGGTGTTAGGATCGTAAGAGGACCTCTGGCTTCCACTGGTCTATGAGGGGCCTCTGGCTTCCACTGGTCTGTGAGGGACCTCTGGCTTCCACTGGTCTATGAGGGGCCTCTGGCTTCCACTGGTCTGTGAGGGGCCTCTGGCTTCCACTGGTCTGTGAGGGGCCTCTGGCTTCCACTGGTCTGTGAGGGGCCTCTGGCTTCCACTGGTCTGTGAGGGGCCTCTGGCTTCCACTGGTCTGTGAGGGGCCTCTGGCTTCCACTGGTCTGTGAGGGGCCTCTGGCTTCCACTGGTCTATGAGGGGCCTCTGGCTTCCACTGGTCTATGAGGGGCCTCTGGCTTCCACTGGTCTGTGAGGGGCCTCTGGCTTCCACTGGTCTGTGAGGGGCCTCTGGCTTCCACTGGTCTGTGAGGGGCCTCTGGCTTCCACTGGTCTGTGAGGGGCCTCTGGCTTCCACTGGTCTATGAGGGGCCTCTGGCTTCCACTGGTCTGTGAGGGGCCTCTGGCTTCCACTGGTCTGTGAGGGGCCTCTGGCTTCCACTGGTCTGTGAGGGGCCTCTGGCTTCCACTGGTCTGTGAGGGGCCTCTGGCTTCCACTGGTCTGTGAGGGGCCTCTGGCTTCCACTGGTCTGTGAAGGGCCTCTGGCTTCCAGTGGTCTGTGAGGGGCCTCTGGCTTCCACTGGTCTGTGAGGGTCCTCTGGCTTCCACTGGTCTGTGAGGGGCCTCTGGCTTCCAGTGGTCTGTGAGGGGCCTCTGGCTTCCACTGGTCTGTGAGGGGCCTCTGGCTTCCACTGGTCTGTGAGGGGCCTCTGGCTTCCACTGGTCTGTGAGGGGCCTCTGGCTTCCACTGGTCTATGAGGGGCCTCTGGCTTCCACTGGTCTGTGAGGGGCCTCTGGCTTCCACTGGTCTGTGAGGGGCCTCTGGCTTCCACTGGTCTGTGAGGGGCCTCTGGCTTCCACTGGTCTGTGAGGGGCCTCTGGCTTCCACTGGTCTGTGAGGGGCCTCTGGCTTCCACTTGTCTGTGAGGGGCCTCTGGCTTCCACTGGTCTGTGAGGGGCCTCTGGCTTCCACTGGTCTGTGAGGGGCCTCTGGCTTCCACTGGTCTGTGAGGGGCCTCTGGCTTCCACTGGTCTGTGAGGGGCCTCTGGCTTCCACTGGTCTGTGAGGGGCCTCTGGCTTCCACTGGTCTGTGAGGGGCCTCTGGCTTCCACTGGTCTGTGAGGGGCCTCTGGCTTCCACTAGTCTGTGAGGGGCCTCAGGCTTCCACTGGTCTGTGAGGGGCCTCTGGCTTCCACTGGTCTGTGAGGGGCCTCTGGCTTCCACTGGTCTGTGAGGGGCCTCTGGCTTCCACTGGTCTGTGAGGGGCCTCTGGCTTCCACTGGTCTGTGAGGGGCCTCTGGCTTCCACTGGTCTGTGAGGGGCCTCTGGCTTCCACTGGGGTCTGTGAGGGGCCTCTGGCTTCCACTGGGGTCTATGAGGGGCCTCTGGCTTCCACTGGGGTCTGTGAGGGGCCTCTGGCTTCCACTGGTCTGTGAGGGGCCTCTGGCTTCCACTGGTCTGTGAGGGGCCTCTGGCTTCCACTGGTCTGTGAGGGGCCTCTGGCTTCCACTGGTCTGTGAGGGGCCTCTGGCTTCCACTGGTCTGTGTGAGGGGCCTCTGGCTTCCACTGGTCTGTGAGGGGCCTCTGGCTTCCACTGGTCTGTGAGGGGCCTCTGGCTTCCACTGGTCTGTGAGGGGCCTCTGGCTTCCACTGGTCTGTGAGGGGCCTCTGGCTTCCACTGGTCTGTGAGGGGCCTCTGGCTTCCACTGGTCTGTGAGGGGCCTCTGGCTTCCACTGGTCTGTGAGGGGCCTCTGGCTTCCACTGGTCTGTGAGGGGCCTCTGGCTTCCACTGGTCTGTGAGGGGCCTCTGGCTTCCACTGGTCTGTGAGGGGCCTCTGGCTTCCACTGGTCTGTGAGGGGCCTCTGGCTTCCACTGGTCTGTGAGGGGCCTCTGGCTTCCACTGGTCTGTGAGGGGCCTCTGGCTTCCACTGGTCTGTGAGGGGCCTCTGGCTTCCACTGGTCTGTGAGGGGCCTCTGGCTTCCACTGGTCTGTGAGGGGCCTCTGGCTTCCACTGGTCTGTGAGGGGCCTCTGGCTTCCACTGGTCTGTGAGGGGCCTCTGGCTTCCACTGGTCTGTGAGGGGCCTCTGGCTTCCACTGGTCTGTGAGGGGCCTCTGGCTTCCACTGGTCTGTGAGGGGCCTCTGGCTTCCACTGGTCTGTGAGGGGCCTCTGGCTTCCACTGGTCTGTGAGGGGCCTCTGGCTTCCACTGGTCTGTGAGGGGCCTCTGGCTTCCACTGGTCTGTGAGGGGCCTCTGGCTTCCACTGGCCTGTGAGGGGCCTCTGGCTTCCACTGGTCTGTGAGGGGCCTCTGGCTTCCACTGGTCTGTGAGGGGCCTCTGGCTTCCACTGGTCTGTGAGGGTCCTCTGGCTTCCACTGGTCTGTGAGGGGCCTCTGGCTTCCACTGGTCTGTGAGGGGCCTCGGCGTCCACTGGTCTGTAGGGCCTTGGCTCCACTGGTCTGTGAGGGGCCTCTGGCGTCCACTGGTCTGTGAAGGGCCTCGGGCGTCCACTAGTTTGTGAGGGGCCTCGGGCGTCCACTGGTCTGTGAAGGGCCTCGGGCGTCCACTAGTCTGTGAGGGGCCTCTGGTGTCTACTGTTCTGTGAGGGCCTCTGGCGTCCACTCGTCTGTGAGGGCCTCTGACGTCCACTGCTCTGTGAGGGCATCTGGTGTCCACCATTAGTACTAAAAGCACCACAGCAGCACCAGCGATCAACAATTAGCCACTACTATTAACAGTTCCACTAGAAATGGTATCACTGACAGCAGTGCCACCACAACCACTACTTGCAGTAGCACCACCACCATTGCTTACGGCGGTGGGGCACCATCGGCAAGCACCTACCACCACTGCTCACCACCAAAGGAATTGAGACCAGCAAAGAACTGATGGAAGGGCGAAGAAACGGAGAGAAGAGCGAGTAATAGCAAAAGAATAGAATGGATGAGGGAGGGAGAAAGGAAGGAAAGCCGAACGGCAAGAGACGGAGAGGGAAGAACATCAGAAGGAGGTAGAAAGGTCAGAGGGAAAAGGAGGGAACTTCAGGAAAAGAATGGGAGGAGAGGGAAGAGAAAGTGAGCAACAGGAGTGGGGAAAGGAATGAAGAAATGGAAACTGGTTGAGCAGATGGGCGAGGGGAGGAGAGAAGGAAGGAGGGAGGAAGGGAGAGAGAGAAAGGAAGGAGAGAGAGAGAGAAGGAAGGAGGTAGAGAGAGAGAGAGAAGGAAGGAGGTAGAGAGAGAGAGAGAAGGAAGGAGGTAGAGAGAAAGAAAAGGAAGGAAGGAGGTAGAGAGAAAGAAAAGGAAGGAAGGAGGGAGGGGGAGAGAGAGAGAAAGAGAAGGGAGAGAGAGAGAGATAATGGAAGGAAGGAGAGGGAGGGAGGGAGAAAGAGAAGGGTGGGAGAGAGAGAGAGAGAAGGGATGGAAAGAGGAGAGAGAAGGAAGGAAGGAAGGTGGGAGAGAGAAAGAGAAGGGAGGGAGGTGGGAGAGAGAAAGAGAAGGAAGGTGGGAGAGAGAAAGAAGGAAGGAAGGTGGGAGAGAGAAAGAGAAGGAAGGAAGGTGGGAGAGAGAAAGAGAAGGAAGGAAGGTGGGAGAGAGAAAGAGAAGGAAGGAAGGTGGGAGAGAGAAAGAGAAGGAAGGAAGGTGGGAGAGAGAAAGAGAAGGAAGGAAGGTGGGAGAGAGAAAGAGAAGGAAGGAAGGAGAGAAGGAAGCTGGAGCCTCGCTCATCCCGTCTTATCACGGCTTGTGGGGAATTCTCATCCAGGTAATGTTGGGCCACTCAACTAATTGTGTTTGCGGGGGCTAAGCTCCAGCTCCTGGTGCTGACTCAACATTTATTTGACTACTGAAGTTCTTTTCTAAAGCCTTGAGTTCTCTCTTACCTACTTAAACCAGCAGGTTATTGAGTGCCCGTCTTACACCTCACCACTAAACAGCATTATATTGTTCATGATCATCTTGTTAGTCGTAGGCACCTCTTTCTCGTGGTACTATTTTATGTATGATCAGCTCCTAGTCTCCCCTCGGAGTTCGGTAATCTTCAGCTCCTAGTCTCCCCTCGGAGTTCGGTAATCTTCAGCTCCTAGTCTCGCCTCGGAGTTCGGTAATGTTCAGCTCCTAGTCTCGCCTCGGAATTCGATAATGTTCAGCTCCTAGTCTCCACTCGGAGGTCAGTAATGTTCAGCTCTCGGCCTCTCCTCGGAGTTCACATTTTAGCTCAGACCAAATTTTATTGAACATATACTGTTGTTTATGCAGTGTCCTCACTTGCGCTGCATGCTTTACTCTTGTTATATGTAGAGTTTATACAGCGTATTTAATTATTCCTTATCGGGGTTTGTGAAGGCAGTTGTTACATCAACACAACACTTGTGTGATGCCTCGCTCTCACTCTCTTTAATATGACTAAGATAATATGGCTAAGATTTTTAATCGTTTCTTTCCTAGGTAAGTCGCTGTATCCGTCTATCGTAAGTACGTTAAGTGATGTTATATGTGGAATCATCTTGTGCCGTAAGATAAATGAAAAGTTATTATAAAGAAATGTAGGTAAACATTACTTACATGGAACGTATATTGCGCGTCATTGTCAGTACTCGGTGACGTAAAATTACGTAGGAACGTCTGATTAAAATCATTTAAACTTCTTTATAAAGAAAACAATTGACTATTTTAGTAATGTTTTCACAGATTCTGCTTTCTCATATTTAGCGACCTCGCTTAAATTCATTGGTCACTGTTTAAACCCCCTCGTGTCACTGCCTCGCTCACTGTCACTGCCTCGCTCACTGTCGCTACGTCTTGCTCTTATATATATCCTCATCCAGTAGAGAACAGGCCCTACCAACCCGGCCTCTTCCATAACTTTGTAAAATTACTTTTTTCGCATTAACCAAAGGCTTTTTGGCTGTGTAATATACAAGTCTCTCAACGCGTGGTACACGTGTAGATTCTAACGTTGACTTGGCTTGCCCATACACTGTGCTCCTAGACTTGTCACGACAGTTTTATGTTGTTTATTTGGGTTGTTACTTAACCTAAATAAAGAAGTGTATTTGCTTTGGAAATTGATGGTGAGAATCATAAAGGTTGTAAAATGAAGATAAGTGCAACACAGTCCAGCCTCCAGGACTGATCCAACTCACTCTCAGGTATAATTATATTAGGTTTCTAGGGCTCGATTAATGATCTCTTAAACGCTTCCATGTGTCTGGATTTGGATGACCTGTAACGCTCTGGTAGAAAGTTCGGCTGAAAAACGTAAGTAACATAATTCGATTCCCGGGTTGGGCGAGATAAATGTGCTAGTCTCCATACCCATGTTGCCCATATTCACTTTGTAAATATGCCGGTAGTATGTCGAGGCTGATACTAATCTGTTGATGCAGGTTGTGTTTCTTGTGGTTGTGCCGTCTTCACCTACTTGTATGATCATGACTATCACCTGTTCCTTCTCAGTGCCCATGGTGACCTCATTGCCAATGGTGACCTGTTCCTAAGTGCCCATAGTGACTTGTTCCTCAGTGCCCATGGTGACCTGTTCCTCAGTGCCCATGGTGACAGCTAACGTTGTTGTATGGCATGTATATGTATTGTTCACTTCTTCCATGTTATCTACATGTATATGCAATGTTCTCAGCCAGTTGAGAGATTCTTGCTCAGTAGTGACCGAACTACCACTGTGTTCATGAAAGGGAAGGTCATGAGGGTGGGAAGGGGAGGGGAGGGAAGTCAGGTGGAAGAGAAGGGACCATGGAGGGAAGGGAAGGTTGTAAGGCAAGAGACAGGTCCATTAACGTAATATACAACTGCCGTATTACTGTATTATTTTCTACACGTGCACATACAATTAATTGTATGTGGTGTACACATGTAGCCAGATGTACATGTGTACGTATAACCAGTTTACAGTGTGCTCCAGGTTACATGTACGATACTTTCTAAATCTTGGTGGACCTTACCTTGGTGGACCTTACCTTGGTGGACCTTACTTTGGTGGGGTAGTGTGCACTAGTGGCTCCATCCAGCGATTATCTCATCTATAATTCAAGATGGACAACCCACCTCCTCATCTTCCTCCCCCTTCTCCTCCTCCTCTTCGTCGTCATCTTTATTTATAGCTTGCTGCTGCTGACCGCCGTCTGGCGGTTCTAACGACTACTACGTAACATGCACAAGCTCTCTAGCGCTCTCTCTAGCGCTCTCTCTCTAGCGCTCTCTCTCTAGCGCTCTCTCTCTAGCGCTCTCTCTCTAGCGCTCTCTCTCTAGCGCTCTCTCTCTAGCGCTCTCTCTCTAGCGCTCTCTCTCTAGCGCTCTCTCTCTAGCGCTCTCTCTCTAGCGCTCTCTCTAGCGCTCTCTCTCTAGCGCTCTCTCTCTAGCGCTTTCTCTCTAGCGCTCTCTCTCTAGCGCTCTCTAGCTCTCTCTAGCGCTCTCTCTAGCGCTCTCTCTAGCGCACTCTCTCTAGCGCTCTCTCTAGCGCTCTCTAGCGCTCTCTCTCTAGCGCTCTCTAGCGCTCTCTCTAGCGCTCTCTCTAGCGCTCTCTAGCGCTCTCTCTCTAGCGCTCTCTCTAGCGCTCTCTCTAGCGCTCTCTCTCTAGCGCTCTCTCTAGCGCTCTCTCTCTAGCGCTCTCTAGCGCTCTAGCGCTCTCTAGCGCTCTAGCGCTCTCTCTAGCGCTCTCTAGCGCTCTCTCTAGCGCTCTCTCTCTAGCGCTCTCTCTATAGCGCTCTCTCTAGCGCTCTCTAGCGCTCTCTCTAGCGCTCTCTAGCGCTCTAGCGCTCTCTAGCGCTCTAGCGCTCTCTCTAGCGCTCTCTAGCGCTCTCTCTAGCGCTCTCTCTCTAGCGCTCTCTCTATAGCGCTCTCTCTAGCGCTCTCTAGCGCTCTCTCTAGCGCTCTCTAGCGCTCTCTCTAGTGCTCTCCCTCTAGCGCTCTCTCTAGTGCTCTCTAGCTCTGTCTCTAGCGCTGTCTCTAGCTCTCTCTCTAGCTTTCTCTAGCTCTCTCTAGCTCTCTCTCTAGCTCTCTCTCTAGCTCTCTCTAGCTCTCTCTAGCGCTCTCTCTCTCTTTCTGTCTCTCTCTCACACACACATATCATAGGTTGAATAAGTTAGGGAAGCCACACTAGGTGGCAGCAGTGTGAGGTGGTACTAAGTTAGTTTTGAGGACCTGCTGGTAATACACACTGAGAAAGAAGTGGGAGGAAGTAACAGAAATTGGGACGTTTTCTGAGAAGTGTAATGGGGAAAGACATGGAGGTGAGAGAATCTAAGTGGTAAGGGGACAAAGTAAAGATATGTAAGAGGGAAAAACCATAAGAGGCGGCAGGGGAGGTGTAAGAGGCCTTGATATGGAGCAGATCAGCCTGCAGTCAAAGAGGCAAATAAACAGGAGAACCAGAAACGAATTTGCAAAAATAAAAATGAAAAGTGAAAAGACTGAAAGTTATAGAACATCAGTGGCCGAATCTGAATGAATATTACTGCGCGCGCGCGCACGCGCGCACACACTCACACACCACACACACACACACACACACACACACACACACACACACACACACACACACACACACACACACACACACACACACACACACGAGAAAAAGATGACTGTAAAGTACTCAGCGTTAAGGCTGAGGGAAGGAAGGAGGGAGGAAGGATGGCGCAAAATGACAAGAGGCATATTGGAAAGAGTTTGCTAAACAGTTATAAGATTTCTTCTTAGAAGAAAGTTAAGAGGTAGCAGGAGAAGTGTAATGAGACTAGACAAACACTAAACAGCATCAACACAGCAAAAGGGATGATTCTCAGATACTGAAGAAGATTGATGTAACAATTGCTAAGGTAACCAACAACGTCTTCATGCGTGCCGAGAGGAACAGAACCACTTTGCGAGCTCTTGAACCACACTCTCCAGTCTGGACAACTGCCAGGAAATTAGAAAAGGACATCATATGGTTCTCATATATGAAAAGGAGTACAGACAAGAGGCAATGAATTAATTTCCTGGGGATATTGTAAGGCTCGCAATACTGAGGCACTTAGAAGTCTTGACTGAAAATCAACAATGATTTAAGGCGGAAGTTCCTCTCCTAGGAATTTGCTAGTTCTGTAAGTTACAAATGTAAACTTAGAAAATCAGGGTTGAGTGTGTATAGCATCCTTTTGGACTACAAGAAAATATTGATATAGTATCACGTTAAAAATTGATAAAAAAAATTAAAGGAGTTAAGCTGAGTACTTTTAAATGACAGAAAGCAGAGAGTAAGCGTAAGGAATGAGACCCTGAAAAGCAAGTAACAAATGGGGTTCCGCAAGGATCAGGATTAGCACCACAACTGTTCCTAATACTTTAATGAGCTACCACGGGGAATTTAGTCGTATATGGGAAGGT
Source organism: Cherax quadricarinatus (assembly GCF_026875155.1). Lineage (NCBI taxonomy): Eukaryota > Metazoa > Arthropoda > Malacostraca > Decapoda > Parastacidae > Cherax > Cherax quadricarinatus. Next base: position 28,656,993 of record NC_069410.1, on the reverse strand, counting down.
TAAGAAGAATAAAACAGGAGAGGACAGTGACAAAGTGCAGAAATCTCAAACAGACTGGAGATGTGATCACACAAGCGGCTTCTCGATTTCAACCCAAGCAAATGCAGTCATGCTATTTGGAGGAGAGGGCAGACCAGACACAGAGTACAACATAGGTGGAGAGAAGCTACAAATAATAACGTAAAATACATCGCCAGAGTTGCACATAAACCATACAATGTTATTAGCGTTATTAGCAAACCACAGAATAACATTCAGGACTATAAGCAAAAAATCGGAACTGTCAGAAAATTTATCGGAAGCAGACTAGTACCACACCTGAGAGAAATGCACTATGGGGAGGTGTTGAAGGAACTGAACGTGACGACCTTAGAGGAGAGAAGAACAAGGGGACACGTGATTACAAATTTTTAAGATGGACAGGGAGAAACTGTGAATTAAAAGTTCAGGATCAGTGGGACACTGAAACTGAAGATGCAGATAAACCACAGGAATGTAAGTATTTCTTTAGTCTCAGGATGGTTGAAAAGTGGAATGACTTGGACGTGTTAAGGCCGAGGAGGCCAGAGGTCAGTGATGCCAATCACAGTACTCCAGGTGTCCGTGCCAGAAGCTGTGTCCCGACCCCTGCAAACACTAACTCAGTGAATATATACATACACATGTTTAGAATTCTCAAAACAAGCGAAATATTCACAAACACTAATCTCTGGTCTAAGGAGACTCGAACCTACGAATTTTGGGACAAGGTACGCAGTGCTTTAACCAGGGTACCACACTGGACCAATACCTTGGCGTCCAGCCAACGCTAGACGTTTCGATCCAACGTAACCAGCATTCAGGCAGGTGGTGTCGATGCATGCAGGGGATGAGATGAAATAGCTAACACCACCTGCCTGAATGCTGGCTGCCTTGGATTAAAACGTCTAGCGTTGGTTGGACGCCAAGGTATTGGTCCAGTGTGGTACGGTGGTTAAAGAACTGCGTACCTTGTCCAAAAATTCGTAGGTTAGAGTCTCCTTCGACCAGAGATTAGTGTTTGTGAATACATACACATATGAACAAGTGCGCGCGCGCACATGCATGCCTCAGACTCAGTTGGTCCTTTTCCTATGTGACACCGTCACCAACTGCTGCGCCTCTCCTCTGTCCCCAGTACACAAGACTGGCACTCTAATGCCATATATTTGGATTGAACAAGGGTAAGGGACTGAACACCTATCAAGTCTAAGGGAATTGAAAGAGATGTTCACTTCCTTAAAGTTACACCTCCACTTTCACTGTCTCCTATGTATAGATTAATTTTATGTTCACAAAAATCCTGCGAAATTTCTCGTCAATAAAGATACATGTTGCACATGTGTGTGACTTAGGTGTTACAGAGGAGCCAGGATACGTTTGATCAATTTGTCACTGTTACCAGTTACTTCCTTCAGTTTAATAATTATCTCTGTTGTTGAGGCTGTGTACCAGGGCAAGACAGGATGGGGCAGTACCAGGGCAAGACAGGGTGGGGCAGTACCAGGCAAGACAGGGTGGGCATACCAGGGCAAGACAGGGTGGGGAAATACCCGGGCAAGACAGGGGGGGCAGTACCAGGGCAAGACAGGGTGGGGCAGTACCAGGGCAAGACAGGATGGGGCAGTACCAGGGCAAGACAGGGTGGGGCAGTACCAGGGCAAGACAGGGTGGGGCAGTACCAGGGCAAGACAGGGTGGGGGCAGTACCAGGCAAGACAGGATGGGGCAGTACCAGGGCAAGACAGGATGGGGCAGTACCAGGGCAAGACAGGGTGGGGCAGTACCAGGGCAAGACAGGGTGGGGCAGTACCAGGGCAAGACAGGGTGGGGCAGTACCAGGGCAAGACAGGATGGGGCAGTACCAGGGCAAGACAGGGTGGGGCAGTACCAGGGCAAGACAGGGTGGGGCAGTACCAGGGCAAGACAGGGTGGGGCAGTACCAGGGCAAGACAGGGTGGGGCAGTACCAGGCAAGACAGGGTGGGGCAGTACCAGGGCAAGACAGGGTGGGGCAGTACCAGGGCAAGACAGGGTGGGCAGTAAACCAGGGCAAGACAGGGTGGGGCAGTACCAGGGCAGACAGGAAATGGGGCCAGTACCAGGGCAAACAGGGTGGGCAGTACCAGGCAAGACAGGGTGGGGCAGTACCAGGGCAAGACAGGGTGGGGCAGTACCAGGGCAAGACAGGTGGGCAGTACCAGGGCAAGACAGGATGGGGCAGTACCAGGGCAAGACAGGGTGGGGCACTACCAGGGCAAGACAGGGTGGGGCACTACCAGGGCAAGACAGGTGGGGCAGTACCAGGGCAAGACAGGGTGGGGCAGTACCAGGGCAAGACAGGGCGGGGCAGTACCAGGGCAAGACAGGGTGGGCAGTACCAGGGCAAGACAGGGTGGGGGCAGTACAGGGCAAGACAGGGGTGGGCAGTACCAGGGCAAGACAGGGTGGGGCAGTACCAGGGCAAGACAGGGTGGGCAGTACCAGGGCAAGACAGGGTGGGGGAGTACCAGGGCAAGACAGGGCGGGGAGTACTAGGGCAAGGCAGGGCGGGGGAGTACTAGGGCAAGACAGGGCGGAGGAGTACTAGGGCAAGACAGGGCGGGGCAGTACTAGGGCAAGACAGGGCGGGGCAGTACTAGGGCAAGACAGGGCGGGGCAGTACTAGGGCAAGGCGGGAAGTACAGGCAAGGCAGGGCGGGGAGTACTGGGCAAGACAGGGCGGGGAGGTACTAGGGCAAGGCAGGGCGGGCAGTACTAGGTCAAGGCAGGGCGGGGCAGTACTAGGCAAGAGCAGGGCGGGGCAGTGCTAGGTCAAGCAGGGCGGGGCAGTGCAGGCAATAGGGGGGCATGCTAAGCAAGGCAGGGCGGGCAGTACTAGGGCAAGACAGGGCGGGCAGTACTAGGGCAAGGCAGGGCGGGGGCAGTGCTAGGCAAGCAGGGCGGGGCAGTACTAGGGCAAGCAGGGCGGGGCAGTACTAGGGCAAGGCAGGGCGGGGCAGTACTAGGGCAAGCAGGGCGGGGCAGTACTAGGGCAAGGCAGGGCGGGGCAGTACTAGGGCAAGGCAGGGCTGGGGCAGTACTAGGCAAGGCAGGCGGGGCAGTACTATGGCAAGACAGGCGGGGAGTACATGGCAAGGCAGGGCGGGGCAGTACTTGGCAAGGCAGGGCGGGGAGTACTAGGGCAAGGCAGGGCGGGGCAGTACTAGGGCAAGGCAGGGCGGGGCAGTACTAGGGCAAGGCAGGGCGGGGCAGTACTAGGTCAAGCAGGGCGGGGCAGTACTAGGCAAGGCAGGGCGGGGCAGTACTAGGGCAAGGCAGGGCGGGGCAGTACTAGGGCAAGGCAGGGCGGGGCAGTACTAGGGCAAGGCAGGGCGGGGCAGTACTATGGCAAGGCAGGGCGGGGCAGTACTAGGGCAAGGCAGGGCGGGGCAGTACTAGGGCAAGGCAGGCGGGCAGTACTAGGGCAAGGCAGGGCGGGGCAGTACTAGGGCAAGGCAGGGCGGGGCAGTACTAGGGCAAGGCAGGGCGGGCAGTACTAGGGCAAGGCAGGGCGGGGCAGTACTAGGGCAAGGCAGGGCGGGGCAGTACTAGGGCAAGGCAGGGCGGGGCAGTACTAGGGCAAGGCAGGGCGGGGCAGTACTAGGGCAAGGCAGGGCGGGGCAGTACTAGGCAAGGCAGGGCGGGGCAGTACTAGGCAAGGCAGGGGGGGGCAGTACTAGGGCAAGGCAGGGCGGGGCAGTACTATGGCAAGGCAGGGCGGGGCAGTACTAGGTCAAGGCAGGGCGGGGCAGTACTACGGCAAGGCAGGGCGGGGCAGTACTACGGCAAGGCAGGGCGGGGCAGTACTATGGCAAGGCAGGGCGGGGCAGTGCTAGGTCAAGGCAGGGCGGGGCAGTACTAGGGAAAGGCAGGGCGGGGCAGGGCAGTGCTAGGTCAAGGCAGGGCAGGGCAGTGCTAGGGCAAGGCAGGGCGGGGCAGAGCTAGGTCAAGGCGGGGCGAGGCAGTGCTAGGGCAAGGCAGGGCGGGGCAGAGCTAGGTCAAGGCAGGGCGGGGCAGTGCTAGGTCAAGGCAGGGCGGGGCAGTGCTAGGTCAAGGCAGGGCGGGGCAGTACTAGGGCAAGGCAGGGCGGGGCAGTACTATGGCAAGGCAGGGTGGAGCAGTACTAGGTCAAGGCAGGGCGGGGCAGTGCTAGGTCAAGGCAGGGCGGGGCAGTACAGGAAGCTAGGGCGGGGCAGTACTAGGCAAGGCAGGGTGGGCAGTGTTAGGTCAAGGCAGGGCGGGACAGTGCTAGGCAAGGCAGGGCGGGGCAGTACTAGGAAAGGCAGGGCGGGGCGGGGCCAGTGCTAGGTCAAGGCAGGGCGGGGCAGTACTAGGGCAAGGCAGGGCGGGGCAGTAGGTCAAGGCGGGGGAGGCAGTATAGGCGGGGCAGTGCTAGGTCAAGGCAGGGCGGGGCAGTACTAGGGCAAGGCAGGGCGGGGCAGTGCTAGGTCAAGGCAGGGCGGGGCAGTACTAGGGCATGGCAGGGCGGGGCAGTGCTAGGTCCAGGCAGGGCGGGGCAGTACTATGGCAAGGCAGGGCGGGGCAGTACTAGGGCAAGGCAGGGCGGGGCAGTACTAGGGCAAGGCAGGGCGGGGCAGTACTAGGGCAAGGCAGGGCGGGGCAGTACTAGGGCAAGGCAGGGCGGGGCAGTACAAATGTTAGTTTGGGTAGTTGAGGGCTGTGTTAAGACAGAGTGAAGAGCATGGCTGGAGGCTGGTCGGTCGTAGGTGGACAGGTCCCTGGTGGGTGTGGGAGGGGCCCCGTTGGGTGTGGGCAAGCACCGGGTGGGTGTGGGCAGGCACCGGGTGCGTGTGGGCGAACCCCGGGTGGGCGTGGGAAGATGCACCTGGTGAGGCACCTGAATGGCGTCCGCCCACCACTTGCCTTCCAATATTACTCCACCCTCCCACTGGTTATTACATGCCAGTATATATCCTGGTGGTGGTGGGTAATGGTGTTAGGTTGTGGTGGTGGTGGGAGGTTGGTTGGTCGAGGCAACGGCGACTACTACCACCACCACCAACTACTACTGCTGCACCTACTACTACCACCAATAACTACTACTACCACCAATTACTACTACCAATAACTACTACTACCAATTACTACTACTACCAATTAATACTACCAATAACTACTACTACTACCACCACCACCATCAATAACTACTACTACCACCACCAATAACTACTACTACCACCAATAACTACTACTACTACTACCACCAATAACTACTACCACCAATAACTACTACTACTACTACTACCACCAATAACTACTACTACTACCACCAATAACTACTACTACTACTACTACCACCAATAACTACTACTACTACCACCAATAACTACTACTACTACTACCACCAATAACTACTACTAATACCACCAATAACTACTACTACTACTACCACCAATAACTACTACTACTACTACCACCAATAACTACTACTACTACTACCACCAATTAACTACTACTACTACTACCACCAATTAACTACTACTACTACTACCACCATTAACTACTACTACTACTACCACCATTAACTACTACTACTACTACCACCATTAACTACTACTACTACTACCACCATTAACTACTACTACTACTACCACCATTAATACTACTACTACTAACCTACCACCATTACACTACTACTACTACCACCACCAAATTAACTACATACTACTACCACCACCATTATAACTACTACAACTACCACCACCACCATTACTACACCTACCACCACCATTAACTACACTACCACCATTAACTACTACACCACCATTTCACTCCACACTACCACCATCACTACTACCACCACCATACACTACTACCACCACCACCACCAACTACCACCCACCACCAACTACCACACCACCACCACCACCAACTCAACCACCACCACCACCCCCAACTACTACCACCACCACCACCACCACCACACAACTACCACCACACACCAAACTACACCACCACCACCACCCACCACCACCCAACTACCACCACCACCACCACCTACCACCACCACCCACCACCCACCACCAACTCCACCACCACCACCACCACCACCAACTCTACCACCACCACCACCAACTACTACCACCACCACCACCACCACCAACTACACCACCACACCACCACCACCACCAACTACTACCACCACACCACCAACTACTACCACCACCACCACCACCAACTACTACCACCACCACCACCACCAACTACCTACACCACCACCACCACCAACTGCTACCACCACCACCACACCAACTGCTACCACCACCACCACCAACTACACCACACACCACCACCACCAACTGCCACCACACCACCAACTGCCACCACCACCACCAACTGCTACCACCACCACCACCACCAACTGCTACCACCACCACCACCACCACCAACTACCACCACCAACTACTACCACCACCACCAACTACTACCACCACCACCAACTAACCACCACCACCAACTACCACCACCACCAACTACCACCACCACCACCAACTACTACTGCTGCTAACACCACCACCACCACCAACTACCACTGCTGCTAACACCACCACCACCAACTACTACTGCTAACACCACCACCACCACCACCAACTACTACTGCTAACACCACCACCACCACCACCAACTACTACTGCTGCTAACACCACCACCTCCACCAACTACTACTACTGCTAACACCACCACCTCCACCAACTACTACTGCTGCTAACACCACCACCTCCACCAACTACTACTGCTGCTAACACCACCACCTCCACCAACTACTACTGCTGCTAACACCACCTCCACCAACTACTACTGCTGCTAACACCACCACCACCAACTACTACTGCTGCTAACACCACCAACTACTACTGCTGCTAACACCACCAACTACTACTGCTGCTAACACCACCAACTACTACTGCTGCTAACACCACCAACTACTACTGCTGCTAACACCACCACCACCAACTACTACTGCTAACACCACCACCACCAACTACTACTGCTGCTAACACCACCACCACCAACTACTACTGCTGCTAACACCACCACCACCCAAATACTACTGCTGCTATCACCACCACCACCAACTACTACTGCTGCTATCACCACCACCACCAACTACTACTGCTGCTATCACCACCACCACCAACTACTACTGCTGCTATCACCACCACCACCAACTACTACTGCTGCTATCACCACCACCACCAACTACTGCTGCTATCACCACCACCAACTACTGCTGCTATCACCACCACCAACTACTGCTGCTATCACCACCACCAACTACTGCTGCTATCACCACCACCAACTACTGCTGCTATCACCACCACCACCACCAACTAGTACTGCTGCTACCACCACCACCAACTACTACTGCTGCTACCACCACCACTACCAACTACTACTGCTGCTACCACCACCACTACCAACTACTACTGCTGCTACCACCACTACCAACTACTACTGCTGCTACCACCACCCACTACTACTACCATCACCAACTACTTCCACCACCACCAACTACTACTGCTGCTACCACCACCACCAACTACTACTGCTGCTACCACCACCACCAACTACTACTGCTGCTACCACCACCACCAACTACTACTGCTGCTACCACCACCACCAACTACTACTGCTGCTACCACCACCACCAACTACTACAGCTGCACCACCACCCAACACTACGCTGCTACCACCCCAACTACTACTGCTGCTACCACCACTACCAACTACTACTGCCACCACCACCAACTACTACTGCTGCTACCACCACTACCAACTACTACGGCCACCACCACCAACTACTACTACTACTGTTACCACCTCCAACTACTACTACTGCTGCTACCACCACCTACCTACTACTACACCATCACCAGGTACTACTGCCACCATCACCTACTACTACTGCCAGCACCACCACCACCAACTACTACTACTGCCAGCACCACCACCACCAACTACTACTACTGTTACCACCACCAACTACTACTACTACTACCATCAACTACTACTTCCACCACCACCAACTACTACTGATGCTGCTAACACGACCACCACCAACTACTACTGCTGCTAACACCACCACCACCAACTACTACTGCTGCTATCACCACCAACTACTACTGCTGCTATCACCACCAACTACTACTGATGCTGCCACCACCACCAACTACTACTGATGCTGCCACCACCACCAACTACTACTGATGCTGCCACCACCACCAACTACTACTGATGCTGCCACCACCACCAACTACTACTGATGCTGCCACCACCACCAACTACTACTGATGCTACCACCACCACCAACTACTGATGCTACCACTACCACCACCACCAACTACTACTGATGCTACCACCACCAGCTACTACTGCTACTACCACCACCACCACTACTACCACCACCACCTACTACCTGCAATGAACGAGACTAGCAGCTACCTACCTGCAGTGAACGAGTCTAGCAGCTACCTACCTGCAGTGAACGAGTCTAGCAGCTACCTACCTGCAGTGAACGAGTCTAGCAGCTACCTACCTGCAGTGAACGAGTCTAGCAGCTACCTACCTGAAGTGAACGAGTCTAGCAGCTACCTACCTGCAGTGAACGAGTCTAGCAGCTACCTACCTGCAGTGAACGAGTCTAACAACTACCTACCTGCAGTGAACGAGTGTAGCAGCTACCTACCTGCAGTGAACGAGTCTAGCAGCTACCTACCTGCAGTGAACGAGTCTAGCAGCTACCTACCTGCAGTGAACGAGACTAGCAGCTACCTACCTGCAGTGAACGAGTCTAGCCGCTACCTACCTGCAGTGAACGAGACTAGCAGCTACCTACCTGCAGTGAACGAGTCTAGCAGCTCCCTACCTGCAGTGAACGAGTCTAGCCGCTACCTACCTGCAGTGAACGAGTCTAGCCGCTACCTACCTGCAGTGAACGAGTCTAGCCGCTACCTACCTGCAGTGAACGAGTCTAGCAGCTACCTACCTGCAGTGAACGAGTCTAGCCGCTACCTACCTGCAGTGAACGAGACTAGCAGCTACCTACCTGCAGTGAACGAGACTAGCAGCTACCTACCTGCAGTGAACGAGTCTAGCAGCTACCTACCTGCAGTGAACGCGTCTAGCAGCTACCTACCTGCAGTGAACGAGTCTAGCCGCTACCTACCTGCAGTGAACGAGTCTAGCAGCTACCTACCTGCAGTGAACGAGTCTAGCCGCTACCTACCTGCAGTGAACGAGACTAGCAGCTACCTACCTGCAGTGAACGAGACTAGCAGCTACCTACCTGCAGTGAACGAGACTAGCAGCTACCTACATGCAGTGAACGAGACTAGCAGCTACCTACCTGCAGTGAACGAGTCTAGCCGCTACCTACCTGCAGTGAACGAGACTAGCAGCTACCTACCTGCAGTGAACGAGACTAGCAGCTACCTACCTGCAGTGAACGAGTCTAGCCAGCTACCTACATGCAGTGAACGAGTCTAGCAGCTACCTTCCTACAGTGAACATCCCACTGCAGTCATTATTTACTCTCACAACTGGGCATTATGTGAGCAGTTCTAGTGGCCGCTATAACACAATCCTCATAAGTAATGACTCTAGTTTGACTGATAAAGTGGGCCCAACTCCAGTTAAATATGACTGAAGTTTGAGAATAAGAATTATTGAAATAGATGAGGAGGTAATGGAAAGAGGGTGTAAAGAGGGATAATTTAGAAGAGGTATAGAGAGGGTCAGAAGTTTGTATGGAAATTAACTCTTTACTTCAATTCTTGTGTGTACCTGCCAGGTGCAAAGTGGTACTGAAGCTTTTGATAGTGCAGGGTATCATGGTGCCGGGGTACAGGGGGTATCATGGTACCGAGGTACAGAGGGTATCATGGTGCCGGGGTACAGGGGGTATCATGGTACCGAGGTACAGAGGGTATCATGGTGCCGGGGTACAGGGTATCATGGTGCCGGGGTACAGGGTATCATGGTGCCGGGGTACAGGGGGTATCATGGTGCCGGGGTACAGGGTATCATGGTGGTGGGGTATGATGCCAGGGTACAGGGGTATCATGGGGTATCATACAAGGGATGTTTTGGACGGAGAGATAAAGATAGAAAACTACAAGTATAGATGTGATAATAGGTCACAGGGAGGAGTAGGAATCTGTGTAAAGGATACTTCCTGCTGCACAGAAGTGCTGAATTCTACGAATGATATAGTAGAAATTCTAGGCATTAAAGTTGAAAATAGGAATTTGGTAATTATACTAGTATACAAACCACCATCATGATATGCTGAGGAATTCACAGATCAGTTAAGTAAGATAAATAGCTATCTGGATAGGCTAGGGAATCCTACACCAAATATTTTACTCCTTGGAGATTTTAATCTCTCTCGTGTAAAATGGAAGTTGGCGCAACGTAATGTTATGCAGAAATATCTCCGGGAAGCAGCCTGGCTCAACAGGTACATACCAGGGAAGTAATGAGGCTCTGTGAAAAGTACTCTTTAAACCAACAGGTAATTGATCCCACCAGAAATGAAAATACTCTGGATTTGATATTCACAAACAACGAGGAACTGATCAGACACATAACAGTTACAAAAACTATTTACTCTGATCATAACATCATAGAGGTTCAAACTAGTATTAACTCAGGGGTAGGAAACTGTATCGCTAAAGTTAGAGGCGGGATGTTCAGTAAGTTTAATTTTAACAACCATAGAATTGACTGGGAAAAAATAAACCAAGAGCTATCAGACATACCCTGGGAATCAGACATGAGCACCCTAAATCCCCACCAGTGCCTAGAGAAGCTGAATACAGAAGCATACAAAGTATGTATGAAATATGTACCATTGAGGAAACCCAGAAGAAGATCAGATATATATAGAGAGAGAGCGTAGGAGATGGTACAGAAGAAGAAAACGGGTTACTGAACTGCTTAAAAACACAAATATGCTACAACAGAGGAAAGATAGACTTAGCAGAGAGATCACTGAATTAGAGCAAAAACTTAGGATGTCATACGTCACAGAAGAAGTACAAAGGGAACAAATGGCCATACAGGATATTGCAAGAAACCTAAAATATTTCTCTTCCTACGCAAAATCCAAGCTAAGAACTACCTGTAGAATTGGACCACTACTGAGAGGAGACTCGTATACTGACGACGAACAGGAAATGAGTGAAATCCTAAAAGAAGAGTATGAGTCGGTGTTCAGCAACCCACTAAATGGCAGCAAGGTAGAAAATGCAGAAATATTTTTCACTCCAGAAGAAGGCCGCGCAGACCAACTAACTGACATTAGTACAAATCCCATAGATTTCGAAAAAAAAATGGACAACATGCCCACTCACTCAGCACCTGGACCAGATTCATGGAATGCTCTATATATAAAAACGTGCACAGTACCACTAGCACGAGCCCTCAGTATTCTTTGGAAAAAGAGCTTAGATCTAGGTGAAATATCGGAGGCCTTAAAAGAGTGCAGACATAACTCCTTTGCATAAGGGAGGTTTAGCTAAAAATTATAGACCAGTAGCCCTAACCTCTCGCATCATAAAAATCTTCGAAATAGTGATGAGACGGCAGGTTACAAATTTCATGGAGCAGCACAACCAACATAACGCGAACCAGCATGGTTTTAGAGCAGGACGATCATGTCTGTCACAGCTGCTGAACCATTATGACAGAATTACGGAGGCATTGGAAGACGACCATAACGCAGATGTGATTTACACAGATTTTGAAAAGGCGTTTGACAAATGCGATCATGGAGTGATAGCGCACAAACTGAAGGCCATGGGCATTAAGGGGAAGGTTGGCAGATGGATTTTAGGTTTCCTAACACAGAACAAAAAAAGTAGTAGTGAACAGGGCAAGATCCAGCATCAGCGAGGTCAAAAGCTGTGTCCCAAGGCACTGTCCTGGCACCTCTGCTGTTTCTCATCCTCATAGCAGACAGACAAAAACACCCGGCACACTTTTGTATCATTTGCAGATGACACTAAAATAAGCATGGAAGTCAGTACGGTAGAGGACACTGAAAAAGTACAGGAAGACATAAACAGGGTTTTCCAGTGGGCAGTGGAGAACAACATGACGTTCAATGGTGATAAGTTCCAGCTGCTTAGGTATGGAAAGAATGAAGAACTCAAAATGAGCACTATATACAAAACTCAAGATGGTCACCAAATAGAACGTAAGGAACACGTACAAGACCTAGGAATAATTATGTCAGCGGACCTTTTAAAGACCATAACAAGACAAAGATCACGACAGCCAGGAAGATGACGGGGTGGGTATTGAGAACTTTCCAAACAAAGGAAATAATGTCGATGATGACACTCTTCAAATCGCTAGTGCTCCCTCACTTGAATATTGCTCAGTACCTGGGCCGGAAGTACCGGCAAATTATCAAGAAGAATATTGCTCAGTGCTAACGGCTCCGTTCAAGGCAGGAAAAATATGTGAACTGGAACAAATACAGTGATCGTTTACGGCTCACATTGAACCTGTAAAGCGCCTAAACTACTGGGAACTCCTGCACGTCTTGAACATGTATTCATTGGAGCGGAGGAGAGAGAGGTACATGATAATATATACCTGGAAGGTACTCGAGGGCTTGGTCCCAAATCTGCACACTGCCATAACATACTGGAGTGAGAGAGATGGGAGGATGTGTAAAATAAATCCAGTGAGGAGCACGAGTGCGGTGGGGACAATAAGGGAACACTGTATCAACATCCGGGGTCCCAGACTGTTCAACATCTTCCCAGAGGATATCAGAAACACTGCTGGAACCAGTGTAGAAGCCTTCAAGAGGAAACTGGACAAGTATATTCACCAGGTGCCCCAGATCAACCAGGCTGTGATGGATATGTGGGGCAGCGGGGCTCCAGCAGCAACAGCCTGATTGACCAGGCAAGCACCAGACGAGCCTGGCCCATGGCCGGGCTCAGAGAGTAGATAAACTCGAAAATCTTCAAAGGTATATCAAAGGTATGGTGCCGGGGTACAGGGGGTATCATGATGCCGGGGTACAGGGTATCATGGTGCCGGGGTACAGGGTATCATGGTGTCAGGGTACAGGGTATCACGGTGGCGGGGTACAGGGTATGATAATGCAAGGGTACAGGGTATCATGGTGTCAGGGCACAGGAGGTATGGTGTCAGGGTACAGGGTATCATGGTGCAGGGGTACAGGGTATCATGGTGCAGGGGTACAGGGTATCATGGTACAGGGGTACAGGGTATCATGGTGTCAGGGTACAGAGTATCATGGTGCTGGGGTACAGGGGGTATCATGGTGCCGGGGCACAGGGGATATGGTGCCAGGGTACAAGGGGCATCATGGTGCCGGGTACAGGGTATTATGGTGCCGGGTACAGGGTATTATGGTGCCGGGGTACAGGGCATCATGGTGCCGGGGTACAGGATATCATGGTGCCGGGATACAGGGCATCATGGTGCCGGAATACAGGGTATCATGGTGCCGGGGTACAAGGTATCATGGTGCCGGGTTGCAGGGTCTCATGGTGCCGGGGTACAGGGTCTCATGGTGCCGGGGTACATGGTATCATGGTGCCGGGATACGGGGTATCATGGTGCTGGGGTACAAGGTATCATGGTGCCGGGGTACAGGGTCTCATTGTGCCGGGGTGCTGCCTGCCTGCCTGCCTGCCTGCCTGCCTGCCTGCCTGCCTGCCTGCCTGCCTGCCTGCCTGCCTGCCTGCCTGCCTGCCTGCCTGCCTGCCTGCCTGCCTGCCGGGTTTCCACTTGCACCTACCATCTCCGTCGCTTAACAACTTCCTCGGCCAACTTTTACGAGAGGCTTTTGACACTGATCTTCTTTTTTTTTAAGTGATACCGATTATTTAAGCTTAGTGTGATAGTATTGGTGTTTTGTTTATGGTGATGGTTCATATTTTGTTAATGAGTTACATCTTGGATGTTCAGTCATGTTTATATTGCTTCTTTCATCACCTTGCTGCCTCCCAGGTGAAGTTTGTCTATTTTGTCAATGTCTGAGTATCTTTCCTACATTAACTTGTGTTTGGGTCTACGTTGCTACTCTCCAGGTGAAGTTTACTTCTCATGACACCATAGATAAACTATTTAGTTGGTAATTACAAAAGCAGACTTATTCTTGTTAAGATGTGTTTCACAAACTTCTTGAAAGACGGTAACACCGCCTAGACGATACCTCCTCCACACCTGTAGTACTACACACCTCTGCCCACAAAGTAAACAATTAATAAAGATTCCTTGAAGCTAAAAGTTGTTTATAAAGGCTTAAGGTGTTTTGTCTCTTCTTGTCTAGAGCAGTAACTCTTAATTTTTTTTGTAGGTCTCACCCTTTCGTTTCTTGTACAATCTCAAAGGAATCTCTTGTTAACCTCTCCTTCCCCCCCCTCCCCCCCACACACGAGAGTAGTGAGGCTGGAAGTCATGCCTGCAACATCTCCTTCCCCCCCTCCCCCCCACACACGAGAGTAGTGAGGCTGGAAGTCATGCCTGCAACATCTCCTTCCCCCCCCTCCCCCCCACACACGAGAGTAGTGAGGCTGGAAGTCATGCCTGCAACATCTCCTTCCCCCCCCTCCCCCCCACACACGAGAGTAGTGAGGCTGGAAGTCATGCCTGCAACATCTCCTTCCCCCCCCCTCCCCCCCACACACGAGAGTAGTGAGGCTGGAAGTCATGCCTGCAACATCTCCTTCCCCCCCCCTCCCCCCACACACGAGAGTAGTGAGGCTGGAAGTCATGACTGCAACATCTCCTTCCCCCCCCCCTCCCCCCCACACACGAGAGTAGTGAGGCTGGAAGTCATGCCTGCAACATCTCCTTCCCCCCCCCCCCCCCACACACGAGAGTAGTGAGGCTGGAAGTCATGCCTGCAACATCTCCTTCCCCCCCCTCCCCCCCACACACGAGAGTAGTGAGGCTGGAAGTCATGCCTGCAACATCTCCTTCCCCCCCCCTCCCCCCACACACAGAGAGTAGTGAGGCTGGAAGTCATGACTGCAACATCTCCTTCCCCCCCCTCCCCCCACACACGAGAGTAGTGAGGCTGGAAGTCATGCCTGCAACATCTCCTTCCCCCCCCCTCCCCCCACACACGAGAGTAGTGAGGCTGGAAGTCATGACTGCAACATCTCCTTCCCCCCCCCTCCCCCACACACGAGAGTAGTGAGGCTGGAAGTCATGACTGCAACATCTCCTTCCCCCCCCCTCCCCCCCACACACGAGAGTAGTGAGGCTGGAAGTCATGCCTGCAACATCTCACCACTTAGCTGAAATATTATTTATATGTGTCCCATCCATCTTGTCCACTATGACCTGTAACCGAGATACAGGTGTTAGCCTGAGAGACTCAACACTCTCTCCCCACCACCCTGAAACACTCTCCCCACCACCCTGAAACACACTCCCCACCACCCTGAAACACACTCCCCACCATCCTAACATACACTCCCCACCACCCTGAAACACTCCCCACCATCCTAACATACACTCCCCACCACCCTGAAACACTCCCCACCATCCTAACATACACTCCCCACCACCCTGAAACACACTCCCCACCATCCTAACATACACTCCCCACCACCCTGAAACACACTCCCCACCATCCTAACATACACTCCCCACCACCCTGAAACACTCCCCACCATCCTAACATACACTCCCCACCACCCTGAAACACACTCCCCACCATCCTAACATACACTCCCCACCACACTGAAACACACTCCCCACCATCCAACATACACACCCCACCACCCTGAAACACACTCCCACCCTCCTAACATACACTCCCCACCCCCACCCTAAACACACCCCCACCCCCTACATACACTCCCCACCACCCGAAATACACTCCCCACCATCCTAACAACACTCCCCAAACCCCCCTGAAACACCCCCACCATCCTAACAACACTTCCCCACCACCCTGAAACCAACCCCCCCCCATCCTAACTCACTCCCCACCACCCTGAACACACGCCCACCATCCCACTCCAACCAAACTCTCCCCACCACCGAAACTCTCCCACCACCCAGACTTTTTCCACAAACCCAAACCTCCACAAACCACCCAAACTTCCCACCACCTAATCACTAAACAAAATTTTCCCCCACCCCCAAATCCAACTCCATCAGGTTTCACAGCACCCCAAGTATCACCCACCTTCACACCCCAATATCAACCCCGGGGACCTTCACACCCCAATATCACCCCGGGGGTTAAACCCAATATCAGGTCTTTAACCCCAATATCACCCCGGGGACCTTCACACCCCAAGTATCACCCCGGGGACCTTCACACCCCAAGTATCACCCCGGGGACCTTCACACCCCAAGTATCACCCCTGGGCTTAACCCAATTAACCCCTCTTTTTAAACCCAGCTATCGCCCACCTTCAATACCCCAACTAACACCCACCTTAAACACCCCCAACTATCACCACCTTCACACCCAACTATCACCCACCTTCACCAAACACCGTCACAACCCTTCACCACACACCAACTGTCACACCACCATCAACCGCCACCACACACCAACTAATCACACCAACCACCACACCAATTAAACACACCACCACCACCACACAATTATCACACCACCACCACCACACACCAATTATCACACACCACCACCAAACCCCACCAAAATTTTCACACCCAAAACCCCCACCACAACAAAAATTATCACACCACCACCACCACACAATTAAACACGGGCCCCACCACCACCACCACCACACCAATTATCACACCACCACCACCAACAAATTATCACCCACCACCACCACCACCACAAATTATCAACCACCCCCACCAACCAAAAATCAAAACGCCGCACCACCACCACACCAATTATCACACAACACCACACACCAATTATCACACCACCACCCCACCAATTATCAAAACCACACCACCACCACACCAATTAATCACAACACACCCCCCAAAACCAATGACACATGGCCGCCACCACACCACCACCAAAAAACCAATTATCACACCACCACCACCCCAACCAATTAACACCACCACAACACCAATATCACACCACACATCACACCACCACCACCATCACACCACCACACCAACTAATCACACCACCACACCAATTATCACAACCACCACCACCACCACACCAACTATCACACACACCACAACTATCACACAACATCACACACCACCACAAACCCAATTATCACACCACCACACCACCACACCAATTATCACACCAAAAAACACCACCACCAAATATCACACCCCACCACCACCCACCAATTTTCACAACACCACCACACCAATTATCACACCACCACCACACACCAACTATCCACAAACCCCCACCACCAACTAAACACACCACCACACCAACTATCACACCACCACCACACCAACTATCACACCAACCACACACCAACTATACACCACCACCACCACCACACCAACTATCACACCACACCACCACACCAACTATCACACCACCACCACACAACTATCCACCACACCAACTATCACCACCACCACTAACACCAACTTACACCACAAACCACACCAGCGTCACACCTCCACACCTTCAAACCACCACCAAACCCCACCAAATGTCACAACCACCACCACCACGACAACTGTAACACCACCACCACCACACAAACTGTCACCACAAAAAGCTATCACACCACACACAATTATCAAAACCAAACCCCCACCAATGTAAAACCAAAGGGTTTTTTTTAAACAAAAATAAATAAAAAAAACAATCAAACCAACAAAATGTAAAAAAAAGTAAAACAAAAATTTCAACCAAAAAATTAAAACAAAAATGTAAAAAAAACTGTACACCAAACCCAAATGAAAAAAAAATTTTAACCAAAAAAAATAAACACAAAAAAAATAATACAAAAAAACCCAAATGTCAAAAAAAATTAAACAAAAAAAAAACTGTAAAATTAAAAAAAATTAACACAAAAATTGTAAAACACCAATGTAACCACACAAACTATACACACACCAAAAAAACTATCACCAATTAAATAAAAAAAATCACAATAAAAACACCAACCAACTATCACACCACCACCAACCCAAATAGCACACAACCACCACAAACCCAAATATCACAACCAAACAACCCCCACCACAAACAAATACACACCACCACACCAACTATCACACCACCAACACCAACTATCACACACCACCAACCAACTATCACACACCACCAACAACTATCACACCACCACCTCACCAACTATCACCCACCACCAAACCCAAATATCACACCACCACCCACCAACAAACACAAACCCCCACACAAACCCAAATATCACACCACCACCACACCAATAAAAACACACAACCAACACACACCACCCCAACCAACTATCACACCCCCACCCCACCAACTTCACACCACCACCACACCAACTGAAAACAAAATCCACCACCACACCAACTGTCACACCACCACACCCAAAATGTCACAACACCACACACCAACTGACAAAAACACACTGCACACCACCCCCAACTATCAAAAACCACCACCACACCAACTATCACACCAACACCCCACCAACTTATCACACCACCACCACACCAACATCACATACCACCACCACACCAACTATCACAAACCCCCACACACACTATCACACACCACCACACCAACTTTCACAAACACCAATATAACACCACCACAAACCCAACTATCAACCACCACACAACCAACATTTACAACCAAACACCACACCAACTTCACACCACCACCACACCAACTGTACACACCCAACCAAAAACCAACTTCACAAACCCCCACCACACCAACTGTCACAACCACCACAAACTTATCACACCAACCACCAAACCAACTATCACACACCAACCACACAACTTCACAAACCACCACCACACCAACTGTAAACAAAAACCAACCACCACACAACTATCACACACCACCACACCAACTGTACCACAAACAATTACCACACACACCAACTATCAATCACACCACACACCAAACTTCACACCACCACAACCAACATCACAAAACCCAAACCCCCCTACCCCACAACAAAAACAACCAACCACCACACAACTAATCAACAAAACCAAACCCCCACACCAACTATCACACACCACCACACCAACTATCACAAACCCCCACACAAAACCCAAATATCACAACACCACCACAAACCCAAATATCACAACCGGGAACAAAATTAAAAATTAAAAAAAAAAAATAAACCAAAAAAATTTAAAAAAAAACAATAAAATATAAAACAAAATAATAAAAAAAAATATAAAAAAAAATAAAAAACAAATATACCCCAAAAATATCAAAAAACAAATATAAAAAAATAAAAAAAATATACAACAAAAAAAAAAAAAATTAAAAAAAAATATAAAAAAAAAATATAACCAAAAAAAAATATAAAAAAAAAATAAAAAAAAAAAAAAAAAATTTTAAACCCAAAAAACTATAAAAATAAATATCAAAAAATTTTTTAAATATAAAAAAATATAAACCCAGGACCAAAATAATAAAAAACAATATCAAAAAAATAAACAAAACAATATAAAACAAACAAAAAAACACAAAAATAAAAAAAAAATAAAAAAACACAATATACAAAAAATATCACAACCAAACCAATATTCAAAAACCACTATAACCAACCCCAAACAATATAATCAACAAAACTATAAACACCACCAACAACTAACAAAAACAACAAACCCAAAATACACACCAACAACCAAAAATATCACACCACCAAAACACAACTATCACACCACCACACACCCCAAAAACACACAATATCACACCAACCCCCAAAAACCAACTATCACACCACCAACACCAACTATCACAAACCCCCACCACACCAAAATCACAACCCCCCCCAACTATCAAAAACCACCCCAAACCAACCAAAACCCACCAACACCAACTATCCAAACCACCACCACACCAACTCAACCAAAACCACCCCCACACATCAACACCACCACAAATTTCACACCAACCCCCCACCCAACAACCACCACCCCCAACCCCCCACACCACCACCACACCAAAAAACACCACCACCCACCCAACTTTCCCAAAACCCCCACCACAACCAACTATCCAAACCACCCCCCCCAACAATCTCACCCCCAAAAACACCAACTATCACAAAACCCAACCCCCCACCCCCAAATTCACACCACCCCACACCACAAACACACCACCAAAACCAAAACACAACCTCCACCACAACCAAAATTTACCCAAACCACCCACCCCTCACACCCCCACCACACCAACTACCAACCACCACCACAACCCAAATATCCACCCCACCACACCCAAAAATTTCCCCCCAAAAAAACCACCCAACACACACCACCACCACCCAAAAATTCCACCACCACCCCAAAAAACTTCACCCACCACCACACCAACTATCCACCACCACCCCACCCCAACTTCACCCACCACCCCCCCCAACCAACCACCCCCACACCAAAACCCCAAAAACTTAAAAAAAAAATTTCAACCCCCCACCACCCATCACACCCCCACCACAAACATCAACCACCACCACACCAAAATACACCCACCCCCCCAAACCAAACACACACCACCACCCCACCAACATCACACCACCACCCCACCAAATACACACCCCCACCACACCAACTATCACACCACCACCACACCAACAAAAAAAACCACCACCACACCAACACACACCACCACCACACCAATTAAAAACCACCACCACACCAACAACACACCAACCCAACATCACACCACCACCAACCAACTACACACCACCACCCAAACCCAATATCACACCACCCCCAACCAAAAATACACCCCCACCACACCAACAACCCCCACCCCCCCCCAAAATCAACACCCCCCCACCAACCCAAACCCCCCTCACACCCAACACCAACCCCCTCACACCACCACCACCCAACTACACACCACCCCCCCACACCAACTACACCCACCCCCACACCCAAATTCACACCACCACCCCAACCCCATCACAAACCACCACACCAACTACACACCACCACCCAACAAAATCACACCACCACCACACCAACTATCACACCACCAACCACCCAACCACACACCACCCCCACACCCATCAAACCACCCCCACCACCATCCACCACCACCACACCCAAATACACACCACCACCACACCAACAAAACCCCCCCACCCCCCCCACCACACCCTTCCCCAACCCACCACAACCAACAACACCAAACCCCCACACCAAAAATCACACCCCCACCCCAAAAACTTCCAACCCCAAAACAAAAACAAACCAATAAACAACCCCCTTTTTTTTTTTTTTTTTTTTTTTTCCCCCCCCTTTTTTACTCCCAAAAATTTCCCCCCCCCCAAAAAACCCCTACAAAAACCCAAAATATCATCAACCACCCCCCATAAACAATATACAAAAAACTAACAACACCAACACCCTCCCCCCCCAAAACCACTTCCAACCACAAAACAAACTATTTTAAAACCCCAAAAAAAAAATTTTTTTTTTCAAAAAAAAACCCAAAAATAAAAAAAAAATTTTATTTAAAAAATTTTTTTTTTTTTTAAAAAAATTTTTACACCACCACCACACCAACTATCACACCACCACCACACCATCACACCACCACCACACCAACTATCACACCACCACCACACCAACTATCACACCACCACCACACCAACTATCACACCACCACCACACCAACTATCACACCACCACCACACCAACTATCACACCACCACACCAACTATCACAACCTTCAAAACAATGATTTCGTAACTGCTGAGGTAAACAATGGCCGCTGTGTGTGTGTGTGTGTGTGTGTGTGTGTGTGTGTGTGTGTGTGTGTGTGTGTGTGTGTGTGTGTGTGCGTGTGGGCGCGTGTGTGCGGGTGTGGGTGTGCGTGTACTTGCCTATATGTTGTTGCAGGGGTCTATTCACGGTTCCCGTCCCCTCAGTTTTTAAAAACCAGCTACACTGATTTTTTACCTGCAAGGACATATCTACTCTTGAAACTGTGTACGGTGTTTGCCTCCCTAGTAGATACAAGGTATACTTTGTAAGGTTATTTGAATGTAGTCTAACATATCAGTGTTGTGTTGTTTTCTTAACATTGTTTTCTCTGTCTCTCCGTGTGCAGGGTTATGAAGGCTCACTGCTCAAAGTCACCAGCAAGAACGGTAAAACTGCTTCGGTAAGTGAACTTCCCATTGTTTGAACACTGTGTGTGCTAGTTACTATTTTGTCTTAGTTACATGATGTAGTTGTGGATGAGGTGTGTGTGTGTAGATGTGTAGTTGTGGATGAGGTGTCTGTGTGTGTGTAGTTATGGATGAGTGTGTGTGTGTGTGTAGATGTGTAGTTGTGGATGAGGTGTGTGTGTGTAGATGTGTAGTTGTGGAGGAGGTGTGTGTGTGTAGATGTGTAGTTGTGGATGATGTGTGTGTGTGTATTTGTGGGTGAGGGGTGTGTGTGTGTGGATGTATAGTTGTGGGTGAGGTGTGTGTAGTTGTAGGTGAGTGTGTGTGGGTGGAAGTGTAGTTGTGGTTGAGGTGTGTGGGGGTGGATGTATAGTTGTTGTTGAGGTGTGTGAGGGGTGGATGTATAGTTGTGGATGAGGTGTATGTGTAGTTGTGGGTGAGGTGTATGTGGGTGGATGTGTAGTTGTAGGTGAAGTGTGTAGGGTGGATGAGGTGTGTGTGGTTGTGGGTGTAGTTGTGGGTGAGGTGTATGCTGGTGGATGTGTAGTTGTGGGTGGATATGTAGTCGTGGGTGAGGTGTATGTTGGTGGATGTGTAGTTGTGAGTTGTATGCTGGGGTATATGTAGTTGTGGGTGAAGTGTGGGGGGGATGTGTAGTTGTGGGTCATGTGTGGGGGGGGGATGTGTAGTTGTGGGTCATGTGTGTGGGAGCAAATATATAGAAATCCTCAGATTATACTCCAGTTAAATTGAGAATCTTTGGTAAAGCCTCATTCAGATTATTGTGCTGAGGTCTGCCTCTGCATGTTGCAGGAGGGATATAAATGCGCTGGAAAATAATCATAGCAGGATGAAGTTGATTCCTAACTCTTGCAGGTGAACTGTTGGTTACAATTACGACCATAATTTTTAAAGGGGTGAACCGGTAAGCAAGGGAAAGGCCTCCGTCAGATGATCAAAAGCTCCAGTTGTGGGTCATCATATGGTAGACTCCCGTCAGGAAACACTTCTCCTGTTGTGAGCGATCACTGATAATAGTGAACACTGGTGGATCACTAGTAGGAGTAGTGAACGCTGGTGGATCACTAGTAGGAGTAGTGAACACTGGTGGATCACTAGTAGGAGTAGTGAACTGGTGGATCACTAGTAGGAGTAGTGAACGCTGGTGGATCACTAGTAGGAGTAGTGAACACTGGTGGATCACTAGTAGGAGTAGTGAACACTGGTGGATCACTAGTAGGAGTAGTGAACACTGGTGGATCACTAGTAGGAGTAGTGAACGCTGGTGGATCACTAGTAGGAGTAGTGAACACTGGTGGATCACTAGTAGGAGTAGTGAACGCTGGTGGATCACTAGTAGGAGTAGTGAACGCTGGTGGATCACTAGTAGGAGTAGTGAACGCTGGTGGATCACTAGTAGGAGTAGTGAACACTGGTGGATCACTAGTAGGAGTAGTGAACACTGGTGGATCACTAGTAGGAGTAGTGAACACTGGTGGATCACTAGTAGGAGTAGTGAACACTGGTGGATCACTAGTAGGAGTAGTGAACGCTGGTGGATCACTAGTAGGAGTAGTGAACGCTGGTGGATCACTAGTAGGAGTAGTGAACGCTGGTGGATCACTAGTAGGAGAGTTAGTGAACGCTGGTGATCACTAGTAGGAGTAGTGAACGCTGGTGGATCACTAGTAGGAGTAGTGAACCTGGTGGATCACTAGTAGGAGTAGTGAACGTGGTGGATCACTAGTAGGAGTAGTGAACGCTGGTGTGATCACTAGTAGGAGTAGTGAACGCTGGTGGATCACTAGTAGGAGTAGTGAACGCTGGTGGATCACTAGTAGGAGTAGTGAACGCTGGTGGATCACTAGTAGGAGTAGTGAACGCTGGTGGATCACTAGTAGGAGTAGTGAACGCTGGTGGATCACTAGTAGGAGTAGTGAACACTGGTGGATCACTAGTAGGAGTAGTGAACACTGGTGGATCACTAGTAGGAGTAGTGATCACTGGTGGATCACTAGTGAGAGTAGTGGACTCTGGTGGATCACTAGAGAGAGTAGTGGACACTGGTGGATCACTAGTGAGAGTAGTGGGCACTTTAGTGAGAGTAGTGGACACTGGTGGATCACTAGTGAGAGTAGTGGACACTGGTGGATCACTAGTGAGAGTAGTGGACACTGGTGGATCACTAGTGGAGAGTAGTGGACACTGGTGGATCACTAGTGAGAGAAATGTGGACACTGTGGAGAGACGGTCACTAGTGAGAGTAGTGGACACTGGTGGATCACTAGTGAGAGTAGTGGACACTGGTGGATCACTAGTGAGAGTAGTGGACACTGGTGGATCACTAGTGAGAGTAGTGGACACTGGTGGATCACTAGTGAGAGTAGTGGACATTGGTGGATCACTAGTGAGAGTAGTGGACACTGGTGGATCACTAGTGAGAGTAGTGGAAGGAACACTGTGCACGAGAGGAGGGTGGAGAAACACTGTGCGCAAGATGAGGGTGGAGGGACACTGTGCACGAGAGAGAGTGGACGACACTGTGCACAAGGAGAGTGAGTGAACACTGGTGCACTAAGATGAGGTGTGGACGAACACATGCACGAGAGTGGAGACACTGTGGTCACAGAGAGAGGTGGAAGGAACACTGTGCACGAGAGGAGGGTGGAGGAACACTGTGCGCAAGATGAGGGTGGAGGAACACTGTGCACGAGAGGAGGGTGGACGAACACTGTGCACAAGAGGAGAGTGGAGGAACACTGTGCACAAGAGGAGGGTGGAGGAACACTGTGCACAAGAGGAGGGTGGAGGAACACTGTGCACGGGAGGAGGGTGGAGGAACACTGTGCACGGGAGGAGGGTGGAGAAACACTGCACGAGAGTGGAGGAACACTGCACGAGAGGAGGGTGGAGGAACACTGCACGAGAGGAGGTGGAGGAACACTGTGCACAAGGAGGAGGTGGAGGAACACTGTGCACGAGAGGAGGGTGGAGGAACACTGTGCACGAGAGGAGGAGGGTGGAGGAACACTGTGCACGGAGGAGGGTGAGGACACACTGTGGCACGCGAGAGGAGGGTGGAGGAACACTGCACGAGAGGAGGGTGGAGGAACACTGTGCACGAGAGGAGGGTGGAGGAACACTGTGCACGAGAGGAGGGTGGAGGAACACTGTGCACGAGAGGAGGGTGGAGGAACACTGTGCACGAGAGGAGGGTGGAGGAACACTGTGCACGGGAGGAGGGTGGAGGAACCTGTGCACGGAGGAGGTGGAAGGAACACTGTGCACGAGAGGAGGGTGGAGGAACACTGTGCACGAGAGGAGGTGGAGAGAACACTGTGCACGGGAGGAGGGTGGAGGAACACTGTGCACGAGAGGAGGGTGGAGGAACACTGTGCACGAGAGGAGGGTGGAGGAACACTGTGCACGAGAGGAGGGTGGAGGAACACTGTGCACGAGAGGAGGGTGAGGAACACTGTGCACGAGAGGAGGGTGGAGGAACACTGTGCACGGAGAGGAGGGTGGAGGAACACTGTGCACGGAGGAGGGTGGAGGAACACTGTGCACAGGGAGGAGGTGGAGGAACACTGTGCACGAGAGGAGGTGGAGGAACACTGTGCACGAGAGGAGGGTGGAGGAACACTGTGCACGAGAGGAGGGTGGAGGAACACTGTGCACGGAGAGGGTGGAGGAACACTGTGCACGAGAGGAGGGTGGAGGAACACTGTGCACGAGAGGAGGGTGGAGGAACACTGTGCACGAGAGGAGGGTGGAGGAACACTGTGCACGAGAGGAGGGTGGAGGAACACTGTGCACGGGAGGAGGGTGGAGGAACACTGTGCACGAGAGGAGGGTGGAGGAACACTGTGCACGAGAGGAGGGTGGAGGAACACTGTGCACGAGAGGAGGGTGGAGGAACACTGTGCACGGAGGAGGGTGGAGGAAACACTGTGCACGAGAGGAGGGTGGAGGAACACTGTGCACGAGAGGAGGGTGGAGGAACACTGTGCACGAGAGGAGGGTGGAGGAACACTGTGCACGAGAGGAGGGTGGAGGAACACTGTGCACGGGAGGAGGTGGAGGAACACTGTGCACGGAGAGGAGGGTGGGGAACACTGTGCACGAGAGGAGGGTGGAGGAACACTGTGCACGAGAGGAGCGTGGAGGAACACTGTGCACGAGAGGAGGGTGGAGGAACACTGCACGAGAGGAGGGTGGAGGAACACTGTGCACGAGAGTAGCGTGGAGGGAACACTGCACGAGAGGAGCGTGGAGGGAACACTGCACGAGAGGAGCTTGGAGGGAACACTGCACGAGAGGAGCGTGGAGGGAACACTGTGCACGAGAGGAGCGTGGAGGAACACTGTGCACGAGAGGAGGGTGGAGGAACACTGTGCACGAGAGTGACGTGGAGGGAACACTGTGCACGAGAGGAGCGTGGAGGGGAAAACTGTGCACGAGAGGAGCTTGGAGGGAACACTGCACGAGAGGAGCGTGGAGGGAACACTGTGCACGAGAGGAGCGTGGAGGGAACACTGTGCACGAGAGGAGCGTGGAGGGAACACTGTGCACGAGAGGAGCGTGGAGGGAACACTGTGCACGAGAGGAGCATGGAAGAACACTGTGCACGAGAGTAGCGTGGAGGGAACACTGCACGAAGAGGGCGTGGAGGGAAACACTTGCACGAGAGGGGCGTGGAGGAGACATTGCAAGAGGAGCGTGGAGGGAACACTGTGCACAGAGGAGCGTGGAGGAAGACTGTGCACGAGAGGAGCGTGGAGAAAGACTGTGCGCGAGAGGAGAGGTGGAGGGAACACTGTGCACAGAGGAGCGTGGAGGGAACGACTGGAGCACGAGGAGCGTGGAGGGAACACTGTGCACGAAAGGGAGCGTGAAGGGAACACTGTGCACGAGAGAGCGTGAAGGGAAGCACTGTGCACGAGAGGAGCGTGGAGGGAACACTGTGCCGAGAGGAGCGTGGAGGGAACACTGTGCACGAGAGGAGCGTGGAGGGAACACTGTGCACGAGAGGAGCGTGGAGGGAACACTGTGCACGAGAGGAGCGTGGAGGGAACACTGTGCACGAGAGGAGCGTGAGGGAACACTGTGCACGAGAGGAGCGTGAGGGAACACTGTGCACGAGAGGAGCGTGGAGGGAACACTGTGCACAAGATGAGCGTGGAGGGAACACTGTGCACAAGAGGAGCGTGGAGGGAACACTGTGCACGAAAGGAGCGTGGAGGGAACACTGTGCACAAGAGGAGCGTGGAGGGAACACTGTGCACGAGAGGAGCGTGGAGGGAACACTGTGCACGAGAGGAGCATGGAAAGAACACTGTGCACGAGAGTAGCGTGGAGGGAACACTGCACGAGAGGGGCGTGGAGGGAACACTGCACGAGAGGGGCGTGGAGGGAGCATTGCAAGAGTGGAGCGTGGAGGGAACACTGTGCACGAGGAGCGTGGAGGGAAGACTGTGCACGAGAGGAGCGTGGAGGAAAGACTGTGCGCGAGAGGAGGGTGGAGGGAACACTGTGCACAAGAGGAGCGTGGAGGGAACACTGTGCACGAAAGGAGCGTGGAGGGAACACTGTGCACGAAAGGAGCGTGGAGGGAACATTGGGCACGAAAGGAGAGCGTGAGGGAACACTGTGCACGAGAGAGCGTGAAGGAACACTGTGCACGAGAGGAGCGTGGAGGGAACACTGTGCACGAGAGGAGCGTGGAGGGAACACTGTGCACGAAAGGAGCGTGGAGGGAACACTGTGCACGAAAGGAGCGTGGAGGGAACACTGTGCACGAAAGGAGCCTGGAAGGAACACTGTGCACGAGAGGAGCGTGGAAGGAACACCGTGCACGAGAGGAGCGTGAAGGAACACTGTGCACGAGAGGAGCGTGGAGGGAACACTGTGCACGAGAGGAGCGTGGAGGGAACACTGTTCACGAGAGGAGCTTGGAGGAGCACTGTGCACGAGAGGAGCGTGGAGGAACACTATGCACGAGAGGAGCGTGGAGGGAACACTGCACGAGAGGAGCGTGGAGGGAACACTGTGCACGAGAGGAGCGTGGAGGGAACACTGTGCACGAGAGGAGCGTGGAGGGAACACTGCACGAGAGGAGCGTGGAGGAGCACTGTGCAGATGAGCGTGGAGGGTACACTGCACGACAGGAGCGTGGAGGGAACACTGTGCACGAGAGCGTGGAGGAAACACTGTGCACGAGAGGAGCGTGGAGGAAACTGTGCACGTGAGGAGCGTGGAGGGAACACTGTGCACGAGAAGAGCGTGGAAGGAACACTGTGCACGGGAGGAGCGTGGAGGGAACACTGCACGAGAGGAGCGTGGAGGGAACACTGCACGAGAGGGACGTGGAGGGAACACTGTGCACGAGAGGAGCATGGAGGGAACACTGCACGAGAGGAGCATGGAGGAAACACTGTGCACGAGAGGAGCGTGGAGGGAACACTGCACGAGAGGAGCGTGGAGGGAACACTGCTCGAGAGGAGCGTGGAGGAACATTGTGCATGAGAGGAGCGTGGAGGGAACACTGTGCACGAAAGGAGCGTGGAGGGAACACTGCACGAGAGGGGCGTGGAGGGAACACTACACGAGAGGAGCGTGGAGGGAACACTGTGCACGAGAGGAGCATGGAGGAAACATTGGGCACGAGAGGAGCGTGGAGGGAACACTGTGCACGAGAGGAGCGTGGAGGGAACACTGTGCACGAGAGGAGCGTGGAGGGAACACTGTGCACGAGAGGAGCGTGGAGGGAACACTGTGCACGAGAGGACGTGGAGGAACACTGTGCACGAGAGGACGTGGAGGGAACACTGTGCACGAGAGGAGCGTGGAGGGAACACTGTGCACGAGAGGAGCGTGGAGGGAACACTGTGCACGAGAGGAGCGTGGAGGGAACACTGTGCACGAGAGGAGCGTGGAGGAACACTGTGCACGAGAGGAACGTGAGGAACACTGTGCACGAGAGGAGCGTGGAGGGAACACTGTGCACGAAGAGGAGCGTGGAGGAACACTGTGCACGAGAGGAGCGTGGGAGGGAACACTGTGCACGAGAGGAGCGTGGAGGGAACACTGCACGAGAGGAGCGTGGAGGAACACTGGCACGAGAGGAGCGTGGAGGGAACACTGCACGAGAGGAGCGTGGTGGGAACACTGTGAACGAGAGGAGCGTGGAGGGAACACTGTGCACGAGAGGAGCGTGGAGGGAACACTGTGCACGAGAGGAGCGTGGAGGGAACACTGTGCACGAGAGGAGCGTGGAGAGAACACTGTCCACGAGAGGAACGTTGAGGGAACACTGTGCACGAGAGGAGCGTGGAGGGAACACTGTGCACGAAAGGAGCGTGGAGGGAACACTGTGCACGAGAGGAGCGTGGAGGGAACACTGCACGAGAGGAGCGTGGAGGGAACACTGCACGAGAGGAGCGTGGAGGGAACACTGCACGAGAGGAGCGTGGAGGGAACACTGCACGAGAGGAGCGTGGTGGGAACACTGTGAACGAGAGGAGCGTGGAGGGAACACTGTGCACGAGAGGAGCGTGGAGGAAACACTGTGCACGAGAGGAGCGTGGAGGGAACACTGTGCACGAGAGGAGCGTGGAGGGAACACTGTGCACGAGAGGAGTGTGGAGGGAACACTGTGCACGAGAGGAGCGTGGAGGAAACACTGTGCACGAGAGGAGCGTGGAGGGAACACTGGGACGAGAGGAGCGTGGAGGGAACACTGTGCACGAGAGGAGTCTGGAGGGAACACTGCATGAAAGGAGCGTAAAGGAAACTGCACGAGAGGAGCGTGGAGGGAACACTGCACGAGAGGAGCGTGGAGGGAACTGTGCACTAGAGGAGCGTGGAAGGAACACTGTGCACGAGAGGAGCGTGGAGGGAACACTGCATGAAAGGAGCGTGGAGGGAACACTGCACGAGAGGAGCGTGGAGGGAACACTGCACGAAAGGAGCGTGGAGGGAACACTGTGCACGAGAGGAGCGTGGAGGGAACACTGCACGAGAGGAGCGTGGAGGAAACACTGTGCACGAGAGGAGCGTGGAGGGAACACTGTGCACGAGGAGCGTGGAGGGAACACTGTGCACGAGAGGAGCGTTGAGGGAACACTGTGCACGAGAGGAGCGTTGAGGGAACACTGTGCACGAAAGGAGCGTGGAGGGAACACTGCATGAAAGGAGCGTGGAGGGAACACTGCATGAAAGGAGCGTGAAGGGAACACTGCACGAGAGGAGCGTGGAGGGAACACTGTGCACGAGAGGAGCGTGGAGGGAACACTGTGCATGAGAGGCGTGGAAGGAACACTGTGCACGAGAGGAGCGTGGAGGGAACACTGTGCACGAGAGGAGCGTGGAGGGAACACTGTGCACGAGAGCGTGGAGGAACACTGCACGAAGGATCGTGGAGGGAAACACTGTCACGAAGAGGAGCGTGAAGGGAACACAGTGCACGAAAGGAGCGTGGAGGGAACACTGCATGAAAGGAGCGTGGAGGGAACACTGCATGAAAGGAGCGTGAAGGGAACACTGCACGAGAGGAGCGTGGAGGGAACACTGTGCACGAGAGGAGCGTGGAGGGAACACTGTGCATGAGGAGCGTGGAAGGAACACTGTGCACGAGAGGAGCGTGGAGGGAACACTGTGCACGAGAGCGTGGAGGAACACTGCACGAGAGGAGCGTGGAGGGAACACTGTGCACGAGAGGAACGTGGAGCGAACACTGTGCACGAGAGCGTGGAGGAACACTGCACGAGAGGAGCGTGGAGGGAACACTGTGCACGAGAGGAACGTGTAGCGAACACTGTGCACGAGAGGAACGTGGAGCGAACACTGTGCACGAGAGGAGCGTGGATGGAGCACTACACAAGAGGAGCGTGGAGGGAACACTGTGCACAAGAGCGTGGAGGGAACACTGCACGAGTGGAGCGTGGAGGGAACACTGTGCACGAAAGGAACGTGGAGGGAACACTGTGCACGAGAGGAGCGTGGAGGGAACACTGTGCACGAGAGGAGCGTTGAGGGAACACTGTGCACGAGAGGAGCATGGAGGGAACACTGTGCACGAGAGGAGCGTGGAGGGAACACTGTGCACGAGAGTAGCGTGGAGGGAACACTGCACGAGAGTAGCGTGGAGGGAACACTGCACGAGAGGAGCGTGGAGGGAACACTGTGCACGAGAGGAGCGTGGAAGGAACACTGTGCACGAGAGGAGCGTGGAGGGAACACTGTGCACGAGAGGAGCGTGGAGGGAACACTGCACGAGAGGAGCGTGGAGGGAACACTGCATGAAAGGAGCGTGAAGGGAACACTGCACGAGAGGAGCGTGGAGGGAACACTGTGCACGAGAGGAGCGTGGAGGGAACACTGCACGAGAGGAGCGTGGAGGGAACACTGTGCACGAGAGGACGTGGAGGAACACTGTGCACGAGAGGAGCGTGGAGGGAACACTGTGCACGAGAGGAGCGTGGAGGGAACACTGTGCACGAGAGGAACGTGGAGCGAACACTGGGCACGAGAGGAACGTGGAGCGAACACTGTGCACGAGAGGAGCGTGGATGGAGCACTGTACACAAGAGCGTGGAGGGAACACTGTGCACAAGAGCGTGGAGGGAACACTGCACGAGAGGAGCGTGGAGGGAACACTGTGCACAAGAGTAGCATGGAGGAAACACTGCACACAAGAGGAGCGTGGAGGGAACACTGTGCACAAGCGGAGCGTGGAGGGAACTGTGCACGAGAGGAACGTGAAGGGAACACTGTGCACAAGAGGAGCGTGGAGGGAACACTGTGCACAAGAGGAGCGTGGAGGGAACACTCTACACAAGAGGAGCGTGGAGGGAACACTGTGCACAAGAGAGCGTGGTGAGCACTGTGCCAAGGATGCGTGGATGGAACACTGTGCACAAGAGGAGCGTGGTGGTGCTGCTTACTGCTGTTAATGATGCATAGTAGTGGTGCTGTGATAGTGATGGTGGTGATGCTGTTCCTGGTGCTGTGATGGTGGTGATGCTGTTCCTGGTGCTGTGATGGTGGTGATGCTGTTCCTGGTGCTGTGATGGTGGTGATGCTGTTCCTGGTGTTGTGATGGTGATGCTGTTCCTGGTGCTGTGACATTGGTGGTAATGCTATACCTGTTGCTGTGATGGTGGTGATGCTGTTCCTGGTGCTGTGATGGTGGTGATGCTGTTCCTGGTGCTGTGATGGTGGTGATGCTGTTCCTGGTGCTGTAACATTGGTGGTAAGGCTTATACCTGTTGCTGTGATGGTGGTGATGCTGTTCCTGGTGCTGTGATGGTGGTGATGCTGTTCCTGGTGCTGTGATGGTGGTGATGCTGTTCCTGGTGCTGTGATGGTGGTGATGCTGTTCCTGTGCTGTGATGGTGGTGATGCTGTTCCTGGTGCGTGATGGTGTGATGCTGTTCCTGGTGCTGTGATGGTGGTATGCTGTTCCTGTTGCTGTGATGGTGGTGGATGCTGTTCCTGTTGCTGTGATGGTGGTGATGCTGTTCCTGGTGCTGTGATGGTGTGATGCTGTTCCTGTGCTGTATTGATGTGTGTTGCTATACCTGTTCTTCGTGATGGTGGTGATGCTGTTCCTGTTGCTGTGATGGTGGTGATGCTGTTCCTGGTGCAGTGATGGTGGTGATGCTGTTCCTGGTGCTGTGATGGTGGTGATGCTGTTCCTGTTGCTGTGATGGTGGTGATGCTGTTCCTGGTGCTGTGATGGTGGTGATGCTGTTCCTGGTGCTGTGATGGTGGTGATGCTGTTCCTGGTGCTGTGACATTGGTGGTAAGCTATCCTGTTGCTGTGATCGTGGTGATGCTGTTCCTGGTGCTGTGATGGTGGTGATGCTGTTCCTGGTGCTGTGATGGTGGTGATGCTGTTCCTGGTGCTGTGATGGTGGTGATGCTGTTCCTGGTGCTGTGATTGGGGTATGCTGTCCTGGTGCTGTGATGTGGTGATGCTGTTCCTGGTGCTGTGATGGTGGTGATGCTGTTCCTGGTGCTGTGATCGTGGTGAGCTGTTCTGTGCTGTGATGGTGGTGATGCTGTTTCTGGTGCTGTGATGGTGATGCTGTTCCTGGTGCTGTGATGGTGGTGATGCGGTTCCTGGTGCTGTGATGGTGGTGATGCTGTTCCTGGTGCTGTGACATTGGTGGTAATGCTATACCATGTTGCCTGTGATGGTGGTGATGCTGTTCCTGGTGCTGTGATGGTGGTGAGGCTGTTCCTGGTGCTGTGATGGTGGTGATGCTGTTCCTGGTGCTGTAACATTGGTGGTAATGCTATACCTGTTGCTGTGATGGTGGTGTTGCTGTTCCTGTTGCTGTGATGGTGGTGATGCTGTTCCTGTTGCTGTGATGGTGGTGATGCTGTTCCTGTGCGTGATGGTGGGTGATGCTGGTTCCTGTTGCTGTGATGGTGGTGATGCTGTTCCTGTTTGCTGTGATGGTGGTGATGCTGTTCCTGGTGCAGTGATGGTGGTGAATGCTGTATCCTGTTGCTGTGATGGTTGGTGATACTGTTCCTGGTGTTGTGATTGGTGGTGATGCTGTTCCTTGGTGCTGTGATGGTGTGATGCTGTTCCTGGTGCTGTGATGGTGGTAATGCTGTTCCTGTGCTGTGATGGTGTTGATGCTGTTCCTGGTGCTGTGAATGGTGGTGAATGCTGTTCCTGGTGCTGTGATGGTGTTGATGCTGTTCTGGTGCTGTGCAGTGTGGTGGAATGCTGTTCCTGTTGCTGTGATGGTGGTGATGCTGTTCCTGGTGTTGTGATTGGTGGTGATGCATTTTTTTTCCTGGTGCTGTGACATTGGTGGTAATGCTATACCTGTTGCTGTGATGGTGGTGATGCTGTTCCTGGTGCTGTGAATGGTGGGTGAATGCTGTTCCTGTGCTGTGATGGTGGTGATGCTGTTCCTGGTGCTGTGAATGGTGGTGATGCTATTCCTGTGCTGTGATGGTGGTGATGCTGTTCCTGGTGCATTGATGGTGGTGATGCTGTTCCTGTTGATGTGATGGTGGTGATGCTGTTCCTGGTGTTGTGATGGTGGTGATGCTGTTCCTGGTGCTGTGATGGTGGTGATGCTGTTCCTGGTGCGTGATGGTGGTAATGCTATTACCTGTGCTGTGATGGTGGTGTGCGTTCCTGTTGCTGTGATGGTGGTGATGCTGTTCCTGGTGCTGTGATGGTGGTGATGCTGATTCCTGTGCAGTGATGGTGGTGATGCTGTTCCTGTGCTGTGATGGTGGTGATGCTGTTCCTGGTTGTGTATGGTGGTGATGGCTGTTCCTGGTGTTGTGATGGTGGTGATGCTGTTTCCTGGTGCTGTGATGGTGGTGATGCTGTTCCTGGTTGTGTGATGGTGGTGATGCTTTCCTGGTGCAGTGATGGTGGTGAGTAATGCTATACCTGTTGCTGTGATGGTGGTGTTGCTGTTCCTGTTGCTGTGATGGTGGTGATGCTGTTCCTGGTGCTGTGATGGTGGTGATGCTGTTCCTGGTGCAGTGATGGTGGTGATGCTGTTCCTGTTGCTGTGATGGTGGTGATGCTGTTCCTGGTGTTGTGATGGTGGTGATGCTTTCCTGGTGTGTGATGGTGGTGATGCTTTCCTGGTGCTGTGATGGTGGTGATGCTGTTCCTGGTGCTGTGATGGTGGTGATGCTGTTCCTGGTGCTGTGACATTGGTGGTAATGCTATACCTGTTGCTGTGATGGTGGTGATGCTGTTCCTGGTGCTGTGAATTGGTGGTAATGCGTTCTGTTGCTGTGATGGTGGTGATGCTGTTCCTGGTGCTGTGACATTGGTGGTAATGCTATACCTGTTGCTGTGATGGTGGTGATGCTGTTCCTGGTGCTGTGACATTGGTGGTAATGCTATACCTGTTGCTGTGATGGTGGTGATGCTGTTCCTGGTGCTGTGATGGTGGTGATGCTGTTCCTGGTGCTGTGATGGTGGTGATGCTGTTCCTGTGTGCTGTGACATGGTGGTAATGCATACCTTTTGCTGTGATGGTGTTGATACTGTTCCTGGTGCTGTGATGGTGGTGATGCTGTTCCTGTTGCTGTGATGGTGGTGATGCTGTTCCTGTTGCTGTGACATTGGTGGTAATGCTATACCTGTTGCTGTGATGGTGGTGATGCTGTTCCTGGTGCTGTGATGGTGGTGATGCTGTTCCTGGTGCTGTGATGGTGGTGATGCTGTTCCTGGTGCTGTGACTTGGTGTATTGCTATAGCTTTTTGCTGTGATGGTGTTGATGCTGTTCCTGGTGCTGTGACATTGGTGGTAATGCTATAACCTTTTGCTGTGATGGTGTTGATGCTGTTCCTGTGGTGTGATGGTGGTGATGCTGTTTCCTGTGCTGTGATGGTGGTGATGCTGTTCCTGTTGCTGTGACATTTGGTGGTAATGTGTACCTGTTGTGCTGTGATGGTGGTGAGCTGTTCCTGGTGCTGTGACATTGGTGGTAATGCTATACCTGTTGCTGTGATGGTGGTGATGCTGTTCCTGGTGCTGTGATGGTGGTGATACTGTTCCTGGTGCTGTGATGGTGGTGATGCTGTTCCTGGTGCTGTGACATTGGTGGTAATGCTATACCTGTTGCTGTGATGGTGGTGATGCTGTTCCTGTTGCTGTGATGGTGTGAATGTTCCTGTTGCTGTGATGGTGGTGATACTGTTCCTGGTGCTGTGACATTGGTGGTAATGCTATACCTTTTGCTGTGATGGTGTTGATACTGTTCCTGGTGCTGTGACATTGGTGGTAATGCTATACCTTTTGCTGTGATGGTGTTGATACTGTTCCTGGTGCTGTGATGGTGGTGATGTTATTCCTGGTGCTGTGATGGTGGTGATGTTATTCCTGGTGCTGTGATGGTGGTGATGTTATTCTCTGTGCTGTGATGGTGGTGATGCTATTCCTGGTGCTGTGCATGTGGTGAATGTTATTACCTGTGCTGTGATGGTGGTGATGTTTTCCTGGTGCTGTGATGGTGGTGATGTTATTCCTGGTGCTGTGATGGTGGTGATGCTGTTCCTGGTGCTGTGATGGTGGTGATACTGTTCCTGGTGCTGTGATGGTGGTGATGCTGTTCCTGGTGCTGTGACATTGGTGGTAATGCTATACCTGTTGCTGTGATGGTGTTGATACTGTTCCTGGTGCTGTGACATTGGTGGTAATGCATACGTTTGTGCTGTGATGGTGTTGATACTGTTCCTGGTGCTGTGATGGTGGTGATGTTATTCCTGGTGCTGTGATGGTGGTGATGTTATTCCTGGTGCTGTGATGGTGGTGATGTTATTCCTGGTGCTGTGATGGTGGTGATGTTAGTTCCTGGTGCTGTGATGGTGGTGATGTTTTTCTCTGGTGCTGTGATGGGTAATGCTATACCTGTTGCTGTGATGGTGGTGAATGTATTCCCTGGTGCTGTGATGGTGGTATGCTGTTCCTGGTGCATGTGTGTGGTAATGTTCCTGGTGCTGTGATGGTGTGTGCTGTTCCTGGTGCTGTGATGGTGGTATGCTTACCTGTTGCTGTGATGGTGGTGATGCTGTTCCTGGTGCTGTGATGGTGGTGATGCTGTTCCTGGTGCTGTGATGGTGGTGATATTCTGTGCTGTGATGTGGTGATGCTGTTCCTGGTGCTGTGATGGTGTGTGATGCTGTTTCCTGGTGCTGTGGACATGGTGGTAGATGCTATACCTGTTGCTGTGATGGTGGTGATGCTGTTCCTGGTGCTGTGATGGTGGTGATATGTTCTGTGTGTGATGGTGTGATGCTTACTGGTGCTGTGATGGTGGTGATGCTGTTCCTGGTCTGTGATGGTGGGATGCTGTTTCTGGTGCTGTGATGGTGGTGATGTGTTCCTGGTGCTGTGATGGTGTGATGCTGTTCCTGGTGCTGTGACATTTGTGTAATGTATACTGTTGCTGTGATGGTGGTGATGCTGTTCCTGGTGCTGTGATGGTGGTAATGCTTATACCCTGTTGCTGTGATGGTGGTGATGCTGTTCCTGGTGCTGTGAATGGTGGTGATGCTGTTCCTGGTGTGCTGATGATGGTGGTGATGCTGTTCCTGGTTGCTGTGATGGTGGTGATGCTGTTCCTGGTGCTGTGATGGTGGTGATGCTGTTCCTGGTGCTGTGATGGTGGTGATGCTGTTCCTGGTGCTGTGATGGTGGTGATTCTGTTCCTGGTGTGCTGGGGTGTGATGCTGTTCCTGGTGCTGTGACTGGTGGATAGCTATATCCTGTTGCTTGTGATGGGGTGATGCTGTTCCTGGTGCTGTGACATTGGTGCTGATGCTGTTCCTGGTGCTGTGATGCTGTTCCTATTGCTGTGACATTGGTGGTAATGCTATACCTGTTGCTGTGATGGTGGTGATGCTGTTCCTGGGCTGTGATGGTGGTGAGCGTTTCTGGTGCTGTGATGGTGTTGATGCTGTTCCTGGTGCTGTGATGGTGGTGATGCTGTTCCTGGTGCTGTGATGGTGGTGATGCTGTTCCTGGTGCTGTGATGGTGGTGATGCTGTTCCTGGTGCTGTGATGGTGGTGATGCTGTTCCTGGTGCTGTGACATGTGGTATGCTTATAACTGGTTGCTGTGATGGTGGTGATGCTGTTCCTGGTGCTGTGATGGTGGTGATGCCTGTCCTGGTGCTGTGATGGTGGTGATGTGTTCCTGGTGCTGTGATGGTGGTGATACTGTTCTGGTGCTGTGATGTGGATGCTTCTGGCGTGATGGTGAAGTTCCTGGTGCTGTGATGGTGGTAGCTGTTCCTGGTGCTGTGATGGTGGTGATGCTGTTCCTGGTGCTTGATGGTGGTGATCTGTTCCTGGTGCTGTGATTGGTGGTGATGCGTTCCTGTCAGATGGTGTGATGCTGTGTGTGATGGTTAGTTCTGGTGCTGTGATGTGGTGATGACTGTTCCTGGGCTGTGATGTGGTGGATGCTGTTCGTGTGCTGTACATTGTGGTATGCTTCATGTGTGCTGTGATGGTGGTGATCTGTTCTGTGCTGTGATTTGGTGATGCAGTTCCTGGTGGTATTGAGGTGATGCTGTTCCTGCTGTTGTGGATGTAGCTGTTCCTGGTGGTGAAGGTGGTGATGCTCTTCTGTGGTGCGTAGTGATGTGGTATTCTTTGGGCTGTGACATGGTGATGCTTTCCTGGTGTCTGTGATGGTGGAATGGTTTTTGGAATGCTGGTGATAGTGAGGTGGTTGCTGTGATGGTGGATGCTGTTCCTGGTTGTGGGGTGTGAGTCTGGGAATGGGTGGATGATGAGTATCCTGTGTGTGATGGTGGTCATTGTGGTTGTGATGGTGATCATTAGAGTCTGAGCTGGTGTATGGAGTAGATGTGGTAACGCTGGTGATAAGTTTTGTTTTGGGGGGGTGGGTTTGGG
Organism: Cherax quadricarinatus; assembly: GCF_026875155.1. Taxonomy (NCBI): domain Eukaryota; kingdom Metazoa; phylum Arthropoda; class Malacostraca; order Decapoda; family Parastacidae; genus Cherax; species Cherax quadricarinatus. The sequence continues at coordinate 28,618,208 of NC_069410.1, read as the reverse complement.
GCTTTTGGGGAAAAAATTTAGGGGCCCTGTAATTTGGGGAAAGGTTTTTTGGGGGAAATTTAAAGGGGGCCCGGGGGGCGGGGTTTTCCTGGAAAATTTGGGGGGTTTTTTTTTTGGGACTTTTTTTTAGGGGAAAATTTTTTTTGGGGTTTTAAGGGGGAAGAGGGGGAAAAAGGGGGGGGAAAAAAATTTTTTGGGGGTTTAGGGGGGGTTTCCGTGGGGAATTTTTTGGGATTTTTTGGGTTTGGGGTGGGGTGGTATGTGGGGTGCTGGTGGCATGTGGAGTTTAAAATGGGTTTTAAAGGGGGTTTAAAGCGGGCACTTAGGGTTAAACCCGGGTCCTAAGGGAATGAAACCCGGTGGTTAAGGGGTGAACCTGGTCCTTGGGGGGGAAAATTTGGGGTCCGAGGGTTTTCCCGGGCCCGGGGTGTGAAACCGGTTTGGGGGGATGTGAACCGGGTCCTTTGGGATTTGTCGTGGGCATATTTGGGTTGAATGGGGGGATGGAAATGGTAAATTTTTGGGGGAGGGGGTTTTTTTTTTGTTTGGAAAAAGGGGATCCTGAATAACCTTTGGTAAATTTGGAATTGAACCGGGGGTTAAAGGGGGGGGGGGGCCCTTTTTTGGGGGAAAACCAATAAAGAGGAATTGGGAAAAGTGGGTTAACCCGGGGCAAATGGGAAAAAACCTTTAATTTTAAAGGGGGAAAAAGGAGGTTCCCGGGTTTAATGAAAAAGTTGGGCCCGGGGTAAAATGGGGTTCACAAAAGGGGGAAATTTTTAAAGGGGGACCGGTGGGAAAATAGGGGGGAAAGTGAAAAGGGGGTACACTGGGGAAATAAGGAAAAGGGTTTAAAAAAGGAAATTGGGAACCTTGGGAATCACTTAAAGTAAATGGGGTATTAAGAGTATAAATTTTTGGGTTTAAAATTTGTAAAGGGTAAACTTTTTTTCTGTTCCGGTGCTGTGATGGTGGTGATGCTGTTCCTGGTGCTGTGATGGTGGTGATGCTGTTCCTGGTGCTGTGATGGTGGTGATGCTGTTCCTGGTGCTGTGATGGTGGTGATGCTTTACCTGGTGCTGTGATGGTGGTGATGCTGCTCCTGGTGCTGTGATGGTGGTGATGCTATACCTGGTGCTGTGATGGTGATGTTCCTGGTGCTCTGATAGTGGTAGTACTTCTGTTCCTGGTGCTGTGATAGTGGTGGTGATGCTGTTCCTGGTGCTGTGATTGTGATGCTGTTCCTGGTGTTATAATGATGATGTTCCTGGTGCAGTGTGTCTGGTGCTGTGATAGTGGTGGTACTGCTGTTCCCGGTGCTGTGATTTTGTTGTTCCTGTTGCAGTGTTTCCGGGGCTGTGATGGTGATGCTGTTCCGTGTGCTGCTTTTCCTGGTTGTGCGATGATGTTGATGCTGTTCCAGGTACTGTGACGATGGTGGTGCGTTTCCGAGTGCTGTGGTGTTGTGATGGTTGTGCTGTTCTGAGTGCTGTGATTGTGTTTTGATGGTTTGTGATCGTGGTGCTGTGATGGTGGTGGTGATGGTGGGGCTGTGGTGGTGGTGCGGTGATGGTGGTTTTGGTGATGCTGTACTGGTGCATTGATGGTGGTGATACTGTGGTGATGCGGCGATGATGTGATGGTGGTTTTTCGTGATGCTGTAGTGGTGCATTGATGGTGGCGATGCTGTGGTGGTGATGCGATGGTGGTGGTGCTGTGATGGTGATGCGGTAGTGGTGCTGTGATGGTGATGCTGTGGTGGTGGTGCTGGGGTGAAGGGGTAGTGGTGGTGGTGATGCTGTGGTAGTGATGCTGTGGTGATGCGGTAGTTGTAGTGGTGATGCTGTGATGGTGATGCTGTGGTGGTGGTGGTCCGTACACAGCCATGAGAATTGTCACCTGTTCACTTCAGCCTCTCCCCCTCTCACTCCCCATCACTCACCCTACTCTCCTCTAAGTCTCCCTCCCCCATCTCTCTCCCTCCTGGCCCCCCTCTTCTCGCCCCTCCACCTGTTCTTACCCTCTTGCTTTCGTTCTCACTGTTCTCCCTAACTTTCCTTCCCTCATACTGTCTTTTTCCTCTGTCCCTTTCACCCCCTCTCCCTTTTATCCTCTGTCCCTTTCATCCCCCTTTTCTGTTGCTTTTACCCCACCCTCTCCTTTCACCCTTGTCTCTTTAACCCCTCCCTTTATCCTTTTCACACCTGTCCCTTTTACCCTTCCCTTTGTATTTTTCACACCTGTCCCTTTTACCCCTCCCTTTGTCCTTTTCACACCTGACCCTTTCACCCCTCCCTTTGTCCTTTTCACACCTGTCCAGTTCACTTCTGTGTTTCCCACCTGTGTGTATGGGGTTAGTGTCGTGAGGAAGAAGAGTGTACAGGAACCCCCATCCCCTCCGTCGTGTTGGTGGGGGTGGAGGTGCGTACACACACTTGAACACGATCCTGGATGTTAATTATCACACACTTAAGATATCTCCTCTCCTCTGCTCCTCTTTATACTCTCCTTCCTTCCTTCCTTCCTCTTTCTTTCCTTTCTCCTTCATTTCTTTCCTTACTTTCCTTCCTCGTCTCCTTGCTTCCTGTTTCCTTTTATTGTTCTTCCTACTCTCCTTTCTCCCCTTTTTCCTCTTTCCTTTTTACTTCTTTCCTCTTTCTTCCACTCTTCCTCTCCTCCACCTTTATCTTTCTTCTCTCTTAACTCGCAGCCTGACCATCCTCTCCTCCCACCAGTCTCTTCACCTCATTTTCCTTAACTCTTCTCTGTCTCTCTCCTCTACCTACATTTTCCACTGCATTCGCAACCTTTTGTTTTTTTTTCTTTTGGTTACATATTCTCTACTCTCTTTCCTTCTCTCTACCATTACTCCCTCTCCATCCCCTCTTTTTCTCTTTCGTATCTAACCCCCCACCTTATCCCTCCTTTCCCCACTCCTTCCTATTTTATTAGGGTTTGAAGCTGATCAGAAGAGGCATTCTCTAGTTATTACTTGGAAAACAATGTTTAATAAAATTTAGATAGGGTTGCATGGCCCTTGTGGGTTTAGCGCTTAGTTTTGTTTATAATAAAGTTTGGAATTAGATATTTACACTGTTGAAAGTGACAGTTAAGCTGTGTTTTAATATAGGTCATCAGTGGTCAAAGTTTGAAGTCTGTCAGAAAAGACATTAATCTGGAGACCTGGAGTTTACCTGGAGAGAGTTCCGGGGGTCAACGCCCCCGCGGCCCGGTCTGAGACCAGGCCTCCTGGTGGATCAGAGCCTGATCAACCAGGCTGTTGCTGCTGGCTGCACGCAAACCAACGTACGAGCCACAGCCCGGCTGATCCGGAACTGACTTTAGGTGCTTGTCCAGTGCCAGCTTGAAGACTGCCAGGGGTCTGTTGGTAATCCCCCTTATGTGTGCTGGGAGGCAGTTGAACAGTCTCGGGCCCCTGACACTTATTGTATGGTCTCTTAATGTGCTAGTGACACCCCTGCTTTTCAACTACTACAGATTTTTTTTTTTTTTTTAGTTTTCAATAAAATTTCAAACGCTCACAGATTCGGATTGTTTATGAGTTACCAACTTACAACATGCATCGTCAGTAATATAATAAATAAGTTTATTCAGTAAACTTGGCAAGTTGGGACTAAGGCAGCGTGAGTCTCGTGCTCAGGACGCACCAGTGCTGGAAAATTGTTGCCGATCAGTTAATTCATTCTTCAGTTATGTTACGAATTCCAACGATTATAAGTTATTTTTTTTTTACTATATTACAACATCAACAGATTTTCCTACACTGAAAGGAAACTTAAAAGGTAGTGTCGTGGCACTAAGATGACTCGACCATTAAATATTTAAGTTGTTCAGAAGAGGTAAACTGGAATTTTTTAACGGGAATAAAAATTTCACACTTTTTTACACAATGTTCAGATCTGCTCCTAAACGCTGGAATTTCACTCTTCGCCCTTGTCTAATTTTTGGTACCTATTTAGAATGTTTAAAGCTCTGTCACTGAGGATTCTGGAGTATCCTAGCCATTCCAGGGTACTGGGAATGGGTTCAATAACTTTTGTCATAGGGCACGTGGGTTACTAGTGTCTGACTCTGTGGCACAATGGGTCATTGTTGTTAAAATACTCGATACCTTACCCGAGACAACTTTCCTCGCAGGTTTTGTAATATTGTTCCTGACTAAACACGAAAGTATGAAATATTTTGAGCTGAATGAAGGATGTTAATGTTGCAGTTTTATAACTGTAGGGCAAGCATGCCTCTGACAAGACAGTCATGGACTGAATGATGATGTAAGGTTCTTTTTTTTCGGGCCACCCTTCCTTGGTGGGAAACGGCTGATTTGATGTGTATATATATATATATATATATATAATATATATATATATATATATATAAATATATATATATATATATATATATATATATATATATATATATATTTGTGTGTGTGTGTGTAATCAGTAGTAATTATGTTAAACTTAGGCCTTTTTTATGTAACCTTGTGGACCTGCATTACCGACTACAGGATGTCTGGGGTACATTGTAAAGTAGCTACTTCTGCCGCAGGATGTAACCTGAAGGTAACTTGTACAGTATTCATATTGTTGGAACTCTGATGCAGCAGGTGAACCACCGGGGTGCAGGAGTACAGATGTGGGGGTTGCCATGTGAGGGACAGGTTCGAACCACATAGTTCTTCATCTACACAGTCACCCGGTTATTGACAAGCGTCAGTCTTGATGAATCACTAAACAGGAGATTTTCCAATGATAGTGGAGGCTGATACAAGACCCACCTGTGTGCTGTGTTCTCAGTGACCAACATGTTGTAGTGTCTGGTGATGGTGACACTGGTGGTGGTGATTGCAGCAGTTATGGTAGTGGTGAATATTATTGTTAGTGATAGCAGTGATTGTGATCGCTGTCATAACGGTGATTGTTGTGGTGATGGTGGTAGTAGTAATGGGAATATTTAGGTATTACTAGTCATTAATATATGCAGATGGGAGACGTGGTCAAGGACTAGGCCGCGGGAGCGTTGACCCCCTCCCCCCCCGAACACCCTCCAGGTAGGTAGACCTTTAATATTGAAGCAGGTTGAGGGCAACACCTCTTGGCAGGACCACCTTAACACACGAGTGCTGATTGCTCTGCCTTTACCTCTTACCAACTCTTCATTAAAATGGTACTTGGTATATTAATCCCTAACTGCTATATTCAGCGTTTCAAAACACACTTGTCTTTCTCAAAGTCTACCTGGGTGTTAGGTGTAGGTCCGCTCGTAGCGGCTTTATTAGTGCCAGTCTGATCACCTAAATGGATTGCTTCAACTTTCCTGTCTGTCGGGTGCGAGGGAGCAAAATTTACCATCGTTCTTCGTATGGTTACATGTGTACGGTGAGTACTCGTGTAAACCATCACTGCTTTCACACTGTGTATTGTCAATGAAATCTGTTCATGGTCCCATGTCTTGTAGTGTATTGGGTTACACAGCACTACACTACACTGGTGCTCATCTGCGTGCACTCTTTATTCTTGACTAAGACATGTGCAACACTTGGGTGCTTCTACGTAACTTCGTCTGGACACCAGCATCTCACCCATGCAACACTAAGATGTAAAAGTAGTTTGACATCAATTATCAAGGTGACGGATTGATTGGTAACCCATGGTGAAAGTGGTGTATTGGTCTCCATGTGAAAGTGGTGTGGTGGTCTTCAAGTGAAAGTGGTGGTGGTGTCTTCATAGTGAAAGTGGGTGGTGTGGTCTTCATAGTGAAGTGGGTGGCTTCATAGTGAAAGTGGTGTGGTGGTCTTCATAGTAAAGTGGTGGTGGTGGCTTCAAGTGAAAGTGGTGGTGGTGGTCTTCATAGTGAAGTGGCGGTGGGTCTTCATAGTGAAAGTGTAGTGGTGGTGTCTTCATATGTACAGTGGTGGTGGTGGTCTTCATAGTGAAAGTGTGGTGGTGGTCTTCATAGTGAAAGTGGTGGTGGTGTGTTCATAGTGAAAGTGGTAGTGGTGTGTCATGGTGAAAGTGTGGTCCCATGGTTAAATGTGGTATTTGGGTCTCATAGTGAAGTGGTAGGTGGTGGTCCCATGGTAAAGTGGTGGTGGTCTCATGGTGAAAGTGGTGGTGGTCTCATGGGTGAAGATGGTTTCCATGGTGAAATGTGGTGGTGTCTTCTTTAGTGAAATTGTGTTGGTCTTCATAGGAAATTGTAGTGGTGGTGGTCATCACATGGTGAAAGTGGTGGTGGTCTCCATAGGGTGAAATGGTGGTGGTCTCCATGGTGAAAGTGGTGGTCTCCATGGTGAAAGTGGTGGTGGTCTTCATAGTGAAAGTGGTGGTGGTGGTCTTCATAGTGAAAGTGGTGGTGTGGTCTTCATAGTGAAAGTGGTAGTGGTGGTGGTCTCCATGGTGAAAGTGGTGGTGGTCTCCATGGTGAAAGTGGTGGTGGTCTCCATGGTGAAAGTGGTGGTCTCCATGGTGAAAGTGGTGGTGGTCTTCATAGTGAAAGTGGTGGTGTTGGTCTTCATAGTGAAAGTGGTAGTGGTGGTGGTCTCCATGGTGAAAGTGGTGGTGGTCTCCATGGTGAAAGTGGTGGTGGTCTCCATGGTGAAAGTGGTCAGGTAAGTGGTGGTGGTCTTCCATAGTGAAAGTGGTGGTGGTGGTCTTCATAGTGAAAGTGGAGGTGTTGGTCTTCATAGTGAAAGTGGTAGTGGTGGTGGTCTCCATGGTGAAAGTGGTGGTGGTCTCCATGGTGAAAGTGGTGGTGGTCTCCATGGTGAAAGTGGTGGTCTCCATGGTGAAAGTGGTGGTGGTCTTCATGGTGAAAGTGGTAGTGGTGGTGGTCTCCATGGTGAAAGTGGTGGTGCGTCGCGTGCTAGTGCGACATTACCTTGGAACGGACCGAGGGGAGACACCGAGGGGAGACAGCGAGGGGAGACACCTTGTTTTTCCTCTCCACTGTAGTATAGAGTGACCCTTATGGTAGTGGCACCACCACCACCACCACCACCACTGTTAATCACCCAGTACCACTACCACCCAACCAACACCACCATCCATATCTTCCGCTACCACCCACCCACCCACAACTATTTTCACCCACAAATAACCCCATCCACACCTACTTCCACCCACTACTCCCCACAACTACCCTCCCCCACTACCCCCCCCCACCCCCCCACTACCTCCCCCACTACCCCACCCCACCCACCGCTATTGATTACTGGTAAGAAAAACATGAATGATTAGGTAGACTAGATGGACGGCGCCTGTAGTGTCCGCGCGGCGGGGGGGGGGGGGGGTCGAGCACTAGTTCCTGGCCCAGGCTCAGCCAACTTCTGGAGTACCTCCATATGTCTACCAGATATATGGAGGTGTGAAATCTGCTTGTGCTCTGACCGATCAGGTATCAGTCTTCTGCTTTTCAAAATGAGCACCATACTTGGTCTCCCTGAGTTTGGTCTCCCTGAGTTTGGTCTCCCTGAGTTTGGTCCTCCCCTGAGTTTGGTCCTCCCCTGAGTTTGGTCCTCCCCTGAGTTTGGTCCTCCCCTGAGCTTGGTCCTCCCCTGAGCTTGGTCTTACCCTGAGCTTGGTCTTACCCTGAGCTTGGTCCCCCCCTGAGCTTGGTCCCCCCCTGAGCTTGGTCCCCCCCTGAGCTTGGTCCCCCCTGAGCTTGGTCCTCCCCTGAGCTTGGTCCTCCCCTGAGCTTGGTCCCCCCCCTGAGGTTGGTCCTCCCCTGAGCTTGGTCCTCCCCTGAGCTTGGTCCCCCCCTGAGGTTGGTCCTCCCCTGTGGTTGGTCCTCCCCTGAGGTTGGTCCTCCCCTGAGGTTGGTCCTCCCCTGAGGTTGGCCCTCCCCTGAGGTTGGTCCTCCCCTGAGCTTGGCCTCCCAGTTTGTGTATATTTTTCTATCTACTTCTGTACAAGTCGTCTCCTCAGTCTGATATGTTCGTCTTTACATTATGTACAAATAGTTGCTTATGACATAAATTTGCTCATCTTAATGTAAAAGAAGTGTACTTACCGATTTTTTTTGATACTTAGTTCTTGGCCTCCACTACCTAGATCACCTTGCTAGACATCTCTAACTTCTGTCATCTTCTGCCTTATCATATCTACTCTTGAGGTTGTGTATTGAGTTGTCCTCCACTTCAGCCAAGTCATTCTATATCTCAACTACCCTGAGACTAAGAAATACTTCCTTACATATCTTTCTCTTCAGCTTCCACCCGTCTCTCCTTGATCCTGGTCCTTTTAGTTCAAACAAGCTGCCTTTTATCAGGCTCACTCGGTTACTCGTAAGATTTTCTACATAATAACCATGTCCGCCATTGTCCTCTTCTTTAGATCGTCAGGTTCATTCCTTTCAACCTTCTCAGTTTCTTCTAGTGCATGACCGAGTGTGGGCTCCATGCTGGGGCGGCATACCCTCTAATTAGTCTAACATATGTCGTGTATAAGGTTCTGAAGGATTCTTTATTCAAGTTTGATTTCTATTCTGAGGTTTCCTAATCTTACATATGCCGCTTACGTTATACGGTTCATGTGCAACTATGGGGATATACTAGGTGTAATATTTACCCCCATATCCTCACTCTGCAGTTTTTCTCCTTCCCAGTCCATAACTGTCTGGTCTGCCCTCTACTCCTCCACAACTTGGGTTGAACGAGAGAAGCCACTTGTGTAACCACATCTCCAATCTGTTCAGGTCTCTAGAGTTTATCATTGTGCTCTCCTGTTATTCTTCTCAAAAGTTTCACATCGTTAGCAAACAGTGACACATAGGACGTGATCCCCTCTGCTAGGTTACTCATATATTAATACTAGGAACAGTGGTGGTCCTAACACTGAGCCTTGCGGAATCCCACTTGTTATTCTCCCATTCGGATGTCCCGTGCCTTACTTTTACTCTCTGCCAGTGTGTTGAACAGAACATGCGCAACATGCCCACGCAGTATGTGGATATAGACAATTCAAGACATTTAAATGTAAACGGTGCACGTGTATGTATCTATACACTGTCGATATCACCATAGCTCTTCAGCCATTCCCACGCAGATTTAAGGACGTTTACAGTCACTTAAAAGTGCACATTTCGACTAGGAGGATTTGTTGTAAGGCTACTTGTAATTAAAGCATAAGAATGGAAGGAACACTTCAGTAGCCTTACAAGTAGTTCTTATGTCTAGTAACCTATACTTGGTAGGTCCTCTTTCAGTTCAACTCTTCTCACCCGTATGTATGTCCAACGTGTTCTCAAAGGTAGTCATGGAGTTAGCTTCAGTAACCTAAATAACCAAAGCTAGACTAGTCCCACCTATGCCCAGTCCCTCTCACTCGTGTATTTGTCAAGTATTTTTCAAGTTCTCAATAGTGTATCTTTTATGAGCCTACTTGATACATTTCCACGCATCAACAACTCTGTTCCCGAAGCTGAACTCAATGATTGTTTGCTAACTTTGAGGGTAAAATGTAACATTTAGAGGAGCTATAGGGACAGTACCACACATGGTAAGAATGTAGCACAAGTGGTAAGTCAGAGGCAGAGTCAGAGGCACTGCAAGTGTGGCACTAGGATAGGTTTCTTCAGTGCCAGTATATATTATCTACGGAAGTGGGGAGAGATGGGGAAGGAGGAGGTTAGGAACGTTAGAGGGTAGAAGTGTGTGAGTGTAGGAGGGTGTGGCATTAGGGGTGGAACCAGTGCCAACAATGATAGTAATAATGCCATGTTGTGTGTTTCAGCCTGTGGGATTCGTCACGTTCAGCACAAGAGCCGGAGCAGAGGCAGCCAAACAAGACCTGCAGGTAAGATGACACTCCCACACTACAACAACCACTCCCACACTACAACAACCACTCCCACACTACAACAACCACTCCCACACTACAACAACCACTCCCACACTACAACAACCACTCCCACACTACAACAACCACTCCCACACTACAACAACCACTCCCACACTACAACAACCACTCCCACACTACAACCACTCCCAACTACAACAACCACTCCCACACTACAACAACCATTTCCCACTACAACAACCACTCCCACACTACAACAACCACTCCCACACTACAACAACCACTCCCACACTACAACCACTCCCACACTAAACCACTCCCACACTACAAAACCACTCCACACTACAACAACCACTCCCAACTACAACAACCACTCCCACACTACAACAACTACTCCCACATTTCAACAACTACTCCCACACTACAACACACCCCTACACTACAACAACCCACTCCTACCCTACAACAACCATTTCCCACATTTACAACAACCCTCCCACTACAACAACCACTCCCACACTACAACCACTCCCACACTACAACCACTCCCACACAACCACCACTCCCACACTATCACCACCCACATGCCACACTACATCCGCAGCACTAACCACGCTCCACTACACTCCACATTATACCACTGCCCACACTACCCACTCCCACACTACACAACACCACTCCCACACTACAGCAGTCCACTCCCACACTACAACAACCACCCCACACTACGAACAACCACTCCCACACTACCCAACCACATTATCCTACCAACTACAACCCACTCCTACACTACTACAACCATCCCACACTCCCCTAACATACTTACATGCCACACTACCCTCCACACACAACCCCACTCCCACACATCAACCCACACACCAACCATGCCCACACTATCCAATCACCGCCACACTCCCACGCTCCACATTTACTATCCTCACATCCCCACATTACTACCATGCCCACACTACCGCGTCCACGTTACTATCCATGCCCACACTACCGCGTCCACACTTACTACCAACCATGCCCACACTAGGTAATCTCCAATGCCCCACTACTGCGTCCACATTACTTCCATGCCCACACTACCGCGTCCACTACCATGCCCACACTACCGCGTCCACATTACTACTACCATGCCCAACTAGCGCTTTTCCATGCCCACACTACCCGTCCACATTACTACTACCATCCCCCTACGCGTCATGCCCACACTACCGCGTCCACATTACTTCCATGCCCACACTACCGCGTCCACATTACTACTACCATGCCCACACTACCGCGTCCACATTACTACTACCATGCCCACACTACCGCGTCCACATTACTGCTACCATGCCCACGACTACCCGCGTCCACATTACTGCTACCATGCCCACACTACCGCGTCCACATTACTACTACCATGCCCACACTACCGCGTCCACATTACTGCTACCATGCCCACACTACCGCGTCCACATTACTGCTACCATGCCCACACTACCGCGTCCACATTACTGCTACCATGCCCACACTACCGCGTCCACATTACTGCTACCATGCCCACACTACCGCGTCCACATTACTGCTACCATGCCCACACACTACCGCGTCCACATTACTGCTACCATGCCCACACTACCGCGTCCACATTACTGCTACCATGCCCACACTACCGCGTCCACATTACTGCTACCATGCCCACACTAGCGCGTCCACATTACTACTACCATGCCCACACTACCGCGTCCACATTCCATGCTCATTCTTCCGCGTCCACATTACTTCCCACACTAGCGCGTCCACATTACTTCCCACACTAGCGCGTCCACATTACTTCCCACACTAGCGCGTCCACATTACTTCCAAGCCCACACTACCGCGTCCACATTACTTCCAATGCCCAAACTACCAAACGCGTCCACATTACTTCCAAGCCCACACTACCGCGTCCACATTACTTCCAGCCCACACTACCGCGTCCACATTACTTCCATGCCCACACTACCGCGTCCACATTACTTCCAAGCCCACACTACCGCGTCCACATTACTTCCATGCCCACACTACCGCGTCCACATTACTTCCATGCCCACACTACCGCGTCCACATTACTTCCATGCCCAAACTACCGCGTCCACATTACTTCCATGCCCAAACTACCGCGTCCACATTACTTCCAAGCCCACACTACCGCGTCCACATTACTTCCATGCCCACACTACCGCGTCCACATTACTTCCAGGCCCACACTACCACGCCCACACTACATGGCCACTATATACACAACGCCCACACTACACACCAACCACTCCCACATTACATGCCCACACTTTGCGCCCACGCTATACACCAACCAGTCCCACATTATATGCCCACACTATGCGCCCATGCTATAAGCCTACCACGCCAACGCTACGGCAACCACGCCCAGACTACACGCTCACAACGCCCACCATCAGCCGCAGGCAAAAATTTCTTATGATCGAGGCGGTGGGCATATGGGTCACCCTACACTCATGTGGGTGATCGTACACCCATGTGGGTCACCCTACACTCATGTGGGTGACCGTACACCCATGTGGGTCACCCTACACCCATGTGGGTGACCGTACACCCATGTGGGTCACCCTACACCCATGTGGGTCATCCTACACCCATGTGGGTCACCCTACACTCATGTGGGTGACCGTACACCCATGTGGGTCACCCTACACCCATGTGGGTCACCCTACACCCATGTGGGTCACCCTGCACCCATGTGGGTCACCCTACACCCATGTGGATCACCCTACACCCATGTGGATCATTATACACCCATGTGGGTCACCCTACACCCATGTGGATCATCATACACCCATGTGGGTCACCCTACACCCATGTGGGTCACCCTACATTTCATGTGGGTGACCGTACACCCATGTAGGTCACCCTACACCCATGTGGGTGACCGTACACCCATGTGGGTCACCCTACACCCATGTGGGTCATCCTACACCCATGTGGGTCATCCTACACCCATGTGGGTCATCCTACACCCATGTGGGTCACCCTACACCCATGTGGGTCACCCTACATTCATGTGGGTGACCGTACACCCAAGTGGGTCACCCTACACTCATGTGGGTGACCGTACACCCATGTGGGTCACCCTACACTCATGTGGGTGACAGTAAACCCATGTGGGTCCCCTCCACCCTTTTGGGTCATCCTACACCATGTGGGTCACCCTACACTCATTGTGGTGACCGTAAAACCCACGTGGGTCACCCTACACTCATGTGGGTGACCGTACACCCATGTGGGTCACCCTACACTCATGTGGGTGACCGTACACCCATGTGGGTCACCCTACACCCATGTGGGTCACCCTACATCAATGTAGGTCACCCTGCACCCGTGCGCGGGTCACCCTGCACCCGTGTCAAGGTCTCACTTCCCCTGTGTGGGGGTCACCCTGCACCCGTGTGGAGGTCACCCTGCACCCGTGTGGGTGTGGGGGGCACCCTACACCCGAGGGGGTGTGGGGGTCACTACATCCCTGTGGGTGTCACCCTACGCACGAGTGGGTGTGGGGGTTACCCTACACCCCTGTGGGGGAGACTCGACACCCCTCTGGGGGTCACCCATCACCCCAGTGGGCGTGCGAATCACCCTTCACCTTTGTGGGTGTGAGGGCCACCCTTCACCCCTGTGGGGGGTCGCCCTTCACCCCTGTGGGGGTCGCCCTTCACCCCTTGTGGGTGTGGGGTCACCCTTCACCCCTGTGGGTGTGGGGGTCACCCTTCACCCCTCTGGGTGTGGGGGTCACCATCCCTGTGGGTGTGGGGTCACCCTTCACCCCTGTGGGGGTCACCCTTCACCCCTGTGGGGGTCACCCTTTATCCCTGTGGGTGGGGGTTACCCTTCACCTCTGTGGGTGGAGGTAACCCTTCACCTCTGTGAGTGGGGGGTCACCCTTCACCCCTGTGGGTAGGGGTCACCGTTCACCCCTGTGGGTAGCGGGTCACCCTTCACCCCTGTGGGTAGGGGGTCACCCTTCACCCCTGTGGGTAGGGGTCACCCTTCACCCCTGTGGTTAGCGGGTCACCCTTCAACCCTGTGGGTAGCGGGTCACCCTTCACCCCTGTGGGTAGGGGGTCACCTTCACCCCTGTGGGTAGGGGGTCACCTTCACCCCTGTGGGTAGGGGGTCACCCTTCACCCCCGTGGGTGTGGGGGTCACCCTTCACCCCCGTGGGTGTGGAGGTCACTCTTCACCCCCGTGGGTGTGATCACTTCACCCCCGTGGGTGTGATCACTTCACCCCTGTGGGTGTGGGGGTCACCCTTCACCACTGTGGGTGTGGGGGTCACCCTTTACTGTGGGGGTCACCCTTCACCCCCGTGGGTGTGGGGTCACCTTTCACCACTGTGGGTGTGGGGTCACCCTTCACCGTGGGTGTGGGGGTCACCCTTCACCGTGAGTGTGGGGGTCACCCTTCACTGTGGGTGTGGGGGTCACCCTTCACCCCCGTGGGTGTGGGGTCACCTTTCACCACTGTGGGTGTGGGGTCACCCTTCACTGTGGGTGTGGGGGTCACCCTTCACCGTGGTTGTGGGGGTCACCCTTCACTGTGGGTGTGGGGGTCACCCTTCACTGTGGGTGTGGGGGTCACCCTTCACTGTGGGTGTGGGGGTCACCCCTTTTCCCTTTGGGGGTAAAGGGGGCACCCTTCACTGTGGGTGTGGGGGTCACCCTTCACCACTGTGGGTGTGGGGGTCACCCTTCACCCCCGTGGGTGTGGGGGTCACCCTTCACCACTGTGGGTGTGGGGGTCACCCTTCACCACTGTGGGTGGGGGTCACCCTTCACTGTGGGTGTGGGGGTCACCCTTCACTGTGGGTGTGGGGGTCACCCTTCACTGTGGGTGTGGGGGTCACCCTTCACCACTGTGGGTGTGGGGTCACCCTTCACCACTGTGGGTGTGGGGGTCACCCTTCACTGTGGGTGTGGGGGTCACCCTTCAACACTGTGGGGTCACCTTCACCCTGTGGGTGTGGGGGGGTCACCTTTCACCACTGTGGGTGTGGGGGTCACCCTTCACCACTGTGGGTGTGGGGGTCACCCTTCACCACTGTGGGTGTGGGGGTCACCCTTCACCACTGTGGGTGTGGGGGTTTACCCCTTTACTACTGTGGGGGGTGGGGGTCACCCCTTCCACTACTGTGGGTGTGGGGGTCACCCTTCAACCACTGTGGGTGTGGGGGTCACCCTTCACCACTGTGGGTGTGGGGGTCACCCTTCACTACTGGGGGTGGGGGTCACCCTTCACCACTGTGGGTGGGGGTCACCCTTCACCACTGTGGGTGTGGGGGTCACCCTTCACTACTGTGGGTGTGGGGGTCACCCTTCACCACTGTGGGTGTGGGGGTCACCCTTCACCACTGTGGGTGTGGGGGTCACCCTTCACCACTGTGGGTGTGGGGGTCACCCTTCACCACTGTGGGTGTGGGGGTCACCCTTCACTGGGTGGTGGGGTCACATTTTTTAATTATCGATGAACATTTTTTTATTACTCTTATTTAGTAGAAAATATTTAATGTTTTGTGTAGTTTGTGTGTTTGTGTGTGTGTTTTGTGTGCGTGTGTGTATGTGTATGTGGTGTTTGCGTGGGGGTTTGTGTGTTTGTGCGTGTGTGTGTGTTGTATATGTGTGTGTGTGTTTTTGGAGGATGTGTTTGGAGTGGTTGGTGTTTTAGTGTGTGTTTTGTGTGCGCGTGTGTGTACTCACCTAATTGTGGTTGCAGGGGTCGAAACTCAGCTCCTGGCCCCGGCTCGTCACTGACCGCTACTAGGTCCTCTCTCTTCCTGCTCCATGAGCTTTATCATACCTCGTCTTAAAGCTATGTATGGTTCCTGCCTCCACTAAACTTGCTAGACTATTCCGCTTCCTGACTACTCTATGACTGAAGAAATACTTCCTAACATCCCTTTCTCATCTGAGTCTTCAACCTCAAGTTTCGGTGTCCCTTCTCTGGAACATCCTGTCTCTGTCCACCTTCCTTATTCCACGCAGTATCTTGCATGTCGTTATCATGTCTCTCTAACCCTCCTGTCCTCCAGTGTCGCCAGGCCGATTTCCCTTAACCTTTCTTCGTAGGACATTCTCTTAACTCTGAAACTAACCTTGTCGCAAACCTTTGCACTTTCTCTAATTTATTGACGTTCTTGACCCGGTGTTTGGTTCCAAACTTGTGCTGCATACTCCAGTATGGGCCTGACGTACACAATTTACAGTAACTTGAACGATTCCTTACTAAGGTGTCGGAACGCTGTTCTCAGGTTTGCCAGGCACCCATATGGTGCAGCAGTTATCTGGTTGATGTGTGCTTCCGGATGTGCTCGATGTTATAATCACCCGAAGATCTTTCTCCTTGAGCGAGGTTTGCAATCTTTGGCCACCTAGCCTATACTCTGCAGTCCTCTTTGCCCTTCGCCGATCTTCATGACTTTGCATTTGGCGGGGTTAAATTCGAGAAGCCAGTTGCTGGACCAGGTGTCCAGCCTGTCCAGGTCTCTTATAAGTCCTGCCTGATCCTCATCTGATTTAATTCTTCTCATTAAGTTCACATCATTGCGAACAGGCACACTTCTGAGTCTATTTCTTCCATCTTTTCATTCACATATACCAAGAATAGCACTGGTCCCGGAACTGAGCCCTATGGGACCCTGCTCGTTACAGGCGTCCACTGTGATACCTCATCACGTACCATGACTCGCTGTTGCCTCCCTGTTAGGTATTCTCTGATCCATTGCAGTGCCCATCCTGTTATACGTGCCTGATCCTCTAGCTTCTGTACTAATGTCTTGATGAATTGTGTCGAAGGCCTTCTTTAAGTCCAAGAAAATGCAATCAACCCACCCCTCTCGTGTCTTACTTCTGTTACTTTATCATAAAACTCCAGAAGATTTGTGACACAGGATTTGCCTTCAATGAATCCGTGCTTGTTATCGTTGATAATCTTGTTCCGTTCTAGGAACAACCACTCTCCTAATAATAATCTCCATGACTTTGCATACTATACATGTCAGTGACACTGGTCTATAGTTTAGTGCCTCTTTTCTGTCTCCTTTTTTAAAAATGGGAACTACATTTGCCGTTTTCCATACCTCAGGTAGTTGCCTAGTCTCGAGGGATGTGTTGAAGATTGTGGTTAGTGACACACGCAGCATTTTTGCTCGCTCTCTTAGGACCCACGGGGAGATGTCCAGTCCCATTACCTTTGAAGTATCAAGGTCACTTAGCAGCTTCGTCACCTTCTCAGTTATGTGTATGTCATCCAACACTTGTTGGTATATTCCTTGTTGGTGTCCCCCTCTGTTCTGTCTTTCCTAGAGTTCTTCCTGTCTCCACTGTAAATACTTGCTTAAATCTCGTGTTGAGCTGCTCGCATACCTCTTGATAGTTTCTTGTGATTTCCCCACCGTCTTTCCTCAACCTTATCACCTGGTCTTTGACTGTTGTCTTCCTCCTAATGTGGTTGTACAGCAGTTTCGGGTCATACTTGAGTTTCGATGCTATGTCGTTTTCTCTGGGCCTCCCTCCTCATGTGTGCATTCTCATTTCTGGCTCTTCGACTAGTCTCCTTATTTTCCTGGGTCCTTTGCCTTCTGTACTTTTTCCATTCTTTAGTGCACTTAGTTTTTGCCTCCCTACACCTTCGGGTAAACCAAAGACTCGCTTTGGTCTTCCCATTGTTTCTGTTGCCCTTGGGAACAAACTTTTCCTCTCCCTCCTTACATTTTGTTGGTACGTATTCCATCATTTTGTTTACTGACTTTCCTACCAATTCTCTGTCCCACTGAACCTCCTGCATGAAGTTCCTCATTCCTTTGTAGTCCCCCCCTTTTATAGTTTGGCTTTTCCCATTCATCTCCTGTTACCCTCTCCACATGTAACTCTACTGTGTAATCAAAGCTCAGAACCACGTGATCACTAGCTTCAAGGGGCCTCTCATATGTGATGTCCTCAATGTCTGAACTGCTCAGGGTGAAAACAAGGTCCTGTCTTGCTGGTTCATCTTCCCCTCTCTCTCTGGTAGTGTCCCTGACATGTTGATGCATGAAGTTTTCCGGTACCACATCCATCATCTTGGCTCTCCATGTATTGGGACCCTTTTGTGGCTCCAGGTTTTCCCAGTCTATCTCCCTGTGGTTGAAATCGCCAATGACCAGTAACTTTGCTCTGATCGAGTGAGCTCTTGCCACCTCTGCCAGTGTGTCCACCATTGCTCTGTTGTTCTGTCCATATTCCTCTCTTGGCCTCCTGCAGTTCTGTGGTGGGTTATACATCACTGCAATGATTACCTTATGTTCCCAGACTGAATTGTACCTACTATGTAATACCTTTCTCCAATCTCATCCATGCTTTCCATTCCCTCAAATACCCATCAGGTATCATCCTTTCTTCTTGTGTTCTGTCGTGATCGAGGTACACTCTCCAGTATTCCAGTTTGTCCCTCAGTCGTGCTTTCTCCTGCAGGATCCGGGATCGAGCTGATTCTGCCTTGAAAATTACTTTGACAGGCCGTTTCCTTCCACTTGCAAACCACCCAATTCTCTGAAAATTTGTCACCTGGGTCATGTCGCCCTCACCTATTGCTTTCCTGATACCTTCAGTCGCTTTTTTCTCCTCCTGTTTTCTTTCATCGTAGGTTTCCCCTTGACTTCTTGGAGTCCATAGACCAAAAACTGACCTCTCCCTTTCATCCTCCCACTGCATCTCTGAGATGTTTTAGTTCCTTCCATTGGAACATTCCTGCCTTCAATCCCTGCCCTTGCTGAAGCCACTATGCTCAGTGTGTAGTGTGTCTTACCTGCTCAGCTGTTCCTTGCCACTGCATTTGTCCGTTAGTCTGCATATGGTATAGCTCCTTCATTGTCTTCAGACCTCTCATTTGTTCTTAGTGTGCTCCTTGTGTTTTTCTGGGCCCCACGTGGGTCTGATAGGGCCTTTGCATACAGCATAGCTCCTTTTCTCCCTACAGTCACCTTGTTTGTGACTGATATAGAAGTTCCTGATATCATGTCTGTACTGTCATTTCTCTCTCTAATCTGTTTCAGTTTTTTTAGTTCATCTTCTAAGCACTGTATCTTAGCTTCTGCTGCTAAGACTTGTAGCCCCCACTTCCTGCTCTCTTCAGCTATCCTCTCCTCCATTTTCTTGCCAAACTCTTCTATCTTTCTTCCCCATTCTTCCTCCCTTTTTCTGAGCTCTAACTCCCAATCTTCCCTCCCAGGTTCATCCACCAGACCATTGGTTCTCTGCCCTCTTGGGTAGCCAATTTTTCTTTTACTCTCCTAAGTGTGGTGTTGGGGATTCGGGTGTAAGGTCTAGGCCCTGCCAACTGTAATGCGAGGAGGTCCTCTCAGTGTGAGCAAGGAATAGGATAATAACCAGCAGTAATTGGTGCTTAAATCCAGAAAGTGCAAAAAGTGGAGAAGGTAGCATTACTAGGAAACAGAGCTAGGACTACAAATTTGAGTCTGTGGTATACAGCTTATTAGGCCAAAATAACAGTACACATACACAAGGGCTTGTGAGCTACACGACTGACTCTGTGTACATACACATACACAGCCGTGTAAACGGTCACTCTACAGCCACACACCCCAACCCACCCACTATACATCCTTTCCCACTCTCCACCTCTCTATCACTCTATCTCCCCTCCGTCTAACCATCTCTCTCCCCCTCACAACTCTCCCACACATACGAACACACACCCACACAAACACCAAACACACACACACACACACCACACACACACACACACACACACACACACACACACACACACACACACACTACCACCACCCACAAACCCACCCACCCATCCACCACCACCACCACCAAACACACTCAAGCACAAGTACCTGTGGAAGCTGAGTATTAGTGTGTGTGTGTGTGTGTGTGTGTGTGTGTGTGTGTGTGTGTAGTGTGTATGCGGTGTGTAGTGTGTGTGTGTGTGTGTGTGTGTGTGTGTGTGTGGTAGTGTGTATGCGGTGTGTAGTGTGTGTGTGTGTGTGGTGTGTGTGTGTGTGTGTGTGTGGTGTGTAGTGTGTATGCAGTGTGCGGTGTGTAGTGTGCGCGCGCGGTGTGTTCATTTGAGAGAATTAAACTCCATTAATCACATGTTTGGCCATTCTTGGTTTATATAGGTCTGCTTGTAGCTCCTCTTTGTCCTCTTCAATTAGCATTATAGGAATCTCATTAGTTTTGTCATCAGCAAACAATGAAACATACGAGTCAACCTTCTCTGGAATGTTATTTTACGAATACGAAGAATAATAGAGGTCCTAAAACTGATCCTTAGGGAACTCCAGGTGTTGTATATACCATCACTCCTCTGTCTTCTGTTTGTTAGGTATCCCTTAAGCCACTGCAATGACTCATTTTCCTTCATGTTCTAATCTGTGAATCAGTCTCTGACGTACAGTGTCATATGCTTTTCTGCAGTCCAAAAATAACAGTCAACCCATCATTGTCTTTCTTGATTTCGATTATTTTGTCGTAGAACTCGATTAGGTCAGTGAGAACAGACTTGCCCTCATTAAATCCATGTTTGGTTTGTTAGAAAAGTTGCACTTCTAGATGTTAACCCACTCTTTTCTTGTGTATCTTATCCAATACTTTGGACGGTAGACATGTCAGTGATACTGGCTTATAATTTACTGCTTCTTGTTTGTGTTCCTGCTTATATATTGGGATCATGTTTGAAGTTTTCTAGTTGACTGATAGGGTTCCAGTCTCCTAGGACATGTAGATCATTGCAACGGTATAGTTTCACACAGTTTTGCTCCTCTCAGCATTTATGATGATAGGCTGTCAGGCCTCGTGGCTTTTGATATGTCTAACTCTTTTAGTAGATTAATTATTTCCTCCTTTGATACACTAATTCCAGCCAGTATATGCATACTAGCTATATTCTGGCACCATCTGTTTCCTCTGTGAACACCACCTTAAATCTTCTGCTTAATTCCTAGCATACTTGTTTATCTTCTGAGTTTCCCTCCCTCCCTCCCTCCCTCTTCAACCTTATTACTTGGTTTTTAATAATCATCTTCCTTCTTATGCGAGTGTGGAATAGTGTCAACTCTGATGTAACCTTTGCTGCTTTGTCAATCTCAACCTTGACATTAGGCTTCTCTTTTTATATTTGCATATTCATTCCTCGACATTCTGTTTGCCTCCCTATTCTCTACCATCCTCTGTCTTCCGTGCTTTTCCCATCATCTTCTGCACTTTTTTTTCGGCCTTTCTGCTGCTCTGATCACCAAGGGCTCTCTCTCTCTGCCTTGATTTCATACACTTCCTGTTAGGTAAACCACCTTGATGTTGCTTCCAAGCACGTCTGTAAGGTTCTTTATCTCGTGTATTGTCTGTCCAGTCTGTCCAGTCCATCCAGTCTGTCCAGTCTGTCCAGTCCATTTACAAATTTTTATTCCTGCATAATCCTTTCTTCTATAATCTGATTTAATGTTTTTATCCAGCTCCAGCTCCACCGAGTATTCAAGCTGAGGGTCACTTGCTCACAGCTCAGTGGTAATCCATATTCAGTTTCATCAATGTCAGGTTTACTTAAAAGTGAAAACTAGGTCTAGTCAAATTGGTTCGTCCCCTACCCTCACTCTTGTGTACTTACCTATTTATACTTACCTATTTGTGGTTGCAGGGGTCGATTCACAGCTCCTGGCCCCTCCTCTTCACTGGTGCTACTAGGTCCACTCCGTTCCATGAGCTTTATCGTATCTCTTCTTAAAACTATGTATGGATCTTGCCTCCACTACGTCAATCTCCAGCTTGTTCCACTTCCTGATAACTCTGACTGAAGAAATACTTCCTAACATCCCTGTGACTCGTCTTAATCTTCAGCTTCCACTTGTGACCCCTTGTTGTGTCCCATCTCTGAAACATTCTGTCCCTGTCCACCTTGTCAGTTCCTCTCAGTATTTCATATATCGTTATCGTGTCATCCCCTATCGCTCCTGCCCTCCAGTGTCATCAGGTTGATTTTCCTTAACCTCTCCTCGTAAGACATACCCATTAGCTCCGGAACTAGTCTCGTTGCAAACCTTTGCACCTACACTTAATTTCCTGATGTGCTTGGCCTGGTGCTGCATACTTCAGTATGGGCCTGAGGTACACTGTACAGAATCTTGAATGATTCCTTAGTAAGGTGTCGAAACGCTGTTCTTACGTTTACCAGGCGCCCATATGCTGCAACAGTTATCTGGTTGCTGTGTGCTCGGTATTATACTCACTCCCAAGATCCTTTTTCCTTGAGTGAGGTTTGCAGTATTTGCCTCCTTCCCTCTAGACTGTACTTTGTCTGCAATCTCCTTTGACCTTCCCCAGTCTTTAACTTTGCACTTGGTGAGGTTAAACTCCAGAAGCCAGTTACTGGACCAGGCTTGCAGCTTGTCCAGATCCCTTTGTAGTCCTTCCTGATCCTCATGTGTTTGAATTCTTCGCAACAGGGACACACCTGAATCTGTCCTTTCCGTCATGTCATTCACATATACCAGAAACAGCACTGGCCCTAGGACTGACCCTTGTGGAACCCGCTCGTCACAGCCGCCCACTGACACCTCGTCACGTGCCATGACTTGTTGTTTCCTTCCCATCATGTATTTTGTAATCCATTGCAGTTCTTTTCCTGTTATTCCTTCCTGCTCCTCTACCTTTTGCACTAGTTTCTTGTGTGAAACTGTCGAAAGCCTAACAGTAAAAGAAAATACGATCTCCCTGCCCCTCTCCTCTCTCGTCTTACATCTGTCACCTTGTCATAAAACTCCAATAGGTTTCTAATACAGGATTTTCCTTACCTGAAACCATGTCGGTTATCGTGTATAAGCTGATTTCTTTCTAAGTGCTCAACGGCTCTTCTGATAATCTTCTCCATGACTCTGCATACCTTGCATGTCAGTGACACTGATCTGTAGTTTAATGCTCTTTGTCTCCTTTCTTAAGAATTGGGACTACGTTTGCTGTCTTCCACACCTGAGGTATTTGCCCTGTGTGAGTGAGTGAGTGTTATGGAGATTAATGTTGTAGCAGCAAGGAATGAAAGAGATAATTAGGCTCTTGTTTCATGCTCTCCAGTGCTTCATCTGTGTGATAGAGGCTGGTGTACCAGCAGTGATAGTGGCAGGGGTGGTGGTACCAGCAGTGATAGTGGCAGGGGTGGTGGTACCAGCAGTGATAGTGGCAGGGGTGGTGGTACCAGCAGTGATAGTGACAGGGCTGGTGTACCAGCAGTGATAGTGGCAGGGGTGGTGGTACCAGCAGTGATAGTGACAGGGCTGGTGTACCAGCAGTGATAGTGACAGGGCTGGTGTACCAGCAGTGATAGTGACAGGGCTGGTGTACCAGCAGTGATAGTGGCAGGGCTGGTGTACCAGCAGTGATAGTGGCAGGGGTGGTGGTACCAGCAGTGATAGTGACAGGGCTGGTGTACCAGCAGTGATAGTGACAGGGCTGGTGTACCAGCAGTGATAGTGGCAGGGGTGGTGGTACCAGCAGTGATAGTGGCAGGGGTGGTGGTACCAGCAGTGATAGTGGCAGGGGTGGTGGTACCAGCAGTGATAGTGACAGGGCTGGTGTACCAGCAGTGATAGTGGCAGGGGTGGTGGTACCAGCAGTGATAGTGACAGGGCTGGTGTACCAGCAGTGATAGTGACAGGGCTGGTGTACCAGCAGTGATAGTGACAGGGCTGGTGTACCAGCAGTGATAGTGGCAGGGCTGGTGTACCAGCAGTGA
This sequence comes from Cherax quadricarinatus, assembly GCF_026875155.1. Lineage (NCBI taxonomy): Eukaryota > Metazoa > Arthropoda > Malacostraca > Decapoda > Parastacidae > Cherax > Cherax quadricarinatus. Next base: position 28,594,599 of record NC_069410.1, on the reverse strand, counting down.
TAGTGGCAGGGGTGGTGTACCAGCAGTGATAGTGGCAGGGCTGGTGTACCAGCAGTGATAGTGGCAGGGGTGGTGTACCAGCAGTGATAGTGGCAGGGCTGGTGTACCAGCAGTGATAGTGGCAGGGCTGGTGTACCAGCAGTGATAGTGGCAGGGGTGGTGGTACCAGCAGTGATAGTGGCAGGGTGGTGGTGGTACAGCAGTGATAGTGGCAGGGGTGGTGGTACCAGCAGTGATAGTGACAGGGCTGGTGTACCAGCAGTGATAGTGACAGGGCTGGTGTACCAGCAGTGATAGTGGCAGGGCTGGTGTAACCAGCAGTGATAGTGGCAGGGTGGTGGTACCAGCAGTGATAGTGGCAGGGGTGGTGGTACCAGCAGTGATAGTGGCAGGGGTGGTGGTACCAGCAGTGATAGTGACAGGGCTGGTGTACCAGCAGTGATAGTGACAGGGCTGGTGTACCAGCAGTGATAGTGGCAGGGCTGGTGTACCAGCAGTGATAGTGGCAGGGGTGGTGGTACCAGCAGTGATAGTGGCAGGGGTGGTGGTACCAGCAGTGATAGTGGCAGGGGTGGTGGTACCAGCAGTGATAGTGACAGGGCTGGTGTACCAGCAGTGATAGTGGCAGGGCTGGTGTACCAGCAGTGATAGTGGCAGGGCTGGTGTACCAGCAGTGATAGTGGCAGGGGTGGTGGTACCAGCAGTGATAGTGGCAGGGCTGGTGTACCAGCAGTGATAGTGGCAGGGCTGGTGTACCAGCAGTGATAGTGGCAGGGCTGGTGTACCAGCAGTGATAGTGGCAGGGGTGGTGGTACCAGCAGTGATAGTGGCAGGGCTGGTGTACCAGCAGTGATAGTGGCAGGGGTGGTGGTACCAGCAGTGATAGTGGCAGGGGTGGTGGCTGTAGCAGGGGCGGTGGTGGCAGGGCTGGTGTACCAGCAGTGATAGTGGCAGGGCTGGTGTACCAGCAGTGATAGTGGCAGGGCTGGTGTACCAGCAGTGATAGTGGCAGGGCTGGTGTACCAGCAGTGATAGTGGGCAGGGCTGGTGTACCAGCAGTGATAGTGGCAGGGGTGGTGGTACCAGCAGTGATAGTGGCAGGGCTGGTGTACCAGCAGTGATAGTGGCAGGGGTGGTGGTACCAGCAGTGATAGTGGCAGGGGTGGTGGCTGTAGCAGGGGCGGTGGTGGCAGGGCTGGTGTACCAGCAGTGATAGTGGCAGGGCTGGTGTACCAGCAGTGATAGTGGCAGGGCTGGTGTACCAGCAGTGATAGTGGCAGGGCTGGTGTACCAGCAGTGATAGTGGCAGGGGTGGTGTCTGTAGCAGGGGCGGTGGTGGCAGGGCTGGTGTACCAGCAGTGATAGTGGCAGGGCTGGTGTACCAGCAGTGATTAGTGGCAGGGCTGGTGTACCAGCAGTGATAGTGGCAGGGGTGGTGGTACCAGCAGTGATAGTGGCAGGGGTGGTGGTACCAGCAGTGATAGTGGCAGGGCTGGTGTACCAGCAGTGATAGTGGCAGGGGTGGTGGTACCAGCAGTGATAGTGGCAGGGGTGGTGGTACCAGCAGTGATAGTGGCAGGGGTGGTGGTACCAGCAGTGATAGTGGCAGGGGTGGTGGTACCAGCAGTGATAGTGACAGGAGTGGTGGTACCAGTAGTGATGACAGGGGTGGTGGTACCAGCAGTGATAGTGACAGGGGTGGTGGTACCAGCAGTGATAGTGACAGGAGTGGTGGTACCAGCAGTGGTGACAGGGGTGGTGGTACCAGCAGTGGTGACAGGGGTGGTGGTGATGGTACCAGCAGTGATGGTGACAGGGGTGGTGGCTGTAGCAGGGGCGGTGGTGGCAGGGGTGGTGGTACCAGCATTGATGTTGACAGGGGTGGTGGTACCAGCAGTGGTGACAGGGGTGGTGGTGGTACCAGCAGTGATGGTGACGGGTGGTGGCTGTAACAGGGGTGGTGGTGGCAGGGGTGATGGTGACAGGGGGGTGGTGGTACCAGTAGTGATGGTGACAGGGGGGTGGTGGTACCAGTAGTGATGGTGGCAGGGGCAGTGCTGGTGGTGGTACTAGCAATGATGGTGGCAGGGATAATGCTGGTGGTGGTACCAGCAGTGATGGTGGCAGGGGTGTTGGTAATGGCAGTGGTGGTATCAGCAGGTGTGGGGGTAGTAGCAGCAGCATGGATGGCAGCAGCAAGGGTGGTGGTGGCGGCAGCAGCAACAGCAAGGGTGGTGGTGGTAGCAACAGCAGGGGTGGTAGTGGTAGCAGCAGCAACAGCAGGGGTGGTAGTTGTAGCAGCAGCAGCAGGGGTGGTGGTAGAAGCAGCAACAGCAGGGGTGGTGGTAGAAGCAGCAACAGCAGGGGTGGTAGAGGTAGCAGCAGCAACAGTAGGGGTGGTAGTGGTAGCAGCAGGGGTGGTGGTAGAAGCAGCAACAGCAGGGGTGGTGGTGGTGGTAACAGCAACAGCAGGGGTGGTGGTGGTAGCAGCAACAGCAGGGGTGGTGGTAGTAGCAGCAACAGCAGGGGTGGTGATGGTAGCAGCAGCAGAGGTGGTGGTGGTGGTAGCAGCAGCAGGGGTGGTGGTGATAGCAGCAGCAGGGGTGGTGGTAGAAGCAGCAACAGCAGGGATGGTGATGGTAGCAGCAACAGCAGGGGTGGTGATGGTAGCAGCAGCAGCAGAGGTGGTGGTGGTGGTAGCAGCAGCAGGGGTGGTGGTGATAGCAGCAGGGGTGGTAGCGGCAGAAGGGGGTGGTAGCTGCAGCAACCGCAGGGGTGGAGGCGGCTCAGCAGCAGCAGCAGGGGTGGTGGTAGTAGCAGCAGCAGGGTGGTAGCTGCAGCAACCGCAGGGGTGGAGGCGGCAGCAGCAGCAGCAGCAGGGGTGGTGGTGGTAGCAGCAGCAGCACGGGTGTTGGTGGTGGTGGTAGCAGCAGCAGCACGGGTGTTGGTGGTACCAGCAGCAGCACCAGCACCAGCAGGGGTGGTGGTGGTAGCAACAGCAGCAGAGGTATTGCTGGTAGCAGCAGCAGCAGCAACAGGGGTGGTGGTGGTAGCAGCAGCAGCAGGGGTTAGCAGCAGCAACAGCAGGGGTGGTGGTGGTGGTAGCAGAAGGGGTGGTGGTGGTGGTAGTAGCAGCAGCAGGGGTGGTAGTGGTGTTGGTAGCAGCAGCAGCAGCAAAGGGTGTTGGTGGCGGCAGCAGCAGCAAGGGTGTTGATGGTAGCAGCAGCAGCAGCAGCAGCAGGGGTGGTAGTGGTGGTAGCAGCAGCAGGGGTAGTAGTGGTGGTAGCAGTAGCAGCAGCAGGGGTGGTGGTAGTAGCAGCAGCAGGGGCAGTAATAATGGTAGCAGCAGCAGGGGTGGTGGTGGAGGTAGCAGCAGCAACAACAGGGGTGGTAGTGGAGGTGGTAGCAGTAGCAGCAGCAGCAGCAGCAGCAGCAGCAGGGGTGGTGATGGTAGCAGCAGCAGCAACAGGGGTGGTGGTGGAGGTGGTAGCAGTAGCAGCAGCAAGGGTGGTGGTGATAGCAGCAGCAGCAAGGGTGGTGGTGATAGCAGCAGCAGCAGCAGAGGTGGTGGTGGTAGCAGTAGCAGCAGGGGTTGTGTTAGCAGCAACAACAGCAGAGGTGGTGGTGGTATCAGCAGCAGGGGTGGTGGTGGTAGTAGCAGCAGCAGCAGCAGCGCGGGTGGTGTTGGTAGCAGCAGCAGCAGTAGGGGTGTTGGTGGTAACATCAGCAGGGGTAATAGTGGTGGTAGCAGTAGCAGCAGCACGGGTGGTGGTGGTGGTGGTGGTGGTAGCAGCAGCAGGGGTGGAGGTGGTAGCAGTAGCAGCAGCAGAGTGGTGGTGGTAGCAGCAGCAGCACAGCAGGGGTGGTGGTGGTAGGGAGTAGCAGCAGCAAGGGCGGTGGTGATGGTGGTAGCACAGCAGGGTGGTGGTGGTTGCAGCAGTAGGGTGGTGGTAGCAGCAGGGGTGGGGTGGTGTGTAGCAAACAGCAGGGGTGTGGTTGGTAGCAACAGCAAGGGTGGTGTGGTAGTATAGCAGGGTGGTAGTAGTAGCAGGGGTGGTGGTAGCAGCAGGGGTGGTGGTGATGGTAGTAGCAGCAGCAGGGGTGGTGGTGGTAGTAGCACAGCAGCAGCAGGGGTGGTGGTAGTAATTAGCAGAGCAGCAGCAGGGGGTGGTAGTAGTAGTGCAGCAGCCAGCAGGGGTGGTGGTGGTGGTGGTGATGGTAGCAGCAGCAGCAGCAGCAGCAGGGGTGGTGGTAGTAGTAGCAGCAGCAGCAGGGGTGGTGGTGGTGGTAGTAGCAGCAGCAGCAGGGGTGGTGGTGGTAGTAGCAGAAGCAGGGGTGGTGGTGGTAGTAACAGCAGCAGAGGTGGTGGTAGCAGCAGCAACAGCAGCAGGGATGGTGGTGGTAGCAGCAGCAGCACCAGCACCAGCAGGGGTGGTGGTGGTAGCAACATCAGAGGTAGTGGTGGTAGCAACAGCAGCAGAGGTATTGCTGGTAGCAGCAACAGGGGTGGTGGTGGTGGTAGCAGCAGCAGCAGCAGGGGTTGTTAGCAGCAGCAACAGCAGGGGTGGTGGTGGTGGTATCAGCAGCAGGGGTGGTGGTGGTAGTAGCAGCAGCAGGGGTGGTAGTGGTGTTGGTAGCAGCAGCAGCAGCAGCAAGGGTGTAGGTGGCGGCAGCAGCAGCAAGGGTGTGTGGAATAGCAGGGTGTAGTAGCAGCAGCAGCAGCAGCAGCAGGGGTGGTAGTGGTGGTAGCAGCAGCAGGGGTAGTAGTGGTGGTAGCAGCAGCAGGGGTGGTGGTGGTAGCAGCAGCAGGGGTAGTAATAATGGTAGCAGCAGCAGGGGTGGTGGTGGAGGTAGCAGCAGCAACAACAGGGGTGGTGGTGGAGGTGGTAGTACAGCAGCAGCAGCAGGGGTGGTGATGGTGGTTGCAGCAGCAGCAACAGGGGTGGTGGTGGAGGTGGTAGCAGTAGCAGCAGCAGCAGCAGGGGTGGTGGTGGAGGTGGTAGCAGTAGCAAGGGTGGTGGTGATAGCAGCAGCAGCAGGGGTGGTGGTGGTAGCAGTAGCAGCAGGGGTTGTGTTAGCAGCAGCAACAGCAGAGGTGGTGGTGGTATCAGCAGCAGGGGTGGTGGTGGTAGTAGTAGAGCAGCAGCAGCAGCAGCAGCAGCAGCAGGGGTGGTAGTGGTGTTGGTAGCAGCAGCAGCAGGGGTATTGGTGGTAACATCAGCAGGGGTAATAGTGGTGGTAGCAGTAGCAGCAGCACGGGTGGTGGTGGTAGCAGCAGCAGGGGTAGTAATGATGGTAGCAGCAGCAAGGGTGGTGGTAGTGGTAGCAGCAGGGGTGGTGGTGGAGGTAGCAGCAGCAACAACAGGGGTGGTGGTGGAGGTGGTAGCAGTAGCAGCAGCACGGGTGGTGGTGGTAGCAGCAGCAGGGGTAGTAATGATGGTAGCAGCAGCAGGGTGGTGGTAGTGGTAGCAGCAGGGGTGGTGGTGGAGGTAGCAGCAGCAACAAAAAGGGGGGATGGTGAGGTATAGCAGCGCAGGGTGGTGGTGGAGGTGGTAGCAGCAGCAGGGGTGGAGGTGGTAGCAGTAGCAGCAGCAGGGGTGGAGGTGGTAGCAGTAGCAGCAGCAAGAGTGGTGGTGGTAGCAGCAGCAGCAGGGGTGGTGGTGGTAGCAGTAGCAGCAGCAAGGGCGGTGGTGATGGTGGTAGCACCAGCAGGGGTGGTGGTGGTTGCAGCAGCAGGGGTGGTGGTAGCATCAGGGGTGGTGGTGGTGGTAGCAACAGCAAGGGTGGTGGTGGTAGTATTAGCAGGGGTGGTAGTAGCAGCAGGGGTGGTGGTAGCAGCAGGGGTGGTGGTGATGGTAGTAGCAGCAGCAGGGGTGGTGGTGGTGGTAGCAGCAGCAGGGGTGGTGGTAGTAGCAGCAGCAGCAGGGGTGGTGGTGGTAGTAGCAGCAGCAGCAGGGGTGGTGGTGGTAGCAGCAGCAGCAGCAGCAGGGGTGGTGGTGGTAGTAGCAGAAGCAGGGGTGGTGGTGGTGGTAGTAACAGCAGCAGCAGAGGTGGTGGTAGTAGCAGCAGCAACAGCAGCAGGGATGGTGGTAGTAGCAGCAACAGCATCAGGGGTGGTGGTGGTATCAGCAGCAGCAGGGGTGGTAGTGGTAGCTGCAGCGGTGGTGGTGGTAGTAGCAGGGGTGGTGGTAGTAGCAGCAGCAGCAGGGGTGGTGGTGGTAGTAGTAGCAGCAGCAGGGGTGGTGGTGGTAGTAGTAGCAGCGGTGGAGGTAGCAGCAGGGGTGGTGGTGATAGTAACAAAAGCAGGAGTGGTGGTGGTGGCGGCGGTAGCAGCAGCAGCAGCAGCAGGAGGAGCAATAGGAGGAGTAGTAGTAGTAGTAGTAGTAGTAGTGGTGGTGGTAGCAACAATGATGGTGGTGTGGAGGGAGCGCCACCTACCACCATTCACCTGGGTTACACTGCAGCTACCATCCCTCACTCTTGCCCCACACTCACCTACAGGGTTGGTAGCATTAGGGGAGGCGGCGGTGGCGGCAGCAGCAGCAGCAGCAGCAGCAGCAAGCAGGCATGATGGTAGCAGCAACAGAAGTGGTCACAGCATCAGCAACGGCAGCAGCAGCAGCAAGCAGGCATGATGGTAGCAGCAGCAGCAGCAAGCAGGCATGATGGTAGCAGCAGCAGCAGCAGCAGCAAGCAGGCATGATGGTAGCAGCAGCAGCAGCAGCAAGCAGGCATGATGGTAGCAGCAGCAGCAGCAGCAAGCAGGCATGATGGTAGCAGCAGCAGCAGCAGCAAGCAGGCATGATGGTAGCAGCAGCAGCACAAGCAGCATGATGGTAGCAGCAGCAGCACAGCAGCAAGCAGTGCATGGGGTGTAGCAGGCACAGCAGCAGCAAGCAGGCATGATGGTAGCAGCAGCCAGCAGCAGCAAGCAGGCATGATGGTAGCAGCAGCAGCAGCAGCAAGCAGGCATGATGGTAGCAGCAGCAGCAGCAAGCAGGCATGATGGTAGCAGCAGCAGCAGCAGCAGCAGCAGCAGCAGCAGCAAGCAGGCATGATGGTAGCAGCAACAGAAGTGGTCACAGCATCAGCAACGGCAGCAGCAGCAGCAGCAGCAACAACAGCAACAACAGCAACAGCAACAACAACAACAACATCATCAACAACAACAGCAACAACAGCAACAACAGCAACAGCAACAGCAACAGCAACACAACAGCAACAACAACAGCAACAGCAGCAACAACAACAACAACAACAACATCATCAACAACAACATCATCAACAACAACAGCAACAGCAACAACAACAACAACATCATCAACAACAACAGCAACAACACACAAAACAGCAACAACAGCAACAGCAACAGCAACAGCAACAACAGCAACAACAGCAACAGCAACAACAGCAACAGCAACAACAAACAACAACATCATCAACAACAACAGCAACAACAGCAACAGCAACAACAGCAACAGCAACAGCAACAACAACAGCAACAACAACAGCAACAGCAGCAACAACAACAACAACAACAACAACAACAACAAGGGTGGTGGTAGTGTGGAGAAGGCTCCTCCTACCACCATTCATCTGGGTTATGGCTGGCCGCCACCACTCCTCACTCTCCCCACACTCACCTGCTCGCTAAATTGTGGTTAGGGACGCCTCGCCCGGGATAGATTGTGGTTAAGGTGGTCTCTGGTGGGCATTACCCCATTTTATTGGCGCGAGCCTCCTACCTTGGCACGGTGTGGCGCTATATGAACGTCGGGCGTGGCACTGTACGGTAGTCGGGCGTGGCACTATACAGTAGTCGGGTGTAGCACTGTACGGAAGTCGGGTGTGGCACTGTACGGAAGTCGGGTGTGGCACTGTACCGAAGTCGGGTGTGGCACTGTACTGTAGTCGGGTGTGTGGCACTGTACGGAAGTCAGGTGTGGCACTGTACGGAAGTCGGGTGTGGCACTGTACGGTAATCGGGTGTGGCACTGTACGGTAATCGGGTGTGGCACTGTACGGAAGTCAGGTGTGGCACTGTAGGGAAGTCGGGTGTGGCACTGTACGGTAATCGGGTGTGGCACTCAGTTGGCTTAGAGGTCTCCACCTGCATCTTTGTATTATTACCTAGCTGGGAAATTTAGGGAGGGAGGGAGGACACAGGTACATTGGGAGGGAGGGAGGGAGGTAGGCAGGGGAGCAGAGGGAATGAGGAAAAGAGAAGGACGCAGAGAAAAGCAGTGGCAGAGGAAGGCTGAGGGGAGAAAAAAAGTAGAGGCATGAAGGTAGAGGAGTAGGTGGTGTGGTGGGGGGCGGGGGTAGGTTAAGAGAAATGGGAAGGGGCACGAAAAGAGGGGATGGTGATAGTGGGTGTAGGATGCAGTAATGAAAAAATAGGATCTTCAGAAAGGGTCATCGGAAGGATACGATGTTGAGGGGGTTGGAAGGATAAGATGTTTGGGGGGGTTGGAAGGATAAGATGTTGGGGGGTTGGAAGGATAAGATGTTTGGGGGGTTGGAAGGATAAGATTTTGGGGGTTGGAAGGATAAGATGTTTGGGGGGCTTGGAAGGATAGATGTTTGGGGGGTTGGAAGGATAAGATTTTTGGGGGTTGGAAGGATAAGATGTTTGGGGGGTTGGAAGGATAAGATGTTTGGGGGTTGGAAGGATAAGATGTTTGGGGGGTTGGAAGGATAAGATGTTTGGGGGGCTTGGAAGGATAAGATGTTTGGGGGGTTGGAAGGATAAGATTTTTGGGGGGTTGGAAGGATAAGATGTTTGGGGGGTTGGAAGGATAAGATGTTTGGGGGGTTGGAAGGATAAGATGTTTGGGGGGTTGGAAGGATAAGATGTTTGGGGGGTTGGAAGGATGGCATCTTAAATATAATTAAGTTTACAGTTTAAAAAGCTATGAAATATAATATTTCAGAGACCTACAAATATGGCAGTAAAATGGTAAAAGTGTCAAGAACCTTTTAGAAGCGACATAGAAGGCGTGACTTGTGGAACATTCAGAGGAAGATGTTACGCTGCTCCCGCTCATAGTATAATTGATAACATAAATTCAGCTCATGGGTTTTCATGACAGATAAATCAGTATAAATAAAGCACATGTTGTACACTTAGATAGCTTTATTATGAAGACACCTCACCACTGGTGAAACTCTTGCATAGTGAAGATACCCAAATGTTGCACATGTTTATTGATCAACTTGTTGGTATTGTGTGTCAGTTGTGTAATAATGAAGCAGTATGAACATATGTAACTGCTTTAGTTACAGGCCTTCCTCAAAGAAAATAAATTGAAAGTTTTAGAAAACTTACCATTAATAAATGGAAGTAACCTTCTCAGAGCATCACAAAGATAAGAGTGAAAACTTAAGCGCACAAACGAACAATTCAGTCTCAAATTTCTGAATACACAATAGTGTTATTATCAACAGCAGAAAGTTAAAACTAAACTGAAAATTATTAACAAGCGCTAGAAGGAAGTAGCGAATCGATAACAGACGAGAAGAAATGACAAAAAAAAAAAAAAATAGTGAAGCTCAGAGACAAAAAAAAAAAATACAAACTGACAAAGGGTACCAGCACAGGTCAAGTGTGTAAATGCTGTGTCAAAGGAATCTGTAGATATGTAAAGAAACTGTATTACCCACTGCCTGGCAGATGTTCTAATACAGTAAAGTGAAAATCTTGAAACAATTGTAAATTTTATCATTCGAAAATGTGTAGAGATATTTTAGAATGTCTTCAGTTTAACGTAGAGGCAACTGAACGTTTCCAAACACAGACCTTTATTTTGGCTTGGGAATGATCACAAGAGAAAAAACAGCAAAATGTTTCTGAATAGACCGATGAAACCTAGACAGATAGGAAATCATGAATAAAATACATTAAGGTTAACATAACTGGTCATGCCCCACAACATATTAGGTAAGACACTAACACCATCTTCACTACGACAAGATGAAGGTGGACATGACACAAGAATAACAGGAACCAGGTTGAGCAGTACTGGTTCGCCAACCAGTACTACAATTACCAACAAAATATAAGCACAAAACCACACAAATAAAGTAACCTCCTTTATGTTCGCAAATGTACAAGACCTAAAATTTTAATTGAAAAATAAAGTTCCATACATGAATGTCCTGTTTATCTTTACCCGGCCCCTAATGTGACTACTTTTTCCTACTATATACGAGTATATTGATAAAAGTACGTCTCCGTTTTTGGTATTAGTGCCGCTTTGATCCACACACAGTATGGAACTTTGATAGAAACTCTCACTACAGAACACTTAATGAGATATAGATCCCAAATCATCCTTTTTATAGATATATTAGTAAACTATTTTGAAGGAGCATCAGCTTTATATGTGAGTCACTTGTGTTTTGCGCCAACTGTTAAAATCATCAAATATGTTGGGAGACCTTGCAATAAACGTGAAGACTCAATATCTGGGTAATTAATTACTCTTGCATATAAGTCACGGGCAACAAGAAGATTCACTGTACATATAAGAGCAAGAGGTGGGTAGAAAACCTTGAAAATCCTATGCCAGATATTTGCTTTTTGGGAGATTTCAGCCTCTCGTATGTAAAATGGAAGATGGATAACAACATTGTATCAGATACAGTAACAGGAAGTACTGTAGCTCAGCTCCTGAAGCTGCAAAATGTTTGCTTTGAAAAATAGATAACAGTGAAAATGCTTTAGATTTGATCTTCACAAACAGTGATGACCTAATGGAAGCGTAACATTGTGTAGCACAGTAACGTTCATCACAACGTAAGTCATAAAGCAGTAGTCAACACGAGAGAATGTTTAGTAAATTAAACTTCAATAATCGAAGAACTGACTGGAGCAAAATTAACAAGGAGTTATCAAAAATTTCCTGGGGAAAAATGTTTTCAACTCTAAGTCCAAATCGTTGCAAAAAAAAAAAAAAAAAGAAAAACCGAGTGCAGATACGTACAAAGTTTAGATAAAATGTGCCCCTCAAGACATCCTCAAGCATCATACATAGAGATAGAATGTAGAAGAGTTTATAGGAGGAGAGAGGGTTTGCTGGAGTGCTTCGTAAACCACAAGTATCACAAAAATTAAAAAAAATCTACTGCGAAATTTTTTTAATAAACTACAGAAATTTAATCATTTATACCTGACAGAAGAAACACAAAAGGAACAAAATTATGGAAATGCAGAATTAATTTTCATATACACAAAATCAGTCAAATCGGTCGGTATTATATACAATTCTTGTACTACTACTACTACTACTACTACTACTACTACCACCTCTTCCTGCCTATATATAGCCGTCCTGCTCCACCTCTGTTAGTGTGACTTTGTCAATGGTCCAAGTCGGACCGAAACGTCGTCGTAAGCTTCTCTCTTTTATGTGCGGGTTATTTGTGTATAGTCAAATCGTCCTTCCAATGTTAGCACTTTGTTCCACGGATATTCATTCATAGATGACAAAAAATGAGCGAAATCTTTAAAGAACAGTATGAACCAATGTTCATCGATCATATTAATGCCATAAAGGAATAAAATTCCGACAAATGTATGAAACACATTTATGCGATGCGAGGTTACTTATTGTGACAACGTTTCGCCCACCTGAGGGTTTATCAGTCCAATGAATTTGGTTGATAAAGCCCCTGGTGGGCGAAGAGTTTATATCTTTAATATACCTTTGATGAATTCCGAGAGCTTTTTTACTCCCAGAGCCCGGCCTTGGGCCAGGCTCGTCTGGTGCTTCCCTGGTCGACCTGGCTGATGCTGCTGGTGGCCCGCTGACCCACATATCCATCACAGTTCTGTTGATCTGGCAACTAATGAAGATACTTGTCCAGTTTTCTCTTGAAGACTTCTACACTTGTCCCGGCAGTGTTTCTGATATCTCCTGGTAAGATGTTGAATAGTCTGGGTCCACGATATTGATAGGTTATCTTATTTTGCCCACTGCACCCTAGCTTTTCACTGGGTTTATTTTGCACTTCCTCCCATATCTGTCACTCCAGTATATTATGGAAGTATGCAGATTTGGGACAAGGCCCTAAAGTAGTTTCCAGGTATATATTATCATACATCTCTCTCCTCCACTCTGAGTACATATTTAAAGAATTTAAGGCGTTCTCCGTAATTTAAATGCTTTGTTCGGTCTATGCGAGCCGTAAACTATTTCTGTATTTGTTCCGCTCTGATAGTTCTCCTTGCCTGAACGGGGCCTTCAACACTGAGCAATATTCTAAATGAGAGAGCACAATCGATTTGAAAAGTGTCACCATTATGCACTATTTCCCTTGTTTTGAAAGTTCTCATAATCCACCCTGTCATCTTCCTGGCTGTCGTGACCTTGCTCTTTTTGTGTTTGAAAGAAAAGTCAGCTCACATAATTACTCAGTCTTTCGCGTGTTCCTTTCGTTCTTTTTGACGATCCTCTTGAGTTTTGTATACAGTGTCCCTCTTGAGTTCTTCGTTCTTTCTATACTTAAGCAACTTGAAGTTGTCACCATTAGTCATATTTGTACACTACTGCCCATTGGAAAATCCTATTATATTTTTTTTTTACATTTTTTCATTCTCTTCTACCAAAGTGACTTTCATGTTTATTTTTAGTGTCATCTGCAAATGATAGAAAACTGACGGATGTTTAACTGTCTGCTATGAGGATAAGAAACAGCAGAGGTGCCAGGACAGTTAGTGCCTTGGGGAACCGAGATTTTTACCTCGCTGATGTTGTATTTTGCTCTGTTTACTACTACTATGTGTTGTGTGTGTGTTAGAAACCTGAAAAACCGTCTGCCTACCTTCCCCGTAATGCATATGGCCTCATTTTGCGTGCAATCAGCTGTATTTGTCAAACGTCTCTACCAAATCTGTGTATATCACATTGCATTTTGGTTTTCTTTCAACTCCTCCGTAATTCCTTCATAATGGTTCAGCAGCTGTGACAGGCATGATCGACCAGTTCTAAAACTGTTCTTGTTTGAGTTGTGTAGATTGTGCTGTTCCATGTTTTTAATTTGACATCTCATCACCCTTTCGAAGATTTTCTTTGATGTGAGATGTTGGGCTACAGGTTTGTAATTTTTAGCTACTGCTCTTTTACCTCCCTTATGAAAAGAAGCTATGTCTGCACTCTTTAAGGTCTCTGGTATTTCACCTAGATCTAGGCTCTATCTCCAAAGAATACTGAGGGCTGGTGTTTGTGGTTCTTTGCATTTTCATGAATCTGGTCAAGTGCTGAGTGAGCAGGCATATCATGTTATTAATTTGTTTCGAATTTTATGGGATTACTGCTAATGTCAGTTAGTTGGTCTGAACAGCTTTCAGATAGCATGAAAAAGGTTTCTGGATACCCCACCATGCTGTCATTTAGTGGGTTGTTGAACACCAACTCATGTTGCTCTTTTAAAATTTCGCTCATTTACTAATCAGCGTCAGTATATGAGCCTCTTCTTGTTAAAGCTCCAATTCTACAGGTAGTTCTTAGTTTGGATTTCATATGAACAGAAATATTTGGAGTTTCTTGCAATATCCTGGATGGCCTTTTGTTCCCTTTGTGCTTGTTTGGTACGTTATCTTAAGTTTTGTTCTAAATCGTTGATCTCTCGGCTAAGATATTCTTTCCTTCGTTACCTCACTTTGCGTAAGTGTCTTGTATAGATCCTAGAGGTACCATGAAAGTTATATACCTGGAGAGTTTACCTGAGGGTTTCGGGGGTCAACGCCCCCGCGACCTAGATATTTAATTAATTTCCCCCCCCCCATAAATTTCGTATTTGATATCAACACAAATCCTGCGGACTTCGAAAGAGTAATGCTCATACCCACTCACGCAGCTCCTAAACCTGCAGGAGCTGCGTGAGAGGGCATGGGTATCCAGTGCCGTATTTATCAAGAAGTGATAGATACCATTATCACGAGTGCTGTGTGTTGGAGGACCTTAGATTCAGGTGAAATCCTAGGGGCCTTAAAAGGTGCAAACAGCTCTTTTTCACAAAGGAAACAACAGAGCAGTGACAGAAACTACAGATCAGTAGTACTAATATCACACATTCAAGTTGGAAAAATTCAGATTCAGGAAGGATATAGGAAAGCACTGGTTTGGTAATAGAGTTGTGGAAGAGTGGAATAAACTCCCGAGTACAGTTATAGAGGCTAAAACGTTGTGTAGTTTTAAAAATAGGTTAGATAATTACATGTGTGGGTGAGGGTGGGTGTGAGTTGGACCTGACTAGCTTGTGCTACTAGGTCTGATACCTTGCTCCTTCCTTAAGTGAAAGTGACCTGACTAGGTGGGTCATTGGGCTAATCCGGGGGAGGGGACATGGACCTGCTTCGCATGGGTCAGTAGGCCTGCTGCAGTGTTCCTTCTTTCTTATGTTCAAGAGGAAATTGAATCACGACCTCTTACGCTTCCAGGAGGCTGGAAATATAGGACCTCGGGTGGTTGGAAGGATCGGTACTTGAGGAGTTGGTAGGATAAGGTCTTTAATCTGTTGGGGGGAAAGACAAGAGGGGTTGGAATAATAGGATGTTAATGGGGCTGGAAGGATAGGTTCCTGAGGGGCTGGAATGCACAATTGAGAGACTTAAGTTTTGAATTCTATCCTGGGAATGATCGAGACAATTGAGGAAGCGAGACAGTCACATCCTGCACCTCATCTTCCTCGCTAACACTTTATTATTCCTCTGTCTATAAATGCAGATTTTTTTAGTAATTTCTTAAGAGCAAATTTCATATTAATTAGATTAGGTATAATTAGTTTTTTGCCTGGCTGTTAAAATAAATCAATAAACCAATAAATGAAATCGTAAAGTAGGCGGAAAAAACAGACTGGGAACAGAAAATAAAGAAAAAAAAAAGTAACTTATTTTATTTTCTTGCATTTTCATACAATTTTACTGTAGCTCTTGCTGGTGTGTTATAATTGGTAAATTCTGATTGCTAGATAACAATATAAACTAATCAGTCTCCGAGAGAAACTCGTCTGTATATGAAGTGAATATTGGAAGTGTTGTTTAGAATGATGGGTTGATCCTGACTTTCACGTTTTAGTATCGCACTTGTTTTGCTGACAGTCCTCAGTCACGAGAACATTCCTGTGTTCACTTTAAAGGATGAGCTCATTTTTTCAGTAGTAATATGTATGTAGGTGTGTTTGTGTGTTTTACTAATGTGTGTAAGTAATGTGTTAGTGCTTGGTTGTTTTGTGGCGGTGAAACTTGATGATGGATGCAGTATCAGCAGTGTGTGTGTGTGTGTGTGTGTGTGATTGAAGAATGCGCCAGGTATTGAATCAGTAAAGCTGTGACATGGTACTACAAGCCTCCACCACGCACCATGTGCCGTCTCTACACCCGCCACAACTGTCTCTGGTCACTTAGTGTGTAAGGAGGACCACTCCAGCCAAGGTGTGACCTCCCCGCCTTAGCAGCACAACATAATCTCTCCACATTCTCCTCTTCTTTTTTCTTTTTCCTCTCTCTCTCTCTCCTCTTCTTCATCTTCTTTTTCTTTTTTCTCTCTCCCTCTTCTCTCTCTCTCTCTTTCCCCTCTCTCTCTCTCTCTCTCTCTCTCTCTTCTCTCCCCTCCCCCTCTCTCCTCCTCTCTCTCTCTCCCCTCTCTCCTCTCGTCCTCTCTCTCCTCTCTCTCCCCTCCTCCTCTCACTCACCCACCACACACACACACACACACACACACACACACACACAAAACACACACACCACCACACACACACACACACACACACCCCACACACAAAACCCACACCCAAAAACCCACACACCAACACCACACACACACCACACACACAAACCCCCACACACACCACACACACACACCCCACCCACACCACACCCACACACACCCACACACACAAAACCACCACAACACCAACACCACACACACCACCACACACACCCCCACACACCCAAAACAAAAAAACAAAACCCCCACCACACCCACACCACACAAAACACCACACACACCCCACACACACACCCACACCCCCGCCCCACACACACAAAACCCCACACCCCCCCACAACCAACACACCCCACACACACACACCCACCACAACCACAAAACCCCACCCCCCCCCACACCCCCCCACCACACCCCCCACACCCCACCCCAAACCCCAAAAACCCCCCACCCCACCCACCCACCCAAAAAACCCCCCACACACACACACCCCAACCCAAAACACACACACCCACCCCACACACACAACCCCCACACCCCCACACCCCACACACACCCACACCCCACACCCCCACCCCCCCACCCCCACCCCACACCCCCCACCCCCCACCCCACACACAACACACACACACACACCCACACCACACACACACACAACACACACCCCACACACACACACACCCCCACACACCCACACAAAACCCACCCCCCACCCACACAACACACACACACACACACCCCCCAAAAACACCCCCCACACACACTCCCCACCCAAACACTCCCCACACAAACCCCAACACCCCCTCCACACCCCCCACACACACACACCACCCCACACCCCTCCCCCACACACACACACCCACCCCAACCCCTCCACCCCCACACCCAAAACCCCACCCCAAAACCCCCCAACACCCCCCCAATACACCCCCCCACACAAAATTCACCCCCACAGGGCACACAATCACGAAGCACGCATATACAACAGGCCTAGTGTCTAATCGACAGGGTCCCCTGGGACAGAATGCAAAAAAAACACACAACGCAAACAAAAACACAACACACAACAGAACACACACCACAAAACTACAAACCACAAACAACACAACACACAAAACACACATGCACCCACACACACCCACACACACCCCACAAAAACACACACACACACACACAAAGGAGTTAAAAACGAGATTTAAAAAAGTTTTTACATTTGGAAAAACCAGTAAAAAATTTCCGGAAATCAGAGAAAGGGGGGTGCCCCAAACAATCTGGATGGGGTCATAAAACCCAAGGAGGGGGTGAAGAACCCTGCTAGGGCAACTTAAACCACCTCAAAGGCGGGGGGCCCCAGACAAAAACCCCTCCGGGGGTCCTTAAAGAGGGGGGGCAAGAAAATTGTTGTACC
This sequence comes from Cherax quadricarinatus, assembly GCF_026875155.1. Classification (NCBI taxonomy): domain Eukaryota; kingdom Metazoa; phylum Arthropoda; class Malacostraca; order Decapoda; family Parastacidae; genus Cherax; species Cherax quadricarinatus. The sequence goes on along the minus strand of NC_069410.1, from coordinate 28,577,463 downwards.
TTTAAACAAAAAAATTCTTCAACACATCATTTGAAACGGGGGCCAACTCCCCGGGGAAATGGAAGATGGCAAATGTAGTCCCAATTTTAAAAAAGGGAGACAGACATGAGGGACAAACTACAACCTGTATCACTAAAAGGGATATTAAAGCAAAGGTCATGGAGAAGGGTCATCAGGAGGGGGAGTGGTGGGGCACCTGGAAAAAAAACAATGTTTAATTGACAACCACATGGTTTTTTAAAGGGGGGGAAAAACCTGTGTCACAAACCCCCAAAAGTAAACAAGAGAGGGGGGGGTGGGTCGACCTTTCATTTTTTTGGAAATGAAAAAAGGCCCTTTGAAAACAGTTTTCCCCACAAGAGGTTACTGCAAAAACTAGAGGACAGGAAAACATAACGGGAAAAGGGACTGCCCTTGGGTCAGAGAAAAACCCGACAAGGGGGGAAAAACGAGTCCCCTGTACTGACGAGGTGTCAGAGTGGCGCCTGTGCAAAACGGGGTTTCCCCAAAGGGGGCAGTCCTAGGACCTGTGCTTGCTTGGTATATTTTGAATGACATAACGGGAAAGGGAAAAGACTCAAAGTGTCCTTGTTTGCGGGGTGATGGGAAGTTAAAAGAGAAGAATCAAATCGAATGAGGGCAGGGGGACACAAAGGAAAACCTTGGGCAGGGTACAAGCCCGGGCCAGCAACTGGCTCCCTTGAGTTTAAAACCCCGCCAAATGCCCAAAACATGAAAATTGGGGAAGGGGGGGAAAGAAGACCGCAGACACAATAAAAGTTAATGGCCAAAAATCTGCAAAACCCCACTCAAGGAAAAAGGGTCTGGGGGTGAGTATAAAAAACCGAGCCCTATTCCCTGAGGCGCACATCAATCAAAAACTGCCCGCAGGGATACGGGGGCCTGGCCCAAAACCCACGGATACGTCCCGATAAACCCCAGTAAGGATTTGTTCAAGCTCGTTTTTGCCATTTTCGTCAGGGCCCTACTGGAGGGAGCAGCAAAACCCGTTTGGAATCCACACCTATTTAAGCACTCAAAAAAATTAGAGAAAATGCAAAAGGTTTTTTAAAAAACTATCCCCAAACTACGGGGGTTTTCCTACGAAGAAAGGTTGAAGAAATCGGCCTGACGACACTGGAGGCCGGAGGGGCAGGGGAGACATGGGTAACGACCAAAAAAATACTGCGCCCGGGAAAAGACGAGGTGGACAAAGACAGGGTGTTCCCCCGAGATGGGACGCAACCCCAAGAGGTCCCCAAATTTGGGAATTTTTAAGACTCGGATGAATCAAAGGGATGTTAGGAAGTATTTCTTCAGTCATAGAGTAGTCAGGCCGTGGAATAGCCTAGAAAGTGTAGTGGAGGCGGGAACCATACATAGTTTTAAGTCGAGGTATGATAAAGTTCATGGAGCAGGGAGAGAGAGGACCTAGTAGCAATCAGTGAAGAGGCGGGGCCAGGAGCTATGACTCGACCCCTGCAACCACAAATAGGTGAGTACAAATAGGCGAGTACACCCCCCCCCCCACACACACACACTAAGAGGAAGACAACAGTCAAAGACCAGGTGATCAGGCTGGGGAAAGAAGGTGGGGAACTCGCAAGAAACGATCACGAGGTATGCGAGAAACTCAACATGAGATTTAAGGAAATATTTACAGTAGAGACACGAAGGGCTCTGAGAAGACAGCACAGAGGGGAACACCAATAGAGAATATACCAACAGATGCCGGATACAAACAACGGAGGAGGTGCAGAAGCTGCTAAGTGACCTCGATACCTCAAAGGCGAGGGGTCCGAACATCTCCCCGTGGGTCCTTAGAGAAGGCGCAGGGCCGTTGTGGGTGCCACTAACCACAATCTTCAATACATCCCTTGAAACTGGGCAACTACCTGAGGTATGGAAGACGGCAAGTGTAGTCCCCATTTTTAAGAAATGAGACAGAAACGAGGCATTAAACTACAGACCTGTGTCTCTGACGTGTATAGTATGCAAAGTCATGGAGAAGATTATCAGGAGGAGAGTGGTGAAGCACCTGGAACGAAACCAGATTATAAACGACAACCAGCACGGATTCATGAAAGGGAAATCCTGTGTCACAAACCTTCTGGAGTTTTATGACAAGGTAACAGAAGTAAGTCACGAGAGAGAGGGGTGGGTGAATTGCATTTTCCTGGACTGCAGGAAGGCCTTCGACACAGTTCCTCACAAGAGATTAGTGCAGAGGCTGGAGGATCAGGCGCGTATAACAGGAAGGGCACTGCAGTAGATCAGAGAATACCTAACAGGGAGGCAACAACGAGTCATGGTACGTGATGAGGTATCACAGTGGGCGCCTGTGACAAGCAGGGTCCCACAGGGGTCGGTCCTAGGACCAGTGCTATTTTTGGTATATATGAATGACATGATGGAAGGGATAGACTCGGAAGTGTCCCCGTTCGCAGATGATGTGAAGTTAATGACGAGGATTAAATTGGATGAGGATCAGGCAGGACTAGAGAGAGACCTGGACAGGCTGGACACATGGTCCAGCAACTGGCTTCTCGAATTCAACCCTGCGAAATGCAAAGTCATGAAGATTAGGGAAGGGCAAAGAAGACCGCAGACAGAGTATAAGCTAGGTGGACAAAGACTGCAAACCTCACTTAAGGAGAAAGATCTTGGAGTGACCATAACACCGAGCACGTCTCGGGAGGCACACATCAACCAGATAACTGCTGCAGTATATGGGCGCCTGGCAAATCTGAGAATAGCTTTCCGACACCTTAGTAAAGAATCGTTCAAATCACTGTACACTGTGTACGTCAGGCCCATACTGGAGTATGCAGCACCAGTTTGGAATCCACACCTGGTCAAGCACATCAAGAAATTAGAGAAAGTTACAAAGGTTTGCGAACAAGCTAGTACCCGAGCACAGGGGAAAGTGCTCTATGGAAGAGAAAGGTAGGAAATATCGGCCGACGACACTGGAGGACAAGAGGGTCATGTGAGACATGATAACAATACAAATACTGCGTGAGAATAGACAAGGTGGACAGGAGGGCAGGATATCCCAGAAGGGGACACAGAAACAAGGTTAGCAATTGGAAGCATGAAGACTCAGACGAAGTCACAGGTGATGTTAGGAAGTACTTCTTCAGTCAGAAGTTGTCAGAAGTGAATAGCCTAGCAAGTGATATAGTGGGAGGCGGAAACATACATAGCCTTTAAGACGAGGTATGACAAAGCTCAGGAAGCAGAGAGAGGACCTAGAGCGAACAATGAAGAGGCGGGGCCAGACTGAGTCTCGACTCCCTGTAACCACAATTAAGGTGAGTACGAACCACAACGCAAAACATCACAACCCACAACACAACGCCACACACACACACAACGCAACACACACACACCGACCACACGCAACACCCACACACAACGCAACACCACACACACAAACGCAACACACACACACAACGCCAACACACACAACGCAACATCACACACACAACGCAAAGCACACACACACAACGCAACAACACACAAGCACAACGCAACACACACACACACACACACACACACACACACAACACACACACACACACAACGCAAACACCACACTCACACAGCACAACGCAACACACCCACACATACACACGACACAACGCAACACACACACACATCACACACCGCAACACACACACACACACAACGCAACACACACACAACGCAACACACACACACAACTCAACACACACACCCATCACAACGCAACACACACACAAAGCAACACACACACACAACGCAACACAACACACAACGCCCAACACACACACCACACGATACTACAACGCAATCACACACACACAACACAACGCAACTCCACAAACACACACACAACAACACACACCTACCTGCCTAACTACCTTCAACGCACACCTGTCTACCTATATATCGAACACTTTGTGGTGGGCGGGGTTTTCTACACAGTGTGTGTGTGGGTGAGTGTGTGTGTGTGTGTGTGTTGTGTGTGTTTGCGAATACAAACACTTGAGTGGTGAACACTTGTTCAGAGCCTGCTCACACCCAGAGAGCTGCACGGCCCCTATGTTGTCTTTCCTATACACCCCATAGGAGCCCCGGGTCACCACCTCGAAAGACCCGGGCCAGACAGTACCGGCGAACCTCCAACAATACAGAACCCCAGAGATCCGTATCCCCCTCCCTTCCTCCATCAAGTAACTCTCACTCCTACAACTTGCTCACTTGATCCTGCAGTCTGGAGCTCTCTACGCTGTTTGCTCTTAGTCCACCTAGAGTGCTAGTTGAGTATCACCACCTTACACTAGTTAGCCGTTTCCATCACCGCAGGTCCCCGGCGGCATGATGATACCCAGGTGTGGGTTAACCTGTTGCCAGCTTCGCCGCTACCCGTGCCATGACCTCTAGGTACGAATGGGACTTACATCTTGTTGCCACGGATGGGGGGAGAGGGAGGGATTCGTGAAGAATAAGCTTTTTATTTTTTATTAACATTTAGTTGTTGACCTCCCACCCTCCCCCTCCCCCCTTCCCCTCTCACCATCAACACCACTACTACCTCTTTATACCTTGCCCTCCTCACCACCCACATCTTCCCTAGGCCCTGTTCCTTCTTCCCCCATCCTTCTTTCCTCAAACACTGTTTCCTCACCATCCTTTTCATGCTCATCACCCCTCTCCCCCACCCATAGACTCCCTTTTCTCTAACCACGACCATCCTTTCTCTGACCTTCCCTTTTCACAATCCTCAACTTCCATCTCAACCTTCACGTCCCATCTCTCCCATACCCCCATCTATTTCCCTGCCCATCCCATTTGTCTACCTTTACCTGTATTTTCAGCTATCTGGCCCTCCATCTACCTCACCCTCAACCACCTGCCTCGCATCCAGCTACCTGAACTTCAACCTTTCCCCCTTCAGCTACCTGCCCCTCTCACCCGCATCCTTCCACTCATCTATCCTCTCGCCCATCGTGCCCTACCACCACTAACCCCTCTCGACCACTGCCCTCACATCACCTGCTTTCCTCAACTCACCTACCCTTCTCAACCGACCTGCCCTCCACCTATCTGCTCACCCTACCCACCTTTTCCTATCACTTGCCTGCCCTTCTCACCCACCTGCCCTTCTCACCCACCTGCCCTTCTCACCCACCTGCCCACACCCACCTGCCCTTTCTCAACAACCCCCACCATTACCCTCTGATAACACCTCCCATGAAGTAGCAATACACACTGACACACACACACACACACAAACACCCCTGGAGTTGCTTCAGGGGTTGTGTGGTGGTGTGTGTCTTGGGTGTGGGTGTGAGGGGTGGGTGTGGGTGTGAGGGGTGGCAGGGGTGGGGCATTGCTGTGCTAACTGGCAGGTTTGCTGTTTAATTTGCAGCAGGGCGTGCGCTTTGACCCGGACATGCCGCAGACCAGTCCGCCTGGAGGGTTGCTAAAAGTAACACCAAAGTTCGCAAAGCTAAGCAACAGTCACCCCCCGGCAGCGCCGCCGCACCCCACTCTCTGCACCCCTTCACAGGACTAAGTAACACTGCCTGCCCCCACCATTCACTTCTCCTACCCTTACTGACCCCCTGAACCCCTGCCCTAACCACTCCCCCTCCACACTTCCTTCCTCCACCTCCCGCGTTGCACCTCACGCCACCACCACCCCACCCTCCTTCCTCTCTTCCCCCTCCTGCAGTACTTCCGGCCCTCCCCCTCCCCCACTTCCCCTTCCCTCCGTTCAAAACTACCTTCCCCCAGGTGCTGTATGCTCCCCCTACAGGTTTACCGCTTCCCCATGTGTTCTGGTGAGCCTGCTGTACCTGCTTCCTTCTTCAGCCATTACTGTGGGTGGTGTTGACGGTACACGGGCACCCTCTATACTTCCTTACACCCACAGGCCGCCCACACCGCCGCCCACAAGTGCCGTCCACATCCGCCTCGCAGTCTTCCGGCGAGTATTGCAGGTGTAAGTATAGTGAGTGTGGTGAGGGTGGGCAGTGTGGGTCGCCTGGCCCACATTCATGCCCCTGCTGGTGTGGTGCTTAGTGGGGATGGCCAGTGTGGGTCGCCTGGCGCACCTTCATGCCCCTACTGGTGTGGTGCTCCTTCACTGTGGGTTCACGTTAGATGCACACACCAGAGCACCTCTCTTGCCCACTGCCCACCACACTTACCACCCTCTCTCCTCCTTTTCAGTTTCTCTCTTCTCTCCTTCAAGTGGGGAGAGAACCCTCTGCTTTACTATTCTTACTTCCGGCATCTAGATAATAGGAAATATTCCATTATATCGACAGAAGTAGATACATCTCGGTAGATAACGTGGGTCTGATAGGTCTCGGTAGATAGCATGGATCTGATAGGTCTCGGTAGATAACATGGACTGATATTCCAACGTAGATAGCGTGGATCATGATAGTGTCTCTGGTAGATAGCGGTGGATCTGATAGTCCTCGGAAGATAGCAGTGTATCTGATAGGTGTGCTCGTAGATAGCGTGTGAACTGATGAGGCTCGGTAGATAGTATGGGTCTGGTTAAATAGTTCCCAGTGGAATTACGTGGTTTTAGATAGCTCTCAGAGGATAAGCACAAAGTCCTGCACGCTTGGCATATTTTCTCAGTACCTACTCCACTAACCTTATGCCTCTCTAGCACACACTCCACTACCTTTGTTTAACAGTGTTCCTCTAGCACCACTCCACTACCCTTGTTAACAGTGTTCCCTCTAGCACCACTTCCAACAACCTGTTTAACAGAGTTCTTCTACCCCACTCACTACCTTGTTTAACAGAGTTCCGCTAGCACCACTCACTACCCTTAGTTAATAACAGTGTCCTCCTAGCACCACTGCCACTCACTTGTTAACATGTTCTCTAGCACCACTCCACTACTTGTTACAGTGTTCTTCTAGTAGCAACTCCACTACCTTGTTAACAAGTGTTTCCTCTAGCACCACTCGAACTACCTTGTTAACAGTGTTCCTCTAGCACCACTCGACAAACCTGTTAACAGTGTTCCTCTACACCAACTGCGACTACCCCTTGTTAACAGTGTTCCTCTAGCAACCACCGACTACCTTTGTTAACATTATTCCTCTAGCTCGCTCTCCACTACCTTGTTAACAGTGTTCCTCTAGTACCATTACCCACTACCTTGTTTAACAGTTTTCCTTCCAGCACCACTCCACTACCTTGTTAAAAGTGTTCCTCTAGCACCACACTCCACTACCTTGTTAGCCATGTTCCTTTGTTAGCACCAATCCACTACCTTCTTAACTGTGTTCCTCTAGCACCACACCACTACCTGTTTAACATGTTCCTCTAGCCAACCACTCCACTACCTTGATAACATGCTCCTCAAGCACCAATCCACTACCTCTTAACAGTGTTCCTCTACACCACTCCACTACCTTGTTAACATTGATCCTGTAAGCACCAATCCACTACATTGTAACATTGTTCCTCTAGCACCCTCCACTACCTTGTTTCACAGTGTTCCTCTAGTACCTACTCTCACTACCTGTTAACAGTGTTCCTCATAGCAGCACTCCACTACCTAGTAACAAGTATTCCTCTAGCACCACATCTCCCAGCTACCATGTTAACAGTGTTCCTCTACACAACTCACTACCATGTTAACATGTTCCTCTAGCACCACTCCACTAACCCATGTTAACAGTGGTCCTCTATCACCACGCCACTACCTTGTTAAGCAGTATTCCTCTAGCACCACTCCACAGACCATGTTAAAAGTGTTTTTCCTCTCTAGCACCACTCCCACTACCTTGTTAACAGTGTTCCTCTAGCACCACTCCACTACCCTTGTTAACATGTTCCTAGCCCTCACTCCACTACCTTGTTAAGTGTTCCTCCAGCACCACTCCACTAACTTGTTGACAGTGTTCCTCTAACACCACTTCCACTACTTATTAACATGATCCTCTATCACCACTCCACTAACTTGTTAACAAGTGGTTCCACTAGCAACCACCCACTACCTTGTTAACTAGTGTTCCTCAGCACCACTCCACAACCTTGTTAACATGTTCCTCCAGCACCACTCCACTACCTTGTTAACAGTGTTCCTGTAGCACCACTCCACTACCTTGTTAACAGTGTTCCTCTACCACCACTCCACTACCTTGTTAAGTGTTGCTCTAGCACCACTCCACTACCTTGTTAACAGTGTTCCTCTAGCACCACTCCACTACCTTATTAACAGTGTTCCTCTAGCACCACTCCACGACCTTGGTAACAGTATTGCTCTACCACCACTCCACTACCTTGTAAAGTGTTGCTCTAGCACCACTCGACTACATTGTTAAGTGTTCCTCTAGTACCACTCCACTACCTTGTTAACAGTATTCCTCTAGTACCACTCCACTACCTTGTTAACAGTGTTCCTCTAGTACCACTCCACTACCTTGTTAACAGTATTCCTCTAGCACCACTCCACTACCTTGTTAACATTATTCCTCTAGCACCACTCCACTACCTTGTTAACAGTATTCCTCTAGTACCACTCCACTACCTTGTTAACAGTGTTCCTCTAGTACCACTCCACTACCTTCTTAACAGTGTTCCTCTGGCACCACTCCACTACCATGTTAACAGTGTTCCTCTAGCATCACTCCACTACCTTGTAGACAGTGTTCCTCCAGCACCACTCCACTACCTTGTTAACAGTGTTCCTCCAGCACCACTCCACTACCTTGTTAACAGTGTTCCCCCACACCACTCCACTACCTCTTTAACAGTGTTTTCCCCTAGCACCACTCCACTACCTTGTTAATTGTTCCTCTAGCACCACTCCACTACCTTCTTAACAGTGTTCCTCTAGCACCACTCCACTACCTTGTTAATTGTTCCTCTAGCACCACTCCACTACCTTGTTAACAGTGTTCCTCTAGCACCACTCCACTACCTTGTTAAGTGTTCCTCTAACACCACTCCACTGCCTCATTAACAGTGTTCCTCTAGCACCACTCCACTACCTTGTTAACAGTGTTCTTCTAGCATCACTCCACTACCTTGGTAACAGTATTGCTCTAGCACCACTCCACTACCTTGTTAACAGTGTTCCTCTAGCACCACTCAACTACCTTCTTAACAGTGTTCTTCTAGTACCACTCCACTACCTTGTTAACAGTATTCCTCTAGCACCACTCCACTACCTTGTTAACAGTATTTCTCTAGTACCACTCCACTACCTTGTTAACAGTTTTCCTCTACCACCACTCAACTACCTTCTTAACAGTGTTCCCCTAGCACCACTCAACTACCTTCTTAACAGTGTTCCTCTAGCACCACTCCACTACCTTGTTAACATTGTTCCTCTAGCACCACTCCTTACCTTGTTAACAGTGTTCCTCTAGCACCACTCCACTACCTTGTTAACAGTGTTTCTCTAGCACCACTCCACTACCTTCTTAAGTGTTGCTCTAGCACCACTCCACTACCTTCTTAACAGTGTTCCTCTAGCACCACTTCACTACCTTCTTAACAGTGTTCCTCTAGCACCACTCCACTACCTAGTTAACAGTGTTCCTCTAGCACCACTCCACTACCTTGTTAACAGTGTTTCTCTAGCACCACTCCACTACCTTGTTAACAGTGTTCCTGTAGCACCACTCCACTACCTTGTTAAGTGTTCCTCTAGCACCACTCCACTACCTTGTTAAGCGTTCCTCTAGCACCACTCCACTACCTTGTTAAGTGTTGCTCTAGCACCACTCCACTACCTTGTTAAGTGTTCCTCTAGCACCACTCCACTACCTTGTTGACAGTGTTCCTCCAGCACCACTCCACTACCTTGTTTACAGTGTTTCTCTAGCACCACTCCACTACCTTGTAACAGTGTTCCTCTAGCACCACTCCACTACCTTGTTAACCGTGTTCCTCCATCACCACTCCACTACCTTGTTGACAGTGTTCCTCTAACACCACTCCACTGCCTTATTAACAGTGTTCCTCTAGCACCACTCCACTACCTTGTTAACAGTGTTCCTCTAGCACCACTCCACTATCTTTTTAGCAGTGTTCCTCTACCACCACTCCACTACCTTTTTAACAGTGTTCATCTAGCACCACTCCACTACCTTTTTAACAGTGTTCCTCTAGCACCACTCCACTACCTTTTTAACAGTGTTCCTCTAGCACCACTCCACTACCTTGTTGACAGTGTTCCTCTAGCACCACTCCACTACCTTGTTAACATTGTTCCTCTAGCACCACTCCACTACCTTGTTAACATTGTTCCTCTAGCACCACTCCACTACCTTGTTAACATTGTTCCTCTAGCACCACTCCACTACCTTGTTAGCAGTGTTCCTGTAGCACCACTCCACTACCTTGTTAACAGTGTTCCTCTAGCACCACTCCACTACCTTGTTAACAGTGTTCCTCTAGCACCACTCCACTACCTTTTTAACATTGTTCCTTTAGCACCACTCCACTACCTTGTTAGCAGTGTTCCTCTAGCACCACTCCACTACCTTCTTAACAGTGTTCCTGTAGCACCACTCCACTACCTTGTTAGCATTGTTCCTCTAGCACCACTCCACTACCTTGTTGACAGTGTTCCTCTAGCACCACTCCACTACCTTGTTGACAGTGTTCCTCTAGCACCACTCCACTACCTTGTTAACAGTGTTCCTCTAGCACCACTCCACTACCTTGTTAACATTGTTCCTCTAGAACCACTCCACTACCTTGTTAACGTTGTTCCTCTAGCACCACTCCACTACCTTGTTGACAGTGTTCCTCTAGCACCACTCCACTACCTTGTTAACATTGTTCCTCTAGAACCACTCCACTACCTTGTTGACAGTGTTCCTATAGCACCACTCCACTACCTTGTTAACATTGTTCCTCTAGAACCACTCCACTACCTTGTTGACAGTGTTCCTCTAGCACCACTCCACTACCTTGTTGACATTGTTCCTCTAGCACCACTCCACTACCTTGTTGACATTGTTCCTCTAGCACCACTCCACTACCTTGTTAACATTGTTCCTCTAGAACCACTCCACTACCTTCTTGACAGTGTTGCTCTAGCACCACTCCACTACCTTGTTGACAGTGTTCCTCTAGCACCACTCCACTACCTTGTTGTCAGTGTTCCTCTAGCACCACTCCACTACCTTGTTAACAGTGTTCCTCTAGCACCACTCCACTACCTTGTTGACAGTGTTCCTCTAGCACCACTCCACTACCTTGTTGACAGTGTTCCACTAGCACCACTCCACTACCTTGTTAACATTGTTCCACTAGCACCACTCCACTACCTTGTTAACATTGTTCCACTAGCACCACTCCACTACCTTGTTAAGTGTTCCTCTAGCACCACTCCACTACCTTGTTAAGTGTTCCTCTAGCACCACTCCACTACCTTGTTAACAGTGTTCCACTAGCACCACTCCACTACCTTGTTAACATTGTTCCACTAGCACCACTCCACTACCTTGTTAACATTGTTCCACTAGCACCACTCCACTACCTTGTTAACAGTGTTCCTCTAGCACCACTCCACTACCTTGTTAACAGTGTTCCTCTAGCACCACTCCTACCTTGTTAACAGTGTTCCTCTAGCACCACTCCACTACCTTGTTAACATTGTTCCACTAGCACCACTCCACTACCTTGTTAACAGTGTTCCTCTAGCACCACTCCACTACCTTGTTAACAGTGTTCCACTAGCACCACTCCACTACCTTGTTAACATTGTTCCTCTAGCACCACTCCACTACCTTGTTAACAGTGTTCCTCTAGCACCACTCCACTACCTTGTTGACAGTGTTCCACTAGCACCACTCCACTACCTTGTTAACATTGTTCCACTAGCACCACTCCACTATCTTGTTAACAGTGTTCCTCTAGCACCACTCCACTACCTTGTTAACAGTGTTCATCTAGCACCACTCCACTACCTTGTTAACATTGTTCCACTAGCACCACTCCACTACCTTGTTAACAGTGTTCCTCTAGCACCACTCCACTACCTTGTTAACAGTGTTCCTCTAGCACCACTCCACTACCTTGTTAACAGTGTTCCACTAGCACCACTCCACTATTTTTTTAACATTGTTCCACTAGCACCACTCCACTATTTTTTTAACATTGTTCCACTAGCACCACTCCACTACCTTGTTAACAGTGTTCCTCTAGCACCACTCCACTACCTTGTTAACAGTGTTCATCTAGCACCACTCCACTACCTTGTTAACAGTGTTCCTCTAGCACCACTCCACTACCTTGTTAACAGTGTTCCACTAGCACCACTCCACTACCTTGTTAACATTGTTCCACTAGCACCACTCCACTACCTTGTTAACAGTGTTCCTCTAGCACCACTCCACTACCTTGTTAACAGTGTTCCACTAGCACCACTCCACAATTTTTTTAACATTGTTCCACTAGCACCACTCCACTACCTTGTTAACAGTGTTCCTCTAGCTCCACTCCACTACCTTGTTAACAGTGTTCATCTAGCACCACTCCACTACCTTATTAACAGTGTTCCTCTAGCACCACTCCACTACCTTGTTAACAGTGTTCCACTAGCACCACTCCACTACCTTGTTAACATTGTTCCACTAGCACCACTCCACTACCTTGTTAACAGTGTTCCTCTAGCACCACTCCACTACCTTGTTAACAGTGTTCCTCTAGCACCACTCCACTACCTTGTTAACAGTGTTCCTCTAGCACCACTCCACTACCTTGTTAACAGTGTTCCACTAGCACCACTCCACTACCTTGTTAACATTGTTCCACTAGCACCACTCCACTACCTTGTTAACAGTGTTCCTCTAGCACCACTCCACTACCTTGTTAACAGTGTTCCTCTAGCACCACTCCACTACCTTGTTACAGTGTTCCTCTAGCACCACTCCACTACCTTGTTAACATTGTTCCACTAGCACCACTCCACTACCTTGTTAACAGTGTTCCTCTAGCACCACTCCACTACCTTGTTAACAGTGTTCCACTAGCACCACTCCACTACCTTGTTAACATTGTTCCACTAGTCACCACTCCACTACCTTGTTAACAGTGTTCCTCTAGCACCACTCCACTAACCTTGTTAACAGTGTTCCTCTAGCACCACTCCACTACCTGTTAACAGTGTTCCCTAGCACCATCCACTATTTTTTTAACATTGTTCCACTAGCACCACTCCACTATTTTTTTAACATTGTTCCACTAGCACCACTCCACTACCTTGTTAACAGTGTTCCTCTAGCACCACTCCACTACCTTGTTAACAGTGTTCATCTAGCACCACTCCACTACCTTGTTAACAGTGTTCCTCTAGCACCACTCCACTACCTTGTTAACAGTGTTCCACTAGCACCACTCCACTACCTTGTTAACATTGTTCCACTAGCACCACTCCACTACCTTGTTGACAGTGTTCCTCTAGCACCACTCCACTACCTTGTTAACAGTGTTCCACTAGCACCACTCCAGTACCTTGTTAACATTGTTCCACTAGCACCACTCCACTACCTTGTTGACAGTGTTCCTCTAGCACCACTCCACTACCTTGTTAAGTGTTCCTCTAGCACCACTCCACTACCTTGTTAACATTGTTCCACTAGCACCACTCCACTACCTTGTTGACAGTGTTCCTCTAGCACCACTCCACTACCTTGTTGACAGTGTTCCTCTAGCACCACTCCACTACCTTGTTGACAGTGTTCCTCTAGCACCACTCCACTACCTTGTTAACAGTGTTCCTCTAACACCACTCCACTACCTTGTTAACAGTGTTCCACTAGCACCACTCCACTACCTTCTTAACATTGTTCCACTAGCACCACTCCACTACCTTGTTAACATTGTTCCACTAGCACCACTCCACTACCTTGTTAACATTGTTCCACTAGCACCACTCCACTACCTTGTTAACACTGTTCCACTAGCACCACTCCACTACCTTGTTAACATTGTTCCACTAGCACCACTCCACTACCTTGTTAACAGTGTTCATCTAGCACCACTCCACTACCTTGTTAACAGTGTTCCTCTAGCACCACTCCACTACCTTGTTAACAATGTTCATCTAGCACCACTCCACTACCTTGTTAACATTGTTCCACTAGCACCACTCCACTACCTTGTTAACAGTGTTCCACTAGCACCACTCCACTACCTTGTTAAGTGTTCCACTAGCACCACTCCACTACCTTGTTAACAGTGTTCCACTAGCACCACTCCACTACCTTGTTAACACTCTCTGAAACTCGCTTTACGTCCGTCCATCTGGTCTTTACTTTTACATAATATCCACACTGAATGAGGCGGCTTCTCTATAGTGGTTGAGCGTGTGGTGAGGGTGGTGGTGTGGGCATGTGGTGAGCGTGGTGGTGTGGGCATGTGGTGAGGTGGTGGTGTGGGCATGTGGTGAGGTGGTGGTGTGGGCATGTGGTGAGGTTGTGGTGTGGGCATGTGGTGAGGGTGGTGGTGTGGGCATGTGGTGAGGTGGTG
>NC_069410.1:28530449-28557949 GCF_026875155.1 Cherax quadricarinatus | reverse complement strand
TTATAAATGCTGCGTGACAGCTGTAGTATCAGTATTCTTAGTTTGAATCACCATTTTGGATTTAGCACTTAAATTTTATTATTATTATTATTAGTTTGGATCAATGGTGAGTCCATACGCTCCACAACATTGTGGGTAAGACGCATCAACAATTCAGTACTGGAGTTTGTAGCTCTACACAAGACATGGGTCTGAAACTTTCTTGATACAGCACCACCACCACCACCAGACAAGTCTCCATGCAATGACCCAGCCGGTTCAGTATGTGTATCAGCTTATTTCCTGTCAAGGATTTTACAGTAAATGAGGGAATAATGTGCATCATTTACTTTGTCTTAGGTCACAGGTGATATAAACCAAGTTTTGACCAAGGGAGTAGTCGCTGTACAATGTGAGAGATGTTTGCAGTCGCTGTCAACAGTGTGTGAAGGAACAGAGTCAAAGGAGCAAGGATGCTGTTGTTACTGTACTACATTTCTGATATTGTTAGATGGCAGTTTGTGGCAGTCATCTTAAGAATAATTCTTGACTGTCCTCTATTTCTGTCCACATTACATAAAGCAATAATGCGTATACATCACCTGAGTCTCTCCAACAACAAGAATAGTCTTTGTTTGACACTCTTCCTGGTTTCCTTCTGAGTTAGATATCCTGAATTTGTCCTGGAGCACAACAGTCGAATTAGTTTCCATAGCTCATTCATTGCTCCTAATCTTGAGTTTAGTACTAAGCCTTTGCTTTCCACCACTATACTGTTACTTTCTTTGTACTCCTAGTTTTCATGCACGGGAATGTTATGAATCCTCTTGTTCTACTCCTCAGTCACTGACTCTCACTCCTAGCTTCCTTCACTGGTAGTATAATTGTTCTAGAGATGATATAGATGCTTTAACTAGCACAGAGTATCCATTATGTCTTCACAGGACACAAGTCAAGGTCTTCACAGAAATAATAATAATAATATCTTCATTTCCACAAGTACATGTACGTACAAGGTATACAGGCCTAGTTGGCATCAATGACATACTACTATATAGAAAGCCGCTTATTATGCACAGCATTTCGGGCAAATTAGGTGAGTTTTGTCCCAGGATGCGACCCACACCAGTCGACTAACACGAACTTAGTATCAAGATCAACACTCGCATACATACATAATCAAGAACATACACATAAAGAACTTGAAAATGTTGTTCTATTCGGTGTGTTCCCCCCTACCCCCCATAAAAATCGCTCTCCCCACGAGAATTGCACCCCCTTCCCCCAATTATAATTCTCCAGTGGAAAATCGCACAGCCTTTAACCTCCACCTGGGTGCAAGGAAGCACTGGCTTTAACCTCCACCTGGGTGCAAGGAAGCACTGGCTTTAACCTCCACCTGGGTGCAAGGAAGCACTGGCTTTAACCTCCACTTTGGGTGCAAGGAAGCACTGGCTTTAAAACCTCCACCTGGGTGCAAGGAAGCACTAGCTTTAACCTCCACCTGGTGCAAGGAAGCACTGGCTTTAACCTCCACTTGGGTGCAAGGAAGCACTGGCTTTAAACCTCCACCTGGGTGCAAGGAAGCACTGGCTTTTAACCTCCACTTGGGTGCAAGGAAGCACTGGCTTTAACCTCCACTTGGGTGCAAGGAAGCACTGGCTTTAACCTCCACCTGGGTGCAAGGAAGCACTAGCTTTAACCTCCACCTGGGTGCAAGGAAGCACTGGCTTTAACCTCCACTTGGGTGCAAGGAAGCACTGGCTTTAACCTCCACCTGGGTGCAAGGAAGCACTGGCTTTAACCTCCACCTGGGTGCAAGGAAGCACTGGTTTTTAACCTCCACCTGGGTGCAAGGAAGCACTGGCTTTAACCTCCACCTGGGTGCAAGGAAGCACTGGCTTTAACCTCCACCTGGGTGCAAGGAAGCACTGGCTTTAACCTCCACCTGGGTGCAAGGAAGCACTGGCTTTAACCTCCACCTGGGTGCAAGGAAGCACTGGCTTTAACCTCCACCTGGGTGCAAGGAAGCACTGGCTTTAACCTCCACCTGGGTGCAAGGAAGCACTAGCTTTAACCTCCACCTGGGTGCAAGGAAGCACTGGCTTTAACCTCCACTTGGGTGCAAGGAAGCACTGGCTTTAACCTCCACCTGGTGCAAGGAAGCACTGGCTTTAACCTCCACCTGGGTACAAGGAAGCACTGCTTTAACCTCCATTGGGTGAAAGGAAGCACTAGCTTTAACCTCCACCTGGGTGCAAGGAAGCACTGGCTTTAACCTCCACCTGGGTGCAAGGAAGCACTAGCTTTAACCTCCACCTGGGTGCAAGCAAGCACTGGCTTTAACCTCCACCTGGGTGCAAGGAAGCACTGGCTTTAACCTCCACCTGGTGCAAGGAAGCACTAGATTAACCTCCACTTGGGGGCAAGGAAGCACTGGCTTTAACCTCCACCTGGGTGCAAGGAAGCACTGGCTTTAACCTCCACCTGGGTGCAAGGAAGCACTGGCTTTAACCTCCACTTGGGTGAAAGGAAGCACTGGCTTTAACCTCCACCTGGGTGCAAGGAAGCACTGGCTTTAACCTCCACCTGGTGCAAGGAAGCACTACTTTAACCTCCACCTGGGTGCAAGGAAGCACTGGCTTTAACCTCCACCTGGGTGCAAGGAAGCACTAGCATTAACCTCCACCTGGGTGCAAGGAAGCACTGGCTTTAACCTCCACTTGGGTGAAAGGAAGCACTGGCTTTAACCTCCACCTGGGTGCAAGGAAGCACTGGCTTTAACCTCCACTTGGGTGCAAGGAAGCACTGGCTTTAACCTCCACTTGGGTGCAAGGAAGCACTGGCTTTAGCCTCCACCTGGGTGCAAGGAAGCACTGGCTTTAACCTCCACCTGGGTGCAAGGAAGCACTGGCTTTAACCTCCACCTGGGTGCAAGGAAGCACTGGCTTTAACCTCCACCTGGGTGAAAGGAAGCACTGGCTTTAACCTCCACCTGGGTGAAAGGAAGCACTGGCTTTAACCTCCACCTGGGTGCAAGGAAGCACTGGCTTTAACCTCCACTTGGGTGCAAGGAAGCACTGGCTTTAACCTCCACCTGGGTACAAGGAAGCAGTGGCTTTAACCTCCACCTGGGTGCAAGGAAGCACTAGCTTTAACCTCCACCTCGGTACAAGGAAGCAGTGGCTTTAACCTCCACCTGGGTGCAAGGAAGCACTGGCTTTAACCTCCACCTGGGTGCAAGGAAGCACTAGCTTTAACCTCCACCTGGGTGCAAGGAAGCACTGGCTTTAACCTCCACCTGGGTACAAGGAAGCACTGGGTTTAACCTCCACCTGGGTACAAGGAAGCACTAGCTTTAGTGGGACTGGATTATAAAAGCACCGACCAGTAAACATCAACTGGTATAGAAGATTGATCAAAGTCAAGTTTCCATCACACGTTTTGCTTCATTCACTTAAATCTTTCTTACTGACTTTGTATTTTACATAATTTTTGCGTCACACACAAACACGTACAGTTACAGTAAGTAGCATCCCTAGCACGGTGTTGAGGCTAATGAAGAATATGATTAAGACATGTGCAACAGTTGGGTATCTTTATTGTTGAAACGTTTCGCTTACACAGTGGGCGAAACGTTCCAACTTAAAGATATTCAACTGTTGCACATGTATTTAATCAACCTGTCAGCTTCTAATACCATTTTAAATATAAATGAAGAGCATAATGGTGCTCAATAGTGTCATGGTATAGACTCTCTCTAGTGTAGTTCCGTAGTAGATCGTCCGGCTCACAACAGATAGGACCCGGGTTCAATCTCAGGCGAGGTGAGACGTGTAAGCAATTTCCACATAATACTCCCCCTCCCCCCAATCTTCATTTAACACTAAAAAAAAAAAAACGAATATTTAAAGATGGTTACCATTTATGGGTGGCATCCTGGGGATGGAGTTAAGTCTCTCGGTAGTAATAATTTCCATTGCTTTATTTATTTTATTACTTAATATGCTCTCCCATTTTTCCTCAGCATTATTGTCATTCTTATTTGTTTGTGTTTTATTTTTAAACATTTAATTTATTCTTTACTACAAAATTGATAGGCTGGACTGAGAATTATTCGGTCATAATGTTGTGTTTTATTTACATATCTGTTAACTGGGACCTGATTTATGTTAATTCCAACTTTATTTTTAATGTTTGACTTTACGAGACACATTTAATGTTGTATATTTCTGGTATGTTAAGAGGATCCAGGTGAGGTAGTGCAGGATAAGAGTGAAGAAAAACACAGGTGCACGACAAGTTTCTCTTGGGACAACATTTCGCTCTGTGTAGAGCTGTATCGACTGTTAACCTTTAAACTGTCCAAGTAGATCTACATTCACATGTGTAGTGCTCCAAAAGTAGATCTATTTTTTTTTTTTACATTTCAAATATAACCAAAAAAAAGTATGATATACTTTTTTTACGTATTTTTAAATGTAAAAAAAATCTACTTTTTTTTTACGTACTTTCAAATGTTGAAAAAACGTAGATCTACGTTTGGGCAGTTTAAGGTTTAAGTTGTACTCAGTGAAGGAAACGTTTGTCAGAGTCGAGTTTGTTGTTGTGCAACTTGATTTATCTTCACTGGTATAAAATTATTTAATATAGTTGTTACAATATTTACATTATTCAGTTTGATAACGTCTTAGTATTTAGTGTACAACGTGTAGTTCATCTTACTTGATCCTCCATCATAATACAACAACATCTGAAATGAAACTTAATCACTTTTTAAAATTTGATTCAGAAGATTTTTTATGTAAAGAAACTCTTTTTATTATTATATATGTATCTAAGAAAGCAGGAAGAGTGAGAGTAAACTTGCTTGCTCTCACTCTTGTGTTGTAAGAGAGTTGTTATCTACCAGTGAGGCTGCATGACTCTTAGAGAAAGAAGCAGCATATTAACTCTTCGTTAACACGTTAATGCATTAACGTGTTAATTTTTTTAGCATGTTTACAAAGAATATTTGTTCGTCCTTGACAACACTTTGCCCAAGCTAAAGATTTAATGTTAATATTTACCATTGCATCAATTATTTTCTGTGGGTCTTGCATAATTCTTATAGTTCTTGTATCTTTCGTTTAACATTTCAAGTTGTTCTCTGTTTCCTGTGTTAAACAGGCGATTATACGAAAATGTTTTCTCCTCACTGGATTTCATTTTTGCAGCTGTGATTCATCTGTTATATCATTTAAATCTAAGATTTTTTTTTTTACTAGCATGACTCCTTTTTCTTTACTGCACTTCCATTTATATTTCCCTTTGTACTTCCCTTTATACTTCCATTTATACTTCCCTTTATACTTCCCTTTATACTTCCCCTTGTACTTCCCTTTATACTTCCCTTTATACTTCCCTTTGTACTTCCCTTTATATTTCCCTTTGTACTTCCCTTTGTACTTCCCTTTATACTTTCCTTTGTACCTCCCTTTATACTTCCCTTTATACTTCCCTTTATACTTCCCTTTGTACTTCCCTTTATACTTCCATTTATACTTCCCTTTATACTTCCCTTTATACTTTCCTTTGTACCTCCCTTTATACTTCCCTTTATACTTCCCTTTGTACTTCCCTTTGTACCTCCCTTTATACTTCCCTTTATACTCTTATACTTCCCTTTATACTTCCCTTTATACTTCCCTTTATACTTCCCTTTGTACTTCCCTTTATACTTCCCTTTATACTTCCCTTTATACTTCCCTTTATACTTCCCTTTATACTTCCCTTTATACTTCCCTTTATACTTCCCTTTATACTTCCCTTTATACTTCCCTTTATACTTCCCTTTGTACATTCCCTTTATACTTCCCTTTATACTTCCCTTATGACTTCCCTTTATACTTTCCTTTATACTTCCTTTATACTTCCTTTATACTTCCCTTTATACTTCCCTTTGTACATTCCTTTATACTTTCCTTTATACTTTCCTTTGTACCTCCCTTTATACTTCCCTTTATAATTCCCTTTATACTTCCCTTTATAATTCCCTTTGTACTTCCCTTTGTACTTCCCTTTATACTTCCCTTTATAATTCCCTTTATAATTCCCTTTATAATTCCCTTTGTACTTCCCTTTATACTTCCCTTTATACTTCCCTTTATACTTCCCTTTATACTTCCCTTTATAATCTAGACACAGTAATATTTTATATTGTAATATCGTCTCTTACAGTTTTATTTATTAGACCTGTTAGAATTTTTGCATTAACTTGCTTAATATTTATAAATTAATTTTTATTTTGTTTATCCATGCTAATTTCATCCATTTTCTATTTTTGTTGTAGGTTGTGAAGGTACATAGTGTTTTATGAAGTGTGTGTGTGTGTGTGTGTGTGTGTGTGTGTGTGTGTGTGTCTGGTGTGTATGTCTGGGTGTGTATGTCTGGGTGTTGTTTGGGTGTGGGTGTTGTGTATGTCTGGGTGTGTATGTCTGGTGTGTGTTGGTGTGTGTGGGTGTGTGTCGGTGTTGTGGTGTGATGTCTGTGTGTGTGTGTAGTGTCTGGGTGTGTATGTCTGGGTGTGTGTGTGTGTGTGTGTGTCTGTGTGTGTGTGTGTGGTGTGTGTCTGGTGTCTGGTGTGTTGTGGGTGTGTGGTGTGTGTGTCTGGGTGTGTGTCTGGGTGTGTATGTCTGGTGTGATGTGTGTGTGTGTGTGTTGTGTGTTGGGTGTGTGTGTGTGTGTGTGTGTGTGTGTGTGTCTGGGTGTGTAGTCTGGGTGTGTGATGTGGTGGTGGGGTGGTGTGTGGTGTGTTGGGGTCTGGGTGTGTATGTCTGGGTGTGTGTGATGTCTGGGTGTGTGTTGTGTGTGATGTCTGGGTGTGTGTGTGTGGTGTTGGGTGTGTTGGGAGTGTGAGCATGTGTGTGTTGGGAGTTGTGTGCATGTGCGTGTTGAGATGAGTGTGATGTTGGGGAGTGCTGGAGTGTGTGTGTGTTGGGGGTGTTGAGTGTGTGTTGGGGAGTGCTGGAGCATGTGTGTTGGGAGTGCTGGAGCATGTGTGTTGGGGAGTGCTGGAGCATGTGTGTTGGGGAGTGCTGGAGCATGTGTGTTGGGAGTGCTGGAGCATGTGTGTTGGGGAGTGCTGGAGCATGTGTGTTGGGGAGTGCTGGAGCATGTGTGTTGGGAGTGCTGGAGCATGTGTGTTGGGGAGTGCTGGAGCATGTGTGTTGGGAGTGCTGGAGCATGTGTGTTGGGGATGTGGAGCATGTGTGTTGGGGAGTGTTGGAGCATGTGTGTTGGGGAGTGCTGGAGCATGTGTGTTGGGGAGTGTGGAGCATGTGTGTTGGGGAGTGCTGGAGCATGTTGTGTGGAGTGTGGAGATTGTTGGAGCATGTGTGTTGGGAGTGTGGAGCATGTGTGTTGGGGAGTGTCTGGAGCATGTGTGTTGGGGAGTGCTGGAGCATGTGTGTTGGGAGTGCTGGAGCATGTGTGTTGGGGAGTGCTGGAGCATGTGTGTTGGGAGTGCTGGAGCATGTGTGTTGGGAGTGCTGGAGCATGTGTGTTGGGGAGTGCTGGAGCATGTGTGTTGGGGAGTGCTGGAGCATGTGTGTTGGGGAGTGCTGGAGCATGTGTGTTGGGGAGTGCTGGAGCATGTGTGTTGGGGAGTGCTGGAGCATGTGTGTTGGGGAGTGCTGGAGCATGTGTGTTGGGGAGTGCTGGAGCATGTGTGTTGGGGAGTGCTGGAGCATGTGTGTTGGGGAGTGCTGGAGCATGTGTGTTGGGGAGTGCTGGAGCATACGCTAGGAATGTTAACATTGTAAGAAGTATTGTAATGATTTCTAACTGTGAAAAATCTTTAAAATGTTTTATTATTATTATTATTATTATTATTATTATTATTATTATTATTATTATTATTTAATATTAAACCCAGGAGGTGCGGGAGCTCACGCGCGCGTCACCCCATCCTACATGGCTAAACCTCCATATATAAACTTTTGACTAAACCATTTAGTACAAAAAGCCAGTCATGAATATTATTGGTTTTAATGAGTGGGTATATGAGAGTTACAAGATCTGAAGAATTAGTAGTAACACTTGCCTTGTCCGGCCCCCTCCCCCCAGAGGCACGAGGAGGGCTGGTGGGTGGTGAGAGGTCATGGAGGGGGTGGCCCGTGACCTGGGAGTCTCCACCACCCTACCTGATGATGGTGCAGCTAAGACCATATATCAGCCACAAGCCACAGTCAGTATGTGCACTGTACACACCTGCTGCCTCAACCCTACCCCTCACACACCCACCCATCTACCTCACTCACCACCTCCTACACACACATGAATTTCACTCACCCATCACTACTAACTCTGCACCTTCCCTTATTCAACCTGCACTAACTCTGCACCCCTCAACCTGCACCCCTCGCTCACACTATCAACCCCTCTGCACCCCTCAAACTGTCAATCCCTCTGCACCCCTCACACTGTCAACCCCTCTGCACCTCTCACTATCAACTCCTTTGCACCCCTCACTCTTTCAGCCCTTCTACACCCCTCACTCACCATCAACCCCTCTGCACCCCTCTCACACCAACCCCTCTGCACCCCCTCACTAACCCCTCTGCACCCCCTCACACTAACCCCTCTGCACCCCCTTACACCAACCCCTCTGCATCTCACACTAGCCCCTCTGCACCCCTCACACTATCAACCCCTCCTCACCCCTCACACTATAAACCTCTTCTCACCCCTCACACTATCAACACCTCCTCACCCCTCACACCACACTACCAACCCCTCTGCACCCCTCTCTGCATACCTCACTCTGCACCCTTCACCTTGCTCGCTTGGACCCCCTCTTTCCCCTTCACTCTGCTCCCCTCACTTTGCGCCCTCACTTTGCACCCCACTTGCACCCTCACTTTGCACTCCTCACAGCGCCCCTCTGGTCTCCTGTCCTGTGCGCTCTTCACTGCTCCCGTAACTGTTCCCCTCACACTGCGTCCCTCTCGCTGCACCCCTCACTCAGTATACATGCATTCGCACCCCACTCACATCCCACGCACCTGCACCCCACGCACCTGCACCCCACGCACCTGTACCCCACACACCTGCACCCCACGCACCTGCACCCACGCACCTGCACCCCACGCACCTGCACCCCACGCACATGCACCCCACGCACCTACATCCCATGCACGAGCACCCACGCACCTGCACCTCACAAACCTGCACCCCTCACATCTGCATCCCAGCATACCTGCACCCCACGCACCTGCACCATCCACTCACTGACACCACCCACGCATCTTCTACACCCACTCACCTTCCCACTCACCTGCACTCTCGCACACCTGCACCCTCGCACACTTGCACCCCACACACCTGCACCCCACACGCCTGCACCCCACTCGCCTGCACCCCACTCCTGCCCTTGCACCCCACTCACCTGCACCCCACTCACCTGCACCCCACTCACCTGCACCCCACTCGCCTGTACCCCACGCACATCCAACCCACGCCCATGCAACTCGCGCACCAGCACCCCCGCACCTGCACACACACCTGCACCCCACAAACTTGCACCCGGCACATCTGCATCCCAACACATCTACACGTCCACGCATCTGCACCCCACACATCACCCCATGCACCTGTACCTCACGCACCTGCACCCTTCACATCTTCATCCCAGCATATCTGCACCTCAAAACACCTGCACCCTACGCACCTGCACCATTCACTCACACCCACGCACGCACCTACACCCCACGCCTGCACCCGCACTCGCCTTCCCACTCACCTGTATCCCCACTCACCTGTATCCCCACTCACTTGTATCCCCACTCACCTGTATCCCCACTCACCTGCACCCCACGCACCTGAACCCCCACACTCCTGCACTCGCACACCTGCACCCTCACACACCTGCACCCCCACTCACTTGCACCCCATGCACATGAATCCTACACACTTGTACCCCATACACCTGCACCCCACACACTTGCACCACATGCACCTGCATCCCACACACCTGCACCCCACACACCTGCACCCCACACACCTGCACCCCACACACCTGCACCGCACCCCACACACTTGCACCCCATGCACCTGCATCCTACACACCTGCGCCTCACACCTGCACCCCACACACCTGCAACCCCACACACTTGCACCCCGTGCACCTGCATCCTACACACCTGCGCCTCACACCTGCACCCCCCACACACCTGCACCCCCACACACTTGCACCCCGTGCACCTGCATCCTACACACCTGCGCCTCACGCTGCCTACAGCCATCCTACAAAAGGGTGGTGGGTATGGCATGGCAGGGAAGGCGAGGTGTGAGGTTGGACGGAGTTAAGAGAAGGTGCTGCCAATATTTAGTGATAGTTACCTGTTTTCCCACCCTACAAACATTTCCCCTTTCCACCCCTTTCCCACCCCCCATCGTCTCCCTTCTCGGCATTTTCTTCCCCAATTTTTCCACATCTTTACCTTCTGTTTCACTGATACTCAGCTTTGTCCCTCCCGCCCCTCACTGCTTCCGCCCCTCGCAATCTTCCCCTCTCCCGCCCCTCACTGCTTCCGCCCCTCACAGTCTTCCCCTCTCCCGCCCCTCGCAGTCTTCCCCTCTCCCGCCCCTCCCAGCTCGTATATATCTAAGTCTAATAGAGACTACACATAAGGAAGTTGGTTGTTGAGTTACTTAGTAACCACAGCAAAGATTACCTTCACTGAGTACTGACCGATATAGAACATAACAAAGTCATTCAGACCTGTTATAAACGCAAGCACTACAATGTCATCAAGGATATTTAAAAAAAAAGTAGGACTATTTTGTTCACATTTGTGAAATCCAATTAAAAGTCCTTCGTACATGGGCACTCGACTCTCCTTCATACACAAAAAACTGCGAAATCCTGAAAATTTAGTATGACTCGATATTCAGCACTTCTCTTGGTGTCATAAGTGGTGAAGACGTACTTAGTATTTTCGTTAGTTTTGCCCACCCTACAAGTTGTATTAGTACAAATATTTTTTTAAACTTGGGAAGAAATTGACAAGGTGGGGCACAGGCAGCACCTGGGCCTGATTCCTGACACATTTATTAATGAATGCAGAATATCATTAAGAGGAGAAGTCCGTGTTCTTTGCAGAAGTAGCTGAGATGTAGATGAAATCCCAGAGGCCTTGAAAAGTGTAAACTTGACCTCTCTTCAGAGAGGAGAGCAGAATATTGGCCAAAAGAAAACACTACGGGTCAGTAGCACTAACATTACGCACACAAACCTAAATTACTGGATTTATGGAGAGACTTGTTAGATTATAATAGAATTTCGGAGGACTTGGAAGAAAACCAAAACACTGATGATGTCTACAAGGTATTTGGGAGATGAGCCGTGCAGTGATAGCCTATAAAAATTAATAGGTATAGTAGGAAATGTATGACAATGATATTCAGAGTTCTGATAAACTGAACATAATGGTAGTAAACAACACAAAATAGTCTGCTCCAAGTGAAAAGTGTAGTGCTCGAAGACACTGTTCCAGCACTTTTACTCTGTATCCTCATAGCAGACATGAATTAAAACACTATTCACAGCTTCGTATCATTTACGGACGATTCCAAAATAAGCGTGAAAGTCGTCTCAGTTGAATTCATAAACAAATTATTGTTTGATGTCAACATAGTTTAGCAGTGAGTAATAGAAAATATCATATTCAGTGGTGACATGTTTTAACTGCTTAGATATGGAAAGAATGGAGAATTTAGAACGAGTAGAGTGTATAAAACACGTGATTCTCGTAAAACGAAAGGAGCAGCTTCTGTGAATGATATCTGATGACTTATTTCGAGAATACGAGATGAATGCAGCAAAGGAGGCCAATGATAGTACTGTTCACATCACTTTTGCTCTTACAACTGGATTATTGTTCTGTGCTTGCAGTATCGTGTGTAATAGGAAAGATATAGGGAAGATAGCGGAGCTGGAATGAGTAACTCGTTTACTGTCCGTATAGTCAATATATCATCTAAATTGCTGAGAATATACTCTGGTATATACTTCAGGGTAGAGTTCCAGTCTGCACACTGTATAACATTGACGTGAGAGATATGTGAAGGCGTTTACAATAGACCTCGTGAAAAGCAGGACCGCCTGACTCAGTGTTAGAGAGCACTGTCAACATGTCTGGCCCATTGCTTCAACCTGTACTATTAGCAAATATAAGAAATATAGCCGGGGAAAGAAATTTTAAAGAGGAAATTGAACCATAAACTAGTCCGAGTGCCACGTTAACCAGGTCGTGCAAGCCTGTGTGTGAGCTGCTAGCACCAACAGCCTGGCGTGGAGGACAGGGTAGAGGAACCCCTCGAAATTAGTCACAGGTATGTTCCCCTTACTCTATCATCTCTCCCTCCACACTCTCACATCTCCTCCCCCCCTCCCTCCCCTCTCAGCTCCTCCTCCTCGAGTGGACAAGGGGTGAAGCGAAGAGTCTTAACAAAGAGAGACATTGATGAAGCCTAGATAGATCATGACAGGTGGTACCCGCCCCTCCTCACCTGCCTTACATGCCCTCTCACCTGCCCTGCTTGCCCCCTCACCTGCCCTACCTGCCCCCTCCCCCCGCCTCCCCCCTCACTGCCTGCCGCCCCCCCACCCCCGCCTGCTTCCCTCACTTACCCTGCTGCCCCCCTCACTTACCCTGCCTGCCCCCCTCACCCCTACTTGCCCCCCCCTCACCCCCTACCAACCCCTCACTTACCCTACCTGCCCCTCACTTACCCTGCCTGCCCCCTCACCCTGCTGCCCCCCTGACCCCCGTCTGCCCCCTCACCCTGCCTGCCCCCTCACTTACCCTGCCTGCCCCCTCACTTTCCCCGCCCCCCCTTCCACCCGCCTCCCCCTCCTTACCCTGCCTGCCCCCTCACTTTTCCCTGCCCGCCCTCACTTACCCTGCCTGCCCCTCACACACGCCTGCCCCTCTCACCCTGCATCCCCTCACTCCTGCCTGCCCCCTCACTTACCACCTGCTTTTCCCCCTCACTTACCCCATGCCCCCTAAATTACCCTGCCGCCCCCTACCTGCCTGCCCCTCACTTACCCTGCCTGCCCCCTCCCCCCTACCTTCCCCCCCTCCCCTACCTTTCCCCCCTCACTTCTGCCCCCTCACCCCCTTGCCCGCCCCTCACCCTGCCTGCCTCATTACCCATGCCTGCCCCCTCACACTGCTTCCCCCCCTCACTTACCGCCCCCGCCCCCCTCACCCCTCCAACCTGCCTGCCCCCATCACACCCTGCCTCCCCGCCCCCCACCCTGTCTGCCCCCACAACTTACCTGCCTCCCCATCACTTACCCTGCCTTCCATCACTACCCCTACCTGCCGCATCACTTACCCTGCTGCCCCCTCACCCTGGCCTGCCCCCTCCATTACCCGCCGCCCCATCACTTACCCCTCCTCCCCCTCCACCCTCCCCCCCCCACAACTGCCTGCCCCCACACTTACCCTGCCTGCCCCCAACCCTGTCTGCTCCTCACCCTGCCTGCCCCATCACTTTCCCTGCTCCCCCTCCCTGCCTCCCCCTCCACCCTGCCTACCCCCTCATTTTACCCTGCCTCCCACCTACCTGCCTGCCCCCTCACCACTGCCTGCCCCCTAACCCCCGCCCCGGGCCCCCTCATTACCCTGCCTGCCCCATTACTTACCCTGCCTACCCCATCACTTACCCTGCCTGCCCCATCACTTACCCTGCCTGCCCCATCACTTACCCTGCCGGGGCCCCCCCATCACTTACCCTGCCTGCCCGCCATCACTTACCCTGCCTGTCCCATCACTTACCCTGCCTGCCTCATCACTTACCCGCCTGCCCCATCACTTACCCTGCCTGCCTCATCACTTACCCTGCCTGCCCCATCACTTACCCTGCCTGTCCCATCACTTACCCTGCCTGCCCCATCACTTACCCTGCCTGCCCCCATCACTTACCCTGCCTGCCCCATCACTTACCCTGCCTTCCCATCACTTACCCTGCCTGCCCCCTCACTTACCCTGCCTGCCCCCTCGCTTACCCTGCCTGCCCTTCACCCTGCCTGCCCCCTCACTTACCCTGCCTGCCCCCTCACTTACCCTGCCTGCCCCATCACTTAGCCTGCCTGCCCCATCACTTAGCCTGCCTGCCCCATCACTTAGCCTGCCTGCCCCATCACTTAGCCTGCCTGCCCCATCACTTAGCCTGCCTGCCCCATCACTTACCCTGCCTGTCCCATCACTTACCCTGCCTGCCCCATCACTTACCCTGCCTGCCCCATCACTTACCCTGCCTGCCCCATCACTTACCCTGCCTGCCCCATCACTTACCCTGCCTGCCCCATCACTTACCCTGCCTGCCCCATCACTTACCCTACACTGCCAAAAATCCATAACGCCTAAATTTGTATTTAAGGAAAATTTTTGAATAAGATAATGTTGGTTGATATCCAAGACTGTTAGTGCCAGCAGTGCCCCTGACACTTGCCCACAGTGCCAGCAGTGCCCCTGACACTTGCCCAGTGCCAGCAGTGCCCCTGACACTTGTCCACAGTGCCAGCAGTGCCCCTGACACTTGTCCACAGTGCCAGCAGTGCCCCTGACACTTGTCCGCAGTGCCAGCAGTGCCCCTGACACTTGCCAGCAGTGCCCCTGACACTTGCCCACAGTGCAAGCAGTGCCCCTGACACTTGCCCACAGTGCAAGCAGTGCCCCTGACACTTCCCCACAGTGCCAGCAGTGCCATTGACACTTGCCCACAGTGCCCCTGACACTTGCCCACAGTGCCAGCAGTGCCCCTGACATGCCTCCAGTGTCAGCAGTGCCCCTGTATGGCCACCAGTGTCAGCAGTGCCCCTGACACATACCCCCAGTATCAAGTGCCCCTGACACGTGCCCCTAGTGCCAGCAGTGCCCCTGACACTTTCCCACGGTGATAGCAGTTCCCCTGACGCCCACATTGACAGAAGTGCCCCTCACACTTGCCTACAGTGCTAGCATTGCCCCTGACACTTGCCCTCAGTGACAGCAGTGCCTCTGACATTGCCCACAGTGATAGTGCCCCTGACACTTGCCCAGAGACAGTGACAACAGTGCCCTTGACACTTGCCCACAGTTGTAACAGTGCCCTTGACACTTGCCCATAGTGACAACAGTGCCCTTGACACTTGTCCAAAGTTGCAGCAGTACCCTTCACACTTGTCCACAGTTGCAGCAGTATGCTTGACACTTGCCCACAGTTGCAGCAGTGCTCTTGACACTTGCTCACAGTTGCAACAGTTCCCTTGACACTTTCCCACATTGCAACAGTTCCCTTGACTCTTGCCCACAGTTGCAGCAGTACTCTTGACTCTTGCCCAAAGTTGCAGCAGCACCCTTGACTCTTGCCCACAGTTGCAGCAGTATCCCTGACACTTGCCCACAGTTGCAACAGTTCTCTTGAGATTTGCCCACAGTTGCAGCAGTACCCTTGACTCTTGCCCACAGTTGCAGCAGTATCCCTGACACTTGCCCACAGTTGCAGCAGTGCCCTTGACTTTTGCCCACAGTTGCATCAGTGCCCTTAACACTTGCCCACAGTTGCAGCATTGCCCTTGATTCTCGCTCACAGTTGCAGCAGTACCCTTGACTCTTGCCCACAATTGCAGCAGTGTCCTTGACATTTGCCCACAGTTGCAGCAGTACCCTTGACTCTTGCCCACAATTGCAGCAGTGTCCTTGGCACTTGCCCACAGTTGCAGCAGTACCCTTGACACTTGCCAACAATTGCAGCAGTGTCCTTGGCACTTGCCCACAGTTGCAGCAGTACCCTTGACACTTGCCCACAGTTGCAGCAGTACCCTTGACTCTTGCCCACAATTGCAGCAGTGTCCTTGGCACTTGCCCACAGTTGCAGCAGTACCCTTGACACTTGCCCACAGTTGCAGCAGTGCCCTTTACACTTGCCCACAGTTGCATCAGTGCCCTTTACACTTGCCCACAATTGCAGCAGTGTCCTTGACTCTTGCCCACAGTTGCAGCAGTACCCTCGACTCTTGCCCACAGTTGCAACAGTTCCCTTGACATTTGCCCACAGTTGCAGCAGTACTCTTGACCACAGTTGCAGCAGTGCTCTTGACCACAGTTGCAGCAGTACCCTTGACACTTGCCCACAGTTGCAGCAGTGTCCTTGACTCTTGCCCACAGTTGCAGCAGTGCCCTTGACTCTTACCCCAGTTGCAGCAGTGCCCATTACTCTTGCCCACAGATGCAGCAGTGCCCTTGACACTTTCCCACAGTTGCAGCAGTGCCCTTAATTCTTGCCCACAGTTTCAGTAGTGCCCTTGACTCTTGCCCACAATTGCAGCAGTGGCCCTTGCACTTGCCCACAGTTGCAGCAATGCCCATTACTCTTGCCCACAGATGCAGCTGTACCCTTGACACTTTCCCACAGTTGCAGCAGTGCCCTTGATTCTTGCCCACAGTTGCAGCAGTGCCCTTGACTCTTGCCCACAATTGCAGCAGTGCCCTTTACACTTGCCCACAGTTGCAGCAGTGCCCTTTACACTTGCCCACAGTTGCAGCAGTGCCCTTGACACTTGCCCACAATTGCAGCAGTGTCCTTGACACTTTCCCACAGTTGCAGCAGTGCCCATTATTCTTGCCCAAAGTTGCAGCAGTGTCCTTGTCACTTTCCCACAGTTGCAGCAGTACCCTTGACACTTGCCCACAGTTGCAGCAGTGCTCTTGGCACTTGCCCACAGTTGAAACAGTTCCCTTGACACTTGCCCACAGTCGCAGCAATGTCCATTACTTTTGCGCACAGTTGCAGTACCCTTGACTCTTGCCCACAGTTGCAGCAGTGCCCTTGACACTTGCCCACAGTTGCAGCAGTGCCCATTACTCTTGCCCACAGTTGCAGCAGTGCCCTTTACACTTGCCCACAGTTGCAGCAATACCCTTGACACTTGCCCACAGTTGCAGCTGTACCTTTGACATTTGCCCACAGTTGCAGCAGCGCCATTGACACTTGCCCACAGTTGCAGAAGTGCCATTGACACTTGCCCACAGTTGCAGCAGTGCCCATACTTTTGCCACATTCAGCAGTACCCTGACTCTTGCCCACAGTTGCAGCAGTGCCCTTGACACTTGCCCACAGTTGTAGCAGTGCCCATTACTCTTGCCCACAGTTGCAGCAGTGCCCATTACTCTTACCCACAGTTGCAGCACTGCCCTTGACTCTTGCCCACAGTTTCAGCAGTACATTTGACTTGCCTACAGTTGCAGCAGTGCCCATTACTCTTGCCCACAGTTGCAGCAGTACCCTTGACACTTACCCACAGTTGCAACAGTGCCCTTGACCCTTGCTCACAGTTGCAGCAGTACTCTTGACACTTGCCTACAGTTGCAGCAGTACCTTTGACACTTTCCCACAGTTGCAGCAGTGCCCATTACTCTTGCCCACAGTTGCAGCACTGCCCATGACACTTGCCCACAGTTGCAGCAGTGCCCTTGACTCTTGCCCACAGTTGCAGCAGTTCTCTTGACTCCCACAGTTGCAGCGGTACCCTTGACTCTTGCCCACAGTTGCAGTAGTGCCATTGACACTTGCCCGCAGTTGCAGCAGCACCCTTGACTCTTTCCCACAGATGCAGCAGTGCCCATTACTCTTGCCCACAGTTGCAGCACTGCCCATTATACTTGCCCACAGTTGCAGCAGTGCCCTTGACTTGCCCACAGTTGCAGCAGTTCTCTTGACTCTTTCCCACAGTTGCAGCGGTACCCTTGACCCTTGCCCACAGTTGCAGCAGTGCCATTGACACTTGCCCACAGTTGCAGCAGTACTCTTGACTCTTGCCCACAGTTGCAGCAATGCCCTTGACTTGCCCACAGTTGCAGCAGTACCCTTGACACTTGCCCACAGTTGCAGCTGTACCCTTGACACTTGCCCACAGTTGCAGCAGTGCCCTTGACACTTGCCCACAGTTGCAGCAGTGCCCTTGACACTTGCCCACAGATGCATCAGTGCAATGGACACCTTCCTACAGTTGCAGCAGTGCCCATGACTTGCCCACAGTTGCAGCAGTGCCCTTGACTCTTGCCCATAGTTGCAGCAGTGCAATTGACACTTTCCCACAGTTGCAGCAGTGCCCATTACTCTTGCCAACAGATGCAGCAGTGCCCTTGACTCTTGCCCACAGTTGTAACAGTGCCCTTGACTTGCCTACAGATGCAGCAATGCCCTTGACTTGCCCACAGATGCAGCAGTGACCTTGACACTTGCCCACAGATGCAGCAGTGACCTTGTCACTTGCCCACAGATGCAGCAGTGACCTTGACACTTGCCCACAGATGCAGCAGTGACCTTGACACTTGTCCACAGATGCAGCAATGCCCTTGACTTGCCCAGAGATGCAGCAGTGACCTTGACACTTGCCCACAGCTGCAGAAGTGACCTTGACACTTGCCCACAGCTGCAGAAGTGACCTTGACACGTGCCCACAGATGCAGCAGTGCCCTTGACTTGCCCACAGATGCAGCAGTGGCCTTGACACTTGCCCACAGATGCAGCAGTGGCCTTGACACTTGCCCACAGATGCAGCAGTGACCTTGACACTTGCCCACAGATACAGCAGTGACCTTGACACTTGCCCACAGATGCAGCAGTGACCTTGACACTTGCCCACAGATGCAGCAGTGGCCTTGACACTTGCCCACAGATACAGCAGTGACCTTGACACTTGCCCACAGATGCTGCAGTGACCTTGACACTTGCCCACAGATGCAGCAGTGACCTTGACACTTGCCCACAGATGCAGCAGTGACCTTGACACTTACCCACAGATGCAGCAGTGACCTTGACACTTGCCCACTTGGATATTTTACATATACTTTAGTTAATATTTATGTTTAACATCATTGCAAATTAATTGTAACAACTGAATTGATCAGGTGGTTTATTTATGTTTGTGACGTAAATGGGTGTGTTTGTTAATTTTCTAGTAAATGTGTTTTATTTTGTATATAAAATACAGGTGTTTTTTAATCTAGTAAATGCAGGTGTTTTATAATCTTGTAAATGCAGGTGTT
Source organism: Cherax quadricarinatus (assembly GCF_026875155.1). NCBI lineage: Eukaryota > Metazoa > Arthropoda > Malacostraca > Decapoda > Parastacidae > Cherax > Cherax quadricarinatus. The sequence continues at coordinate 28,538,885 of NC_069410.1, read as the reverse complement.
TTATAACCTAGTAAATGCAAGTGTCTTATAATCAATTGTAGGTGTTTTATAGTGAACGTTTATCAAGTAAATGCAGGTGTTTTATAATCTTGTAAATGCAGGTGTTTTATAACCTAGTAAATGCAAGTGCCTTATAATCAATTGTAGGTGTTTTATAGTGAACGTTTATCAAGTAAATGCAGGTGTTTTATCATGTTATCTAGTAAATCCCGGTGCTTTATCGTGTTTAGTAAATGCAGGTGTTTTTATTATCTCTAATGTTACATGAGGTTGTTTTCTTGGTGGTGGTAAAGGGAATGTTGATCCAGAGAAGAATGTCACAATATCGTGGCTACAATTCACAAATAACCCGTATTTAGGAGACGAAACTAATGACGTTGTGATCCCTCTCTGACTATTGTCAAGTCACAGTTCAGAAAGGGGGAAATAAAAGAAGACCCAAAGAGTGGTCGGTAGTAGTAATAGGATTAGCATAAGTGGGAATGAGGCAGGAGCAGTTGTAGTAATAGAGGTAGAAGCAATAGAGTAGTGTGGTGGTGGTATATACTGACAATAATCACTGCAGGAAACCAACTGGTCCACGCTGGGCAGAACTAGTGATAACTTACTACGGTGATAATGAGAGTTACTTACATCTTAAGGCAGTGGAGATTAAAGTAACGCTTTTAGCACTTGTCGTGAAGGTGGTGGAAGTCAAAAGTAAGTCAGTTCTCTGAACACCTGTCCTCAAGAGGCACGGGTAAAGTATGGACCTCTCCAAAGTGCGGCTTATTTGTGAATTGATCCAAGAAATTGGAGATACCCTTTACTTTCTCGGTTCAAACTTGAATCTCTGCCATACCTCAGCCACTGTTTGATTTCACGGTTTTAGCGTTTCTCCATGATTATAATACTAATGTTCTTGTAAACACATTGTCACAGGGGAAGGGGGAGTTATATAAAGCTCTAGGCCTTTCACTTTACATCAGAACTTCATCAGGAGCTTGATATAGAGGGAATAGAAAATCGAGGCAAAAAGATTCAGAAATCTACTAGAAGTAGAAGTCGTTTAAATCAGAACTTGAGATAGTTCACTCGCCCGCGTCTTTGCTGTTATCACTACCACCGGGGTTATCAATAAATCGTACGTGGTTAGTTGATTTCTTTATCATTAGTTTGACACGTGAGCTTTCTAGAATCTTCCCTTACACTGTACGACCTGTTCCCTGGTGCTGTACAGGGTGCCAGCCTGTCTCCTACTGTCTCTTCCAATGGGACAGCTATACTGGTGGATTTCTGAATGTCCTTTCCCTTTACATCAAGCTCCTGACGAGAGCTGATAGTGAAAGACATAAATGTTTATACAAGTCTCTCCTGTAGCAATTTGCCCATTGTTTTATCGTTTGTTTTTGCGATATTATAGCACTAATGTACATGTGTTTATGTTGAGTAGAGTTCATGTGTACACGTGTGCTTTGATGTACAACCTGGCAGGTGTGTATAGAGCACCTGCCAGGATGAAGCTGTTATAGCCCCGTGTACCGTGTCAGTAAGAGGCTGTTACAGCTGTGTTTAGGTAGGTACGGTGCCAGTAAGAGTGTGGTGACAGTGTTAATGTTTGTGTTTCAGTAGAGCTGAACCCTGCCTTCTTCCCCGGGGCACCGGACGTGTGGCCGCCCCACCCTCTGGCCTACACGGCAGAACTGCCGGGGACGGCAGCAGCGGGACTGCAGCACCACCCGGCACTCTTCCCCGCCCTGCACGCCCAAGTCCCAGTACGTTCCTATCTCTGACTAACTCCAGACAAACTACAACATCATCATCCACCATCGGCCGAGGGGGGGCCTCAACTACCGCATTCCAGCCTCCATGTTAGTTCTTAACTCCTCTGGCCACTCCAGTTAGTCTGTCTGTGTGTCGCAGCTGCCACCCACCCCACCCACTCGCCCCACCCATCCATCCAACCACTCACCCATCCACTCAGCTCCACTCACCACCCCACCTCTACTCACCACCCCCCCACCCACATCCACCGCACCCATCCACCCACCCACCCACCACCCGCACCCACGCACCACCCGAAGTCACCACCCGTACCCACCAACCCACCCACTTCCACCGGCATCCACCAACCTCCACCAGCACCCACGATCTCCAACACCTCCACCCGCACCCACCAATCCACCCATTTCCACCCGCGCCCACCAACACACCCACTTCTAACACATTTTCCCCCCACACCCACTAACAAACCCACTTCCACCCGCGCCCACCCTTTTGCTCATCCACTTTCTCGTCTCGCCCACCCACGTATTCATCCCCAAACTTACTCATTCTACCCACTTATCTACACACACACACACACACACACACACACACACACACTACACACACACACACACACACACAACACACACACACACACACATCCACACACACACACATCCACACACACACACATCCACACACACACACATCCACCACACACACCACCACATCCACACACACACACATCCACACACACACATCCACACACACACACATCCACACACACACACACACCACACACACACACATCCACACACACACATCCACACACACACACAATCCACACACACACACATCCACACACACACACACACACACACACATCCACAACACACACACATCCACACACACACATCCACACACACAACATCCACACACACACATCCACACACACCACACACACATCACACACACCACACACCACATCCACACACACACATCCACACACACCACACACACATCCAACACTCAACCACACACATCACACACACACACATCACACACACATCCACACACAACACACACATCCACACACACATCCACACACACCACACCACACCACACACACACACACACACACCACCACATCACACACACCACACACCACACACACACACAACACACACACACAATCCACACACACACACCACACACCACCACACACACACCACACACAATCACACACCACATCCACACACCACATCCACACAACACACACACACCACACACATCCACACACCACATCCACACACACACATCCACACACACACACACACACATCCAACATCCACACACACACATCCACACACATCCATACATCCACACACCACACACCATCATCCCCCCACACACCATCCACACCACACATCAACACACACACATCCACACCACACATCATCCCCCCCCACACCCATTCATCCCCCCCACACATATACACACACACTTCCCTCCCCCACACACACACACTCCCCCCCCCCACACACACACACACTTCCCCCCCCCACACACACACACACACACTTCCCCCCCCCCACACACACACACTTTCCCACCCCCACACACTTTCCCACCCCACACACTTGTCCCCCACACATCCACTCATCTCCACACACCCATTCATCTCCACTCACCCCCTTCACCCCATGATTCACACTCGTTCACCCACTCATTCATCGGGCACTGCTCCTGCTGACTGTGCTGCTGTTGCTGTCGCTGCTGCTGCTGCTGCTGCTGCTACTGCTGCTGCTGCACCATCACTGCCAACACACCATTACTCAGGAACCATACATCGTGTCTTACACAAACACACAAACACACACCATACTGGTCCCCCCCCTCCGTTCCCCCTCACTATATGATCCCTAATCACACACAAACACACTGCTATAAGTGAACACCATGCCACAATAAACACTGTGCTAGAGTGAACACCGAATACAGTGTTCAGTGATGCAGTAAACACGGTAACATTGCTGATGTAACTTCATGGTGCAGTAAATATGGGACTGTATGTAGCACAATGCTACAGTGAACGGTGCTACAATGAACACAGTACTACAGGGAACACTGCTACGGTGAAGACTGATAGTGAACACTATGCTACAGTGAAAACTGCTATAGTGAACACTGCTACAGTGAACACTTTTGTGCAGTGAACACAGTGCTGAATTCAAGTGCTTCAGTGAAGTGTTGAAAGTGTTGCAGTGATCAAAACAATGGACACAGTGTCACAGTGAAGTAGCAATGAACAGTACAACAGTAAAATATGCTAGTGAAAACACTGCTGCAGTGAATGCAATACAACTGTGAAGTCATTAAATACAGTACCATTAAATACATTAAATACAATACCATAGTGAACACACTACCACACAGACAATACACTCAGTGCTACACAGACAATACACTCAGTGCTACACAGACAATACACTCAGTGCTACACAAACACTCAGTGCTACACAAACAATACACTCAGTGCTACACAAACAGTACACTCAGTGCTACACAAACAATACACTCAGTGCTACACAGACAATACACTCAGTGCTACACAAACAGTACACTCAGTGGTACACAAACAATACACTCAGTGCTACACAAACAGTACACTCAGTGCTACACAGACAATACACTCAGTGCTACACAAACAGTACACTCAGTGCTACACAAACAATACACTCAGTGCTACACAAACAGTACACTCAGTGCTACACAAACAATACACTCAATGCTACACAGACAATACACTCAGTGCTACACAAACAGTACACTCAGTGCTACACAAACAATACACTCAGTGCTACACAAACAGTACACCACTCAGTGCTACACACAGTACACTCAGTGCTACACACACAATACACTCAGTGCTTCACGGACAATACACCCAGTGCTACACAGTACACTCAGTGCTACACAGACAATATACTCAGTGCTACACAAACAGTACACTCAGTGCTACACAGACAGTACACTCAGTGCTACACAGACAACACACCCAGTGCTACACAGTACACTCAGTGCTACACAGACAATATACTCAGTGCTACACAAACAGTACACTCAGTGCTACACAGACAGTACACTCAGTGCTACACAGACAACACACCCAGTGCTACACAGTACACTCAGTGCTGCACAAACAGTACACTCAGTGCTACACAAACAGTACACTCAGTGCTACACAAACAGTACACTCAGTGCTACACAAACAGTACACTCAGTGCTACACAGACAGTACACTCAGTGCTACACACAGTACACTCAGTGCTACACAGACAGTACACTCAGTGCTACACAAACAGTACACTCAGTGCTACACAAACAGTACACTCAGTGCTACACACAGTACACTCAGTGCTACACAAACAGTACACTCAGTGCTACACAAAGAGTACACTCAGTGCTACACAAACAATACACTCAGTGCTACACAAACAATATACTCAGTGCTACACAAACAGTACACTCAGTGCTGCACAAACAGTACACTCAGTGCTACACAAACAATATACTCAGTGCTACACAAACAGTACACTCAGTGCTGCACAAACAGTACACTCAGTGCTACACAAACAGTACACTCAGTGCTGCACAAACAGTACACTCAGTGCTACACAGACAGTACACTCAGTGCTACACTGACAATACAGTCAGTGCTACACAGACAGTACACTCAGTGCTACACAAACAGTACACTCAGTGCTACACAAACAGTACACTCAGTGCTACACAGACAGTACACTCAGTGCTACACAGACAGTACACTCAGTGCTACACAAACAGTACACTCAGTGCTACACAAACAGTACACTCAGTGCTACACACAGTACACTCAGTGCTACACAAACAGTACACTCAGTGCTACACAAACAGTACACTCAGTGCTACACAAACAGTACACTCAGTGCTACACAAACAGTACACTCAGTGCTACACAAACAGTACACCCAGTGCTACACAAACAGTACACTCAGTGCTACACAAACAGTACACTAAGTGCTACACAAACAATACACTCAGTGCTACACAAACAGTACACTCAGTGCTACACAGACAATACACTCAGTGCTACACAAACAGTACACTCAGTGCTACACAAACAGTACACTCAGTGCTACACAGACAATACACTCAGTGCTACACAAACAGTACACTCAGTGCTACACAGACAATACACTCAGTGCTACACAAACAGTACACTCAGTGCTACACAAACAGTACACTCAGTGCTACACAGACAATACACTCAGTGCTACACAAACAGTACACTGTGCTACACAAACAATACACTCAGTGCTACACAAACAGTACACTCAGTGCTACACAAACAGTACACTCAGTGCTACACAAACAATACACTCAGTGCAACACAAACAGCACACTCAGTGCTACACAGACAGTACACTCAGTGCTACACAAACAATACACTCAGTGCTACACAAACAGTACACTCAGTGCTACACAAACAGTACACTCAGTGCTACACAAACAATACACTCAGTGCTACACAGTACACTCAGTGCTACACAAACAATACACTCAGTGCTACACAAACAGTACACTCAGTGCTACACAGACAATACACTCAGTGCTACACAGACAATACACTCAGTGCTACACAAACAGTACACTCAGTGCTACACAGACACACTGTGCTACACAAACAGTACACTCAGTGCTACACAGACTATACACTCAATGCTACACAAACAGTACACTCAGTGCTACACAAACAGTACACTCAGTGCTACACAAACAATACACTCAGTGCTACACAAACAGTACACTCAGTGCTACACAAACAATACACTCAGTGCTACACAGACACACTCAGTGCTACACAAACAGTACACTCAGTGCTACACAGACACACTCAGTGCTACACAAACAATACACTCAGTGCTACACAGACAATACACTCAGTGCTACACAATACACTCAGTGCTACACAAACAATACACTCAGTGCTACACAAACAATACACTCAGTGCTACACAATACACTCAGTGCTACACAAACAATACACTCAGTGCTACACAAACAGTACACTCAGTGCTACACAATACACTCAGTGCTACACAAACAATACACTCAGTGCTACACAAACAGTACACTCAGTGCTACACAAACAGTACACTCAGTGCTACACAAACAGTACACTCAGTGCTACACAAACAATACACTCAGTGCTACACAAACAGTACACTCAGTGCTACACAAACAATACACTCAGTGCTACACAAACAGTACACTCAGTGCTACACAAACAGTACACTCAGTGCTACACAAACAGTACACTCAGTGCTACACAAACAATACACTCAGTGCTACACAAACAGTACACTCAGTGCTACACAATACACTCAGTGCTACACAAACAATACACTCAGTGCTACACAGACAATACACTCAGTGCTACACAAACAGTACACTCAGTGCTACACATACAGTACACTCAGTGCTACACAAACAATACACTCAGTGCTACACAAACAATACACTCAGTGCTACACACAATACACTCAGTGCTACACAGACAATACACTCAGTGCTACACAAACAGTACACTCAGTGCTACACAAACAGTACACTCAGTGCTACACAAACAGTACACTCAGTGCTACACAAACAATACACTCAGTTCTACACAAACAATACACTCAGTTCTACACAAACAGTACACTCAGTGCTACACAGACAATACACTCAGTGCTACACAATACACTGTGCTACACAGACAATACACTCAGTGCTACACAATACACTGTGCTACACAGACAATACACTCCACGTTACACAGACAATACACTCAGTGCTACACTGACAATACACTCAACGCTACACAGACAATACACTCAGTGCTACACTGACAATACACTCAACGCTACACAGACAATACACTCAGTGCTACACTGAAAATACACTCAACGCTACACAGACAATACACCCAGTGCTACACACACTACACTCGGTGCTACACGGACAGTACACTCAGCACTACACAGACAATGCACTCAGTGTCACATATTGCAGTGCCACACAGCGCGCCACATTCCTACTTCCATCGGTGCTACACAGTGCCACTGCCACAGAGAACATGACCACACAGCTGCCACAAAGACAACGGTGCCAGACAGGCAGGGTACCATACAGAGTACCTGACAGAGAATACATTATCAGAGAGGGAACACTGCCTAGCGGCACAACAGTGACACAACATAGTGCCAGATAGACAACACAGTCCTATATGTGATGAGTTCCGAGTTTTTTTTTTTTAAATCCTAGAGCCCGACCATGGGCCAGGCTCGTTTGGTGTTTGCCTTGTCACCCAGGCTGTTGCTGTTACACACAAACAGTGCAACACAGGCAACAGTGTCACGCAGAAAACTTCGCCACACGGGCAACAGTGCCATACAAGCAACAACACGCAGTGTCACGCAAGCAACACGCAACCCCCACACACGCAGCCCCCACACGCACGCAACCCCCCACACCCACACGTAACCCCCCACACCCACACGTAACCCCCCACATCCACACACCCACACGTAACCCCCCACACCCACACGTAACCCCCCACACCCACACGTAACCCCCACACCCACACGTAACCCCCCACACCCACAC
>NC_069410.1:28515449-28525449 GCF_026875155.1 Cherax quadricarinatus | reverse complement strand
AGTAGTGGAGGAGAGTGTTGTTGAGAGTCGTCTACATCACTTGTATAGTAGTGAAGGAGAGGTGTGAGGAGAGCGTTGTTGAGAGTCGTCTACATCACTTGTATAGTAGTGAAGGAGAGGTGTGAGGAGAGCGTTGTTGAGAGTCGTCTACATCACTTGTATAGTAGTGAAGGAGAGGTGTGAGGAGAGTGTTGTTGAGAGTCGTCTACATCACTTGTATAGTAGTGGAGGAGAGTGTTGTTGAGAGTCGTCTACATCACTTGTATAGTAGTGAAGGAGAGGTGTGAGGAGAGTGTTGTTGAGAGTCGTCTACATCACTTGTATAGTAGTGAAGGAGAGGTGTGAGGAGAGCGTTGTTGAGTCGTCTACATCACTTGTATAGTAGTGAAGGAGAGGTGTGAGGAGAGTGTTGTTGAGTCGTCTACATCACTTGTATAGTAGTGAAGGAGAGGTGTGAGGAGAGCGTTGTTGAGTCGTCTACATCACTTGTATAGTAGTGAAGGAGAGTGTTGTTGAGAGTCGTCTACATCACTTGTATAGTAGTGAAGGAGAGGTGTGAGGAGAGTCTTGTTGAGAGTCGTCTACATCACTTGTATAGTAGTGAAGGAGAGTGTTGTTGAGAGTCTTACATCACTTGTATAGTAGTGAAGGAGAGGTGTGAGGAGAGTGTTGTTGAGAGTCGTCTACATCACTTGTATAGTAGTGAAGGAGAGGTGTGAGGAGAGTGTTGTTGAGAGTCGTCTACATCACTTGTATAGTAGTGGAGGAGAGGTGTGAGGAGAGTGTTGTTGAGAGTCGTCTACATCACTTGTATAGTAGTGAAGGAGAGGTGTGAGGAGAGTGTTGTTGAGAGTCGTCTACATCACTTGTATAGTAGTGAAGGAGAGGTGTGAGGAGAGTGTTGTTGAGAGTCGTCTACATCACTTGTATAGTAGTGGAGGAGAGGTGTGAGGAGAGTGTTGTTGAGAGTCGTCTACATCACTTGTATAGTAGTGAAGGAGAGGTTGTGAGGAGAGTGTTGTTGAGAGTCGTCTACATCACTTGTATAGTAGTGAAGGAGAGTGTTGTTGAGAGTCGTCTACATCACTTGTATAGTAGTGAAGGAGAGTGTTGTTGAGAGTCGTCTACATCACTTGTATAGTAGTGAAGGAGAGTGTTGTTGAGAGTCGTCTACATCACTTGTATAGTAGTGAAGGAGAGTGTTGTTGAGAGTCGTCTACATCACTTGTATAGTAGTGAAGGAGAGTGTTGTTGAGAGTCGTCTACATCACTTGTATAGTAGTGAAGGAGAGGTGTGAGGAGAGTGTTGTTGAGAGTCGTCTACATCATTTGTATAGTAGTGAAGGAGAGTGTTGTTGAGAGTCGTCTACATCTCTACAAGTAACACCAGTGTGTACTAAAGATGTTATAAATCAACAGTGACGGAACCCAAGATAATCTTGACTCCTCTAGCTTCAGATAGGTAAATAACAGTTAAATACGGAAGTGATGTATAAGTCACTCTAAGATAGTCAGCACTTACTCCAACCCGCCTTCACCTGTAGCAACCACCCGTTTACCTGTAGCAACCACCCGTTTACCTGTAGCAATCACCCGTTTACCTGTAGCAACCACCCGTTTACCTGTAGCAACCACCCGTTTACCTGTAGCAACCACCCGTTTACCTGTAGCAACCACCCGTTTACCTGTAGCAACCACCCGTTTACCTGTAGCAACCACCCGTTTACCTGTAGCAACCATCCGTTTACCTGTAGCAACCACCCGTTTACCTGTAGCAACCATCCGTTTATCTGTAGCAACCACCCGTTTACCTGTAGCAACCATCCGTTTACCTGTAGCAACCACCCCTTCACCTGTAGCAACCACCCGTTTACCTGTAGCAACCACCCGTTTACCTGTAGCAACCACCCCTTCACCTGTAGCAACCACCCGTTTACCTGTAGCAACCACCCCTTCACCTGTAGCAACCACCCGTTTACCTGTAGCAACCACCCGTTTACCTGTAGCAACCACACCTTCACCTGTAACAACCACCCGTTTACCTTTAGCAACCACCCGTTTACCTGTAGCAACCACCCGTTTACCTGTAGCAACCACCCGTTTACCTGTAGCAACCACCCGTTTACCTGTAGCAACCACCCGTTTACCTGTAGCAACCACCCCTTCACCTGTAACAACCACCCTTTACCTGTAGCAACCACCCCTTCACCTGTAGCAACCATCCCTTTACCTGTAGCAACCATCCCTTCACCTGTAGCACCCACCACCTTCACCTGTAGCACCCACCACCTTCACCTGTAGCACCCACCACCTTCACCTCTAGCACCCACCACCTTCACCTGTAGCACCCACCCCTTTACCTGTAGCAACCATCCCTTTACCTGTAGCAACCATCCCTTTACCTGTAGCACCCACCACCTTCACCTGTAACACCCACCACCTTCACCTGTAGCACCCACCACCTTTACCTGTAGCACGCACCACCTTTACCTGTAGTACCCACCCCCTTCACCTGTAGCAACCACCCCTTCACCTGTAGCAACCACCCCTTCACCTGTATCACCCCTTCACCTGTAGCGACCACCCCTTCACCTGTAGCAACCAATCCTTCAGCTGTAGCAACCACCCCCTTCACTTGTAGCGACCACCCCTTCACCTGTAGCGACCACCTCTTCACTTGTAGCGACCACCCATTCACCTGTAGCAACTACCCCCTTCACCTGTAGCGACCATCCCTTCACTTGTACCGACCACCCCTTCACTTGTACCGACCACCCCTTCACCTGTAGTGACCACCCCTTCACTTGTACCGACCACCCCTTCACCTGTAGCGACCACCTCTTCACTTGTAGCGACCATCCCTTCACTTGTAGCGACCACCCCTTCACTTGTACCGACCACCCCTTCACCTGTAGCAACCACCCCCTTCACTTGTAGCAACCACCCCTTCACTTGTAGCGACCACCCCTTCACTTGTAGCGACCACCCCTTCACTTGTAGCGACCACCCCTTCACTTGTAGCGACCACCCCTTCACTTGTAGCGACCATCCCTTCACCTGTAGCTACTAACAGGTAGTTATACACGTTTCTGTCCAATAAAAGCAACATTTGCAATACACACAAAAAATATAGCTTACTCAAAATTAACAACATACATATACTTGTATATATAATTTGCTGACAGTGTAGTGCTTCATACAGTGTTAGTTGCTTCATACAATATCATTCATAACACACAAACTTGAATTTAAAACATGTCTTTATACTCTTCAGATTCTGTTTCTCTCTATAATATATATGAGGGCTGGTCAAAAAGTCTGCGTTGATTTTTCCTGACACAAATACAATTACAACCCCGATCTTGCTCCAGAGATTTCCTTCTGTTGGAGCTCTGAAGAAGGACCAGGGAGGGCACTGTTTCCCCACACATGATGTGAGAGGAAACTGTTTCCCCACACATGATGTGGGAGGACAGCTGCTTGTCTCTAGCTACTTAATCGGCTTACATAATTCTGTGTGGATAGCTTAAACAAAGTGGTAAGTTCCTCAGTAACCTTGGTGATTATCTTAAATAACTGGTGAACAGTAGTCATTATGATCCAATATGCATTTTTGTCAAGGAAAATATAATGAACACAGACTTTTCGATTTGGATTTGCCCTTTTGTGTATGTGTAAATATATATATATATATATATATATATATATATAATATATATATATAATATATATATATATATATATATATATATATATATATATGTGTGTGTGTGTGTGTGTATATGTGTATATATATATATATATGAGAGAGTACATTAAAGTGTAATAAGAGAGAGAGAAGTAGGAAAAACAAACCCAAATGGAGATAAACACTGAAGAATAATTGTATATATATCGACCTCTTAACCGAGGTTTTCTCTTCAGTAGATTCACAAGGAGAGAACAGGTATTTATAAGTGTAAAAAGAGTAGGCAGTTCCTTGTAGAATCTAAGACAGTGTTGGTAGTTCATGTCAGGTCTGAGCTTGTTGGTTCCTCAAGATGCCTTGATGACATCTCAGGGGCGTATGGTTGTCAGGTGTCTGGGCTGTTGCTGTTGGAGGGCCAAGTAATCTCGATGCAGGGATGTTTGTTTAATGCATGTTTAGCAATTGCATATGGTTTAAAACTTCCCTTCGAGATGTTACAATATGGTTGTGCTTTTGTTAATATTATTTCTGTGATGTGTTTTGTTGTTAGCACAGTCTCAGTTGATTGTATGGTTAGAATTTTTAATGTGTAAAAATACTCTTGACCGTCTGTCTCTTGAGTGAGAGCTTGTCTTCTATTATCAGTCTCAAAATACAGTTGGTTTTTCCCTATATACACTAAATGACATGACACAGAAGTTGGTACATTCCGTGTCTCATTTGAAAAATCTTTTAGTTCTTTGTAAAACATTTGCTTAATTTATTTGGGTAGGAAAAACAGATATCAGTGACGCCGTTTTTTTTTTTTTTTCAAAATCTCCCGATGGAGTTTATAACTAGTTTTGTTGCAGTTTTTTTTTTTGTATTATTGAACTGTACATTTTGAAGTAGATTTAGCTTGCTTTGCATAGTCTTTATTGTATGAACCAGTCTGGTCAGTCAAGTTTGGAAAATAGTGATGTGATTATATCTTTTTCTTGGTTCAAGAGGCTGGGGATGAGTATCATTAAAGGTCTTAGGTTAAAAACTGTTCTTCTGTTTGTGAGGAGTGGATGACTGAAGAGATGGATGTAACTGGCAGTGTGTGAGAGTTTTATGTTGATGACCATCACATCAAGGGAAGGTAGTTTTCTCTCCACCATTCTACTTATAGACGGTACTAATAGGTTATCACCGCAGGTTTCATTCCAAAATTTGAATATATCATTGGTATATTGAAACCATATCATATTTAGTGGTTTGATTTTGGGATGTATGTCTTAGGTCTGAGTCAGTGTTGTATGTATGAGACAAGTGTAGTGATACATTGACGGAGGCTCAAATTTAGCAAGGAAAATAGTTTTGTGCATGTTACTAGGAGATTGATGTTGGTGAGGTTGCGGTTGGTTGGCCAGGAATTCCAGGAAATCAGTCAGTACTTGGGTTAGCAAGGAGTCAACCTCCAAACATTTTCTTCCTGTGAAGATAAAGATTCTTAAAACAGGCGAGGAGAAAGTACTACTAAACATATATCATGTCTACTACAGCACGCTTCTTTAACCTTTATGTGCTTGTGACCCTCACTCCAGATTTATCACAATCTACACGTCCAATCTCAGAAATTTTGATAGCAAAAGAAAAAAAGAACTAACATGAATTAAAATTCAAAATATATTGAATTCATATTTTATTTTAGATTTGTAAAATCAAAGTACTCGAGTACTAAAAAAAAATTATGCATTGAGAGGTTCACAAAAATAAATTCTCCATTTGGCTGAGGTTAACAAAATTTGCGAATTACTTAGGTTTTAGCAGGAAAAAAAGACAAGACTTATAGCTTTGCATGTTACTGAGGAGTAACTTGAAGCAGCGAGGTGAAGCTCTGCTACCACCAGCTTACTTGGTGTCAGCACCAGCTTCCCCATCATTTATTATCCTTAATTTATGATATACCGTAGTCCATAATTTATCGATTTGCAAAATTTAAAGTATCGTTAATACAACATTCATTTACCAAAGAACAATACAAATTACTGTTGTATCCCAGGGAGCGTTCGTTCACCTCCCCCCCCCCTGCTAAGGCTCCAGTCACCGCGACCCCTGTTGAGGCTCCAGCAACCCCTCCTCCAGGGTGAACTCTAGGACAACTTTGTACAAAATGGCTTGCTGCTCTTCTCTTGGAAATGTTTCCAACTCCTCCATCATCCACTCTGTATATTTCATCAACAATATTAGGAACCTGTATGATGTATCCACTAGTGTGATGTATCCACTAGTCACGTGTGGTGTATCAAGGCCAGTGTGGTGTCGGGATCACTACAAAATATATCGAGTTCCTCTTGGGATTACCCACTTAGTCACAGTGTGTACACAAGTTTTTTGAGTGGGTATAGTTGTAGACTTGTGTTTACAAGAACGAAATGAATGGTAAAAAATACCGACACAGTGGAAATATAAAAACTTAATCAGTATAATGTGATCCTTTATTGACAACGTTACGCTTTATCAAGTCACAAACAGATCTCAGATTTGTTTGTGACTTAATAAAGACCACTGTGTGGGCGAAACGTTATGAATAAAGGATCACATTATTCTGCTTAAGAGTTTATATTTCCACCGTGGCTACTGTGTTCCACACATCATGTTATCTTTTGCGATAGTGGGGGATTCTCATTTCAATACACCAGCTATATCTTATAGTACACAGTATCATCGTTACAGATAGTATAATTGTTGCAGGTATATTTGTCAGTGTACAGGTACACCACATGGATCTTCGCTTGTAATCCAGATATGTAGCTTACATTACATGTTAGTATACTTTGTGATTATTTGAAGAGGTGGCCAAGCAATGTATGAAGGCGACCATCTTGTTTTCTTAGCTCTGATTCTCTCTCTCTCTCACACACACATACATACATACACATACATACATACATACATACATACATACATACATACATACATACATACATACATACATACATACATACATACATACATACATACATACAGGTACGTAATCATACTCCCACCTACCCCCCGCCACTACCACGCGTGTCTCGGTTTCACAGTTTTTGTCACAGTTAGTCACAGTGTGAGGTTTGTGTGTTGGTACAGTCACCTTGTAACCTGCAGAGTGTTGTGTTGAAGCACCATTAAGACTACACACTATTGTTGACTTGTTACATTTATCTTTTTCTCTTTGTAAGCATCTCTTAATTACTTTAGTGCTCTTAGTAATATAATATAATTTGCCTTTTTATGTAATCCATATTTTTGTGGCGAGGCCTCTCTTCATGTTCATTTGAAGTTTATATGCTAATTATGTTTAACAATTTTATTGGTAATTATGAGAAGTTTGTCAAAAGCAGTTTCTTAGTGTAATATAATTCACAATCGAATATAATTAAATTACTTTGGCATTAAAAAGTTGTAAAGGACAAAGAACAGCTGCCAGGTCAGTAATACAACACTAGAGTAATACAGTAGTGAGCATGAAGCCTCATCCATCCATCAAGAAGTACCGCTAAGATAGTGACACTTCTTGATGTTAAATACAAGACAGAATTTGTATGTTGCACTTGTTTCTGAGATGATCTAGTGAGGGTGACTGTCACACTCGCCAAGTCTACTAAATTAACTACAGCATTTCCATACTGGTTAGCTAATACAGTAAAATTCTGATTAAATGACCATGACCCTACATAATAATGTAGGGTGTAGAGTTCTCTCAAAGCAATGTTTGTCGGAGTGACAACTTGCTCTATCCATCTTTTAGTACGTTTTAGTTGCTTCTTAGTTAAAAATTACTTATACTGGCTTCTGAGATTAGGACCGTGTGTGATTCTAAAGCCTTCTGTGAGCTTGTAATGTTTTGGACGTTGGTTTACAGCCTCGAAGTTGATTTGCGTCAAAAACGTTTATCTACGTCCTGGACATTGATTTACATTCTTTATGTTCCGATCATATTTTTAATTAATGGCCATTGATTTTGGCCAGTAAGTGTGTGACAGTCACAGAAGTGTTTTGAGACTTAATCCATGGGTATAAACAAATCAGCTGTTCTATGCCTTTACCTGTGGTTCTCTACAGAAGTGAGGCAACTGTTAAAATACTTTTGTTCTTTGCTTGTTCAGTAGTTAATGAAGTTGCAATCATGACCTGGTTAATATCAGCCACTGTGACTTAAATATAAAGTATTATGATACTGTACTGATGATGGCGGCATCAACAGTAAGTTGAGCAATTTTAGTCAACTGCTTCACAGATGATTATGTAAATCTCAGATAAAAGAATAAGCATAACTTATTTTACTGATATAACTTGAACGTAAAATTACGATAGGTGCGTGCCCGGTGATTTAAGTTATTGGTAACCACTGATGGCACTAGAGCAGAGGTGCCTCTGGATGGCACTAGAGCAGAGGTGCCTCTGGACACTAACTTTATCGCTTGTGACATGATTGTACCTTGTACTTTTGCCACTTTAACACTATGAATCACTTTTTTTCTGCATAGAGTTTTTCACCATTGGATTTGTGGTAGTTTTCATTATTTTTGCACATAGTTTGTAGTTTGATGTTCACATATTTTGAGCAGCATTTATTTTTTTAAATATTAAGTGTTTAATGTTATATAAAATAGACTTCAGAAACACTTAGCTGAAGATAATTTTTGCAAGAACAGTCAGTCAGTGACTCAGAGCTCAGTGAAAGTTCTATCATTATAATATATATATATACCTTCGTGTGCATCACAAAAATTTAGCCTATACCTAGGCTGCAATGTTGTGTAATTACAGTACTCTTTTGCAGCCTCCGTTAGCGCTGCCGCACGCGCCCATGGTGTCGCATGCGGCCGGAGTGGTGATGCCCTCGCCCGCCCTAGCATCACCTGCTGGCTCGCCCCATTCGGCCCACCCGGCACCCCCGCATCCCGCCGCACCACACAACCCTCCCTGCTCTACGCTCTTCATCGCAAACCTTGGCCCAAATGTCGCCGAGCATGAACTGAAGGATATCTTCTCCAGGTAAGACCTGCCACTGCGACTCTGCTTCCTGGGAGCCAAGGAGGGTAGTCAGGCACAACACCCACACATGACTAATACAAAGACTTCGAGCCTAGAAAGCTTTAATCTAGACAACGTTTAATTTCATGAGGGCTTTATCGTGTCATGACTTAATAGTATTTAATTTTAATAAACCTCGTGAGCGAAACGTTGCCTTAATAAAGGCTTGTTCTACTCAAAATGTATTTGTATTACCTCAGATGTTATTTGGAATGAAACTCTGGGTGATGGTACTTACGCTGGTGGTAGTTGTGGTGATGGTACTTACGCCGGTGGTGATGGTGGTAGTTGTGGTGATGCTAGTTAGTGAGAGATTTTGTGCTCACTAAAGTCTTTACTAACTAAATTAATTTTAAAGCTACACTGTAATGGGAGAGTAAGCAAAATTACTTGTTCAAATATAGGAACCTTAAATTTGCATGACAAAAGCACTCTCAGTATTATCATTCTCTGGTGTGACTTCGATGTTGACCCACCACTCTTACACGGGAGTAGCAGAACCACTCTTACACGGGAGAGTAGCAGAACCACTCTTACACGGGAGAGTAGCAGAACCACTCTTACACGGGAGAGTAGCAGAACCACTCTTACACGGGAGAGTAGCAGAACCACTCTTACACGGGAGAGTAGCAGAACCACTCTTACACGGGAGAGTAGCAGAACCACTCTTACACGGGAGAGTAGCAGAACCACTCTTACACGGGAGAGTAGCAGAACCACTCTTACACGGGAGAGTAGCAGAACCACTCTTACACGGGAGAGTAGCAGAACCACTCTTACACGGGAGAGTAGCAGAACCACTCTTACACGGGAGAGTAGCAGAACCACTCTTACACGGGAGAGTAGCAGAACCACTCTTACACGGGAGAGTAGCAGAACCACTCTTACACGGGAGAGTAGCAGAACCACTCTTACACGGGAGAGTAGCAGAACCACTCTTACACGGGAGAGTAGTAGAACCACTCTTACACGGGAGAGTAGCAGAACCACTCTCCACGGGAGAGTAGCAGAACCACTCTCACACGGGAGAGTAGCAGAACCACTCTCACACGGGAGAGTAGCAGAACCACTCTCACACGGGAGAGTAGCAGAACCACTCTCACACGGGAGAGTAGCAGAACCACTCTCACACGAGTAGCAGAACCACTCTCACGGGAGAGTAGCAGAACCACTCTCACACGGGAGAGTAGCAGAACCACTCTTACACGGGAGAGTAGCAGAACCACTCTTACACGGGAGAGTAGCAGAACCACTCTTACACGG
>NC_069410.1:28481404-28508904 GCF_026875155.1 Cherax quadricarinatus | reverse complement strand
GTGAGGGAGAGTGACGCTCACCGAGCGGGGAAAGGTGGCACTGTGAATGATGACACTTACCGTGAGGGAGAGTGACTGAGTGGCAGTAGGCACGAAGAGGTAGCTGCAGTTGAGAGATCCTTCCACGTTCCAGAGGAGGGTCGCTGAAGGATGCCTGACGAAGCCTTGGTCGGGACTCGAAGCCCCGTAGAACATGACATCGCAGACGCTCGTTGGCTTCTTGGTACCCTCCAGACGAGCTGGTGCAGGGAAGAAGCTTCCATCATGCTACCATCATGGTGATAGAGCCTCCCTCATGATGATGCCTCCATCATGCTAATGCCTATATCATGCTAGTTCTTCTATCATGTTAGTGCTTTCATCTTGTAAGAACTATCCACCAGTGGTAAACACAACTACCTCGATCATATTATTGATAGTATACAATACCTACACGTTGAGGATTAAGACTCGTGTGCAACACCTAGATATCTTTATTGGCAAGTGTTGCTCATGTCTTACAGCCCACTTCTAAACACACACACACACTCACAAGGAAACGCACAACCTATACCAACAAACATAACTACCATCACCACTACCGTAAACACCACCATTACCACTAACACCAGCGCCATTACTAACTCCCCTTACACCACAGATACAGTTACATCCACCATTAGCTGTCCATATTAAACTCCGCAAATAATTATTCTTCCCTCACAGTAATCCTTTAACATCTGCTCAGTCTTAGCGGTGAATACCCCAGTACACCTACCACGTAATCTACATACAACAAAAATCATCTATTTTCAAGTTTTCAAACTACAAAAACCACACACCACAAAAAACTACTCACCGCTGCCCAGGCCACTAACTAGACAAACCACAATCCACAAAAAAACTTCCTTAGTTGCCAAAACCACCAAATCACTAAGCCGCTCAAATAAACAATACACACCACAAAAAAACACTTACTGTTGTGGAAGTAATACCCGCCGACGAGGAACTGGTTGAGGAGGTTTGTTCCTGGTCCCAGCCTGAGTTCGATCTCCATGGTGTTGGATGAAGACAAGAAGAACGCCTGCTGGACGAACCTACCGGAGGGGTCCCGAGGCTCCCTTGCCATGGGTCCACACAGCTTCCTCAGAAGGTTGTCGTGGCCTTCGTTGGTCAATCCGTCGTATATGGAAGCCTCTGAGGCACATGATCTGCCCCTGGAGAAAAGGAAGACAGAAAACAGGTAAGCTCACGGTACTGAAGCTCTAGGAAACACTACATAGTGCTAGGAGATGGTAGTCAGGAATGTTATATGTGCTGAAGTATACGACCTGCCACAAGGGTGGAGGAATATGGCAGACAGTTAAGTTCTATGTACTCATTGCCCTCATTTGTTGGCCTTTTGAGAGTTGAGCTACAGTTATTGGGTCCTTCCTCTCAACCTCAAGCAAACAATATGTGAATATGGGTCTATAGTGTCTAATTTGAAATTCACATAAAAGTCTCTCTTCAAAAAAGTTTCTAGTTTGTTTCACCTTGACATTATCCCTGTACAAAAGACTTTCTAATATAATGCACCAATGGTTCGTCAATGTACTTGTCTCCCCCCTGTGTCCCTATGATTTGGTCCCTCGTGTGTGTGTTTACCGAGGTGTGTACTCATGTAACTGCTTTTGTCTGGATCGAATTTCAGTTTGCGAACCCTGCCTGTTAGAAATTGATGGGTGCAGTGCATTCCTAACCCCGTGGTCATGCAATATTTGCATTTTTAATTGATGTATGTAGTTGGTTGCTGCTACTTCCTCCTCAGACCAACCTTCCTGCTCACCACCCTCGAAAAATTAATTCTTTCTTAGGTCTATTTCTCTCTTGAAGGTCTTTAGGCTTTAACATTTATTTAATTTTTTTTTTCACAGGACTGCTGATGATAAAATTTCTATTTAATAATAAAAGTAGTATTAAAACTTGCGATTGTTTTATTGCCACCGATGTAAATATTTTCCTGGTTATAGATGTT
Source organism: Cherax quadricarinatus (assembly GCF_026875155.1). Classification (NCBI taxonomy): domain Eukaryota; kingdom Metazoa; phylum Arthropoda; class Malacostraca; order Decapoda; family Parastacidae; genus Cherax; species Cherax quadricarinatus. The sequence goes on along the minus strand of NC_069410.1, from coordinate 28,506,908 downwards.
CCTTTTCTAATGCCATAGCTGGGTCATGAGACACTATACTCCCGTCTGGGATGACGAAGGATCGAGCCTTCTGCTTTAAGCACACAAACTACTCGTACTCGTAATGAGAAATGTATGTAGCGGGATTACAATTTCTAAAACAATTTAGTCTCTATTTTCTAACTATTTTTGAAGTATTTCTACATAATTAGAAATACACAACAAGCGGTGTATATATAATTTAAAGAACTACACCTCTTGGTGGATATACACTGAGAGCGGTACACTCCTGGGCACTAGCCTCGTAGCAGATATGTTACGTGGCCTAGATGGCGGTGCATACTACAGTATTGTCCTCCGTTATGTAGTGTATTTATTACCACGAGGCGTTATCTGTATGCACGAACCCATTGTTTTCAAGGTTCCCAACAGAGAATTTGAATACTCGTGTAGCGTGACTAAATGGAAGCTGTGACCCTCAGAGAGCTTCATCTCAACCCCAAACGTTGCAAGGATGATATCAAATTTTAAGTGGTGTGTAAAGCCTCATCACCAAACTTGCTTTTACAACACCCACTCCAACTTCGCCCCATACTAGTGCTGGCACCACCACCTTCATTACGAGTCCACCATCACTGCTACCACCAGGCCAAGCCTATTAACGTTACCTCTACCACCACAATTACCACACTCCCACCATCAGTACCACCACTACAACTACCACAACACCAATTTCCAAGAGAATGCTTTATCATTCACTGATAATCAAAGTTCAGTTGTGAACATTGTAGTGGTCTCACAACCCAGAGTGAGAACATGGGTGTGAGAGACAGTGTCAAGGAAGTTAATGGAAGCCGCAGCTCCCATTGATGTGTTGGGACAAGTTGGTGAGCTGTTTATCAACAGACAGGCTGATGCCACTATGCAAAGCCAGACAGAACTGGTACGTCATAAATTGAGCTGGAAACTCATCACTATATGACAAAAACCACTCTTAAAAAACCCACTCAAACTGGCCCAGGTCACATAATCTTTCCTACCTCTCTCTTTTTTCCTATTTACCCCAGTTTTTTCACTCTTTCTATCCTACCTCACTCCTTCTCATCCACATTCTTGCTATCTCACTCGTACGGCCTAACTCCCCCACCCCCGAAAAAAATAATGTTGAACTGACACAATACGGAAGATGGAGATGTATTAACGTAGAATGGGTATATACGGTGAGAGATGCGTAGTATATATTAGTGCATATTTCACATATATCCATATTTTAGGGTTAACGTTCAGTGTCGGTATAGAGGTGAGCTGCTGCAGCCTTAATGACATTGTGAGGTCTACTCACCTCAACCTAAATACTTAAGAGAAAGTCCAGTAACCTACACAAAAATCAGTATTCCTACACAAACACGATATCCAAATCAAGAATAATCTGTAGAATTGGCTCATTACTCAGAGTAGGTTCATACTCTGATGAGAGAAAATAAAATTGAGCGAAATCTTAAAAGACCAGCAGTCAACTAAAAGAAAGTAGAATGGCGGTAGCAGAATGTTTTCATTACCTTTGACTACCATAAGATTTTCACAGCAGACATAAACACTAAGCCCGTAGAAATTCACGGATTTTTTTTTTTACAAATACAGAATAGCAAAGTACCACTGAGGAAAGTAAACAGAGCGATGGGAATAAAGTTATACTCTACCTACCACATCAACACCAACGACTTAACCATAACTACCACCACCATCAACACTGCTGCCACCACCATCAACACTGCTGCCACCACCATCAACACTGCTGCCACAACAATCAACACTGCTGCCACCACCATCAACACTGCTGCCACCACCATCAACACTGCTGCCAAAACCATCAACACTGCTGCCACCACCATCAACACTGCTGCCACCACCATCAACACTGATGCCACCACCATCAACACTGCTACCACCACCATCAACACTGCTGCCACCACCATCAACACTGCTGCCACAACCATCAACACTGCTGCCACCACCATCAACACTGCTGCCACCACCATCAATACTGCTGCCACCACCATCAACACTGCTACCACCACCATCAACACTGCTGCCACCACCATCAACACTGCTGCCACCACCATCAACACTGCTGCCACCACCATCAACACTGCTGCCACCACCATCAACACTGCTAACACCACCATCAACACTGCTGCCACCACCATCAACACTGCTGCCACCACCATCAACACTGCTGCCACCACCATCAACACTACCGCCACCACCATCAACACTGCTACCACCACCATCAACACTGCTACCACCACCATCAACACTACTACCACCACCATCAACACTGCTACCACCACTATCAACACTGCTACCACCACCATCAACACTGCTACCACCACCAACAACACTACTATCACCACCATAAACACTGCTATCACCACTATCAACACTGCTACCACCACCATCAACACTGCTACCACCACCATCAACATTGCTGCTACCGCCAGCAACACTGCTACCACAACCATCAACACTGCTAACACCACCATCAACACTGCTACCACCACCATCAACATTGCTACTACCGCCAGCAACACTGCTACCACCACCATCAACACTGCTAACACCACCATCAACACTACTACCACCACCATCAACATTGCTACTACCGCCAGCAACACTGCTACCACCAGCATCAACACTGCTACCACCACCATCAACACTGCTACCACCACCATCAACACTGCAACCACCACCATCAACATTGCTGCCACCACCATCAACACTGCTACCACCACCATCAACACTGCTACCACCACCATCAACACTGCTACCACCACCATCGCCAACATTGCTACCACCACCATCAACACTGCTACCACCACCATCAACACTGCTAACACCACCATCAACACTGCTACCACCACCATCAACACTGCTACTACCACCATCAACACTGCTACCACCACCATCGCCAACATTGCTATCACCACCATCAACACTGCTACCACCACCATCAACACTGCTAACACCACCATCAACACTGCTACCACCACCATCAACACTGCTACCACCACCATCGCCAACATTGCTACCACCACCATCAAAACTGCTACCACCACCATCAACACTGCTACCACCACCATCAACACTGCTACCACCACCATCAACACTGCTACTACCACCATCAACACTGCTACCACCACCATCGCCAACATTGCTACCACCACCATCAACACTGCTACCTCCACCATCAACACTGTCCCGCCACCATCAACACTGTACAGCCACCATAAACACTGCTACACCACCATCAACACTGCTACTACCACCATCAACACTGCGACCACACCATCGCCAACATTGCTCCACCACCATCAACACTGCTACCACCGCCATCAACACTGCTACTTGGTTACCTGGAGGTTATTCCGGGGATCAACACCCCCGCGGCCCGGTCCATGACCAGGCCTCCCGATGGATCAGGGCCTGATCAACTAGGCTGTTACTGCTGGCCGCACGCAGTCCAACGTATGAGCCACAGCCCGGCTGATCCGGCACTAGCACAACAACCATCAAACACTGTACCACACCATCACACTGCCACACCACCATCAAACATTCTACTACCCCCCATAACACTGCTACCACCCATAAACACTGCACCCCACCATTACCCATGCTTACACACCACCATCAACACTGCTTCCACCAACATCAACTTGCTAACACCACCTCCAACACTGCTACCGCACCCCATACCATCAACAATGCTACTACCACCACTTAACACTGCTACCACCACCATCGCACGACACATTGCAAACACATCACCATCAACACTTGCTACCGCTGCCATCAGCACTTGTTTTATTTTTTTTACCACTCCATCTACTGCTGCTACCAACCTCCATCCCAACATTGCTACTACCGCGCAAACACTGCTACCACCACCATGCTCACACTGCTACCCACCACCATCACCACTGTTACCACCACCATCAAGAGTGCTACCACCCCTTCAACAATGGTACTACCACCAATTAACACTGCGGATACCTCACCACCATCGTAAATTGCTACTCATCACCATCAACACTGCTACCTCCGCCTATCAGCACTGTACCACCCCATCAACGCTGCTACCACCACCATCAACATTGCTACTACCGCCATCAACATGTTAAAACCACCATCACGTGCTTCCCCCACCCCCCCTCCCCCCCCCCCCCCCCCCCCCCAAACTGCTACCCACACCATCAACACTGCTACCACCACCATCAAACTGCTGCAACCACGATCATGCACTTGCTACCAACCACATCAACATGCCTAGACCACCATCACACTGCTACCACCACCATCAACATGCTACCACCACCATCACACTGACTTACACCACCATCGCATCATTGCTACATCACCATCAACACTGCTACCACCCACCATCCAACAATGCTAACACCACCATAACAATTGCTACCACCCCCATCAACACTGCTATACAACCCATCAACACTGTTACCACCACCCATCGCCAAAACATTGCGACCACCACCATCAACACTGTACACCACAATATACACTGCTAACTACCACCATCTACACTCGCTACCCACCACCATCAACACTGCTACTACCACCATCAACCACTGCTACCATTTTCACCCCCAAGACATCGCAACATTGGCTACCAACCGCCATAACACTACCATCCTTCCACCATCAACACTTCTACTACCCACAATCAACATTGCTGCCACCACCATCACCACTGCTACACCACAAGAAGCACTTCTACTACCACCATCAACACTTGCTACCACCACCTTCAACACTGCTACACCACAGAACACTGCTACCACCACCTATCAACACTGCTACTACCACCAAGAAAACACTGCTACCTCCACCAAGAACACTGCTTCCGCACCAAGAAACTGCTACCACACCATCAAACACTGCTTACCCACCACCAGAAACACTGCTGTACCACCACCCGCCCCCCAATATCCCACCCCCCTTGACAACACTGCAACACCACAACCATCAAACACTTCTACTACCACCATCACCACTTGCTAACACCACCATCAATCACTGTAAAACTCCATCGCAAAACTGTTAAAACCACCATCAACGCCTTCTACCTCCACCATCGCAAATAACTTGCTACCACACAGTAACACTCGCTTACCACCACCATCAAACCACTGCTACAACCACTTCATCACAGTAACCACCACCATCAACACTGGTAAACACCACCATAAACATGCTACCACCACCATCAACACTGCATACCACACCATCAACACTGCTACACCACCATCGCCAACATTGCTACCCCCCACCCCATCAAACCACTGCTACCACCTCATCCCATAATAGCACCACATCAACACTGCATAACCCCATCAATTCTACACTGCTTCCACCACATTCAACATGCTACCCACCACCATCAACACTGCAATACACCTTACACTTATACGACCCCATCAAACACTGTATCCACCACCATTACCACTGCTACCACCCCCATCAACATGCCTACCTCTCCATCAACCTGCTACCAACAACCATCAAGCACTGCTAAACCACCATCAACACTGTACCACCACCATTAACACTGTACTACACAAACAACACTGCTACCCACCACCACTCCATCGCCAAAATTGTAAGCTCCCACCATCAACACTGATACACCCCATTAACACTGCATACCACCAACATCAGCAATGCTACGCCACCATCAACACTGCTTCCACCGCATTCAACACTGCTACCCTACAACATCAACGCTGCACTCCACCATCGCGCAAACTGCTACCACCCACCATCACACTGATACATCACCATAAACACTGACTACCATCACCATCAACATCTGCTGCCACCACCATCAACGCTGCTACCACCACCATCGATTAAAATGCTACCACCACATTCCAACGTGTACCACCACCATAGCCAAAATGATACCACCACCATCAATCACTGCTGACCATTCACCATCAACACTGCAAACCACCACCATCAACACTGTACACACCACATCAACACTGGCTAACACCTCATGAACACTGCTACCACCACCATAAAACCACTGCGACCACCACCTCATACTACTGCCCAACACCACTATCAACGACTTCTACCACCAGCAACACTGCTACCACCACCATCATACACTGCTAACACCACCGTCAACAATGTTAAAACCACATTCAACTGCTTCTACCACCACCATCGCAAAATTAACTGCTACACTACTCCATCAACACTGCTCCACCAACATCAACACCTGCTAGCACCCTATCATCACTAGCTAGCACACCATCAACTAACTGCTTAACACCACCATCAACATTGCTACCCACCACATAACACTGCTACCACGACCATCAACAGTGCTACCACCCCTTCGCCTAAACAATTGTACACCACCATCAACACTGCTACCACCACCATCAACCTGCTAGCACACCACCCATCAACAATTGCTACCACACCATCAACATGCTCCACACCATCAACACTGCTACCACCACTCATCAACCACTGCCACCACACGATCAACATTCTACTACCACCATCACACATGTACAACACATTACCACTGCTACCACCCATCAAACACACATACCTCCACCTTCAAACACTGCTACCCACACCATAAATACTGCTAACACCTCAATCAAACACTGCTACACCCACCATTATCTCTTATACTTCCACGTCAAACACTAGCTACCACCACCACATCGCAAGACATTGCAATCACCACCATCAACACTGCTACCACCACCCATTAAAACTGATACACACCATCAGCACTTGCTACCGCCGCTAGTCAACACTGCTACACCGCCATCAAACACTGCTGCAACCACCATCAACCGCTTGTACACCACCATCGCCGAAACTGCTACCACCACATCAACACTGCTACCATCACCATCAACACTGCTACCACCACATCAACACTGCTACCACAACCATCAAACGCTGCGACACCCAACAATCGCCACAAACTGCTACCACAACCATTTCAACATTTGGTTGCTATCACACATCAACGCTGCTACCACCACCATCGCCAAAACTGCTACCACCACCTTCAACACTGCTACACACCATCAACACTGTACCACCCACCATCACACTGCTACCACCACCATCAACACTGATAACACCACCATCAACATGCTACCACACCATCGCCAACAATGCTACCACCATGATCGGCAACACTGCTACCACTCTCCATCAATCACTTGTTTAAACCCCAATCAACGGGCTACCACCACCATCGGCCCGCAAAGTCTGCTTACCACCACATCATACACTGCTACCTCACCATTCACACCAATGATACACCACCTTCTAACACTGCTACACCACCATCAACACTGCTACCACCCACCATGAAACACTGCTACCTCCCACCATCAACACTGCTAACCACCCATCGCCAACATTGCTACCACCACCTAAGAACAATGCTATCACCACCCATCACACTGCAACCACACATTCAAACTTCTACTACACCATCAACACTGTACCACCACATCAACACTTGCTACCACCACCCATCAACCACTGTTAAAAACCACATCAACGCTTCACTACCCTCCCCATCGCAAAAAATGCTACCACCACATCAACACTGCTACCACACACCATCAAATATCGGCTACCACCACTATCATCACTGCTAATCACCTCCATCAACATGTGCTACCACCACATCAAACAATGCTATCCACACACATCAAACGATGCTTATCCACCACCATCGCCAACATTGCTACTCCACCACATCAACCACTGATACCACCACCATCAACACTGTAACACCACCATCACATGCTACCTACACATCGCAACACTGCTACCACCACGCAATCAACACTGCTACACCAACATCAACACTGGCCTCCACCAACACAATCAAACTTCTACTACCACCATCAACACTGTCTACCATCCCCATTACAACTATACCACCACCTTCAACACTGCTACCACCACCTCAACACTGCTACCGCGCAACCATACAACAATGCTACCCACCACCATCAACATGCTACCACCACCATCGCAAACATTGACTACCACCACCAAGAACACTGTACCACCACCATCTAACACTGCCTCCACCACCATCAACACTTTACTACCACAATCAACACTGTACCACCACATCAAACACTGCTACCACCACCATCAACACTGTTATTAAACGCCAACCATTAACGCTTCTACCACTCACCATCGCAAAAAACTGCTACCACCACATCAACACTGTTACCACAACCATCATTACTGGCTACCACCCACTATCAAATCACTGCTATCACCACCGCAAACACTGCTTACACACATCAACATTGCTCACCACCACATCGTGAACACTGATTACCACCACCATCAACGCTGCTACCACAAATCGCTCAAACATTGCTAACACCACCATAAACACTGCTAACACCACTTCAACACTGCTAACACCACCATCCACACTGATACCACCACAATCAAACACTGTACCAATCCCAATGTCAGAACACTGCTACACCGAACATCCAACACTGCCACCACCTCCATCAACACTATCTACTACCACATCAACACTGACCACCACCTTACCACTACTACCACCACCATCAACACTGCTACCACCACATAACACTGCTACCACCGCAATCAACACTGCTACCACCAACTTCAAAGGACTGCCACACAGCCTATCACCCTTCTACTTACCACATCAACACTGCTACCACCACCATTACCACTGCTCTAACACCCATCAACACTGCGCCCCACCAAAATAACACTGCTACCGCCACCATCGAACTGCTGACACCACCATCTGAACTGCTACCGCCGCATTCACACTGTTACACCACCACCATAGCACTGCTACCAACCACCATCATCAGCTGCTACACCACCCATCGCAAAAACTGCTTACCACCACATCGCAACATGCTACATCTCATTCAACACTGCTCACCTCCACCTCAAACACTGCTACCACCACACTTCAACATGCTATCACCCCAACATCATGTGCTGCACCACCAATACACTGACTGCACACAGTATTCAACACTGCTACATAAAACATTGCTTACACCACCATTCACACTGCTACCACCACCATCAACACTTGCTACATCAAAATTGCTACTACCGCGGCAACATGTAACACCACCATCAACACTGCTAACACCACATCAACAATGCTACCACCACCATCGCCAACAATGCTACCACCACACTCGTCCATCACTGATATCACCACCATACACTTTTAAAACCACCATCAACGCTGCTACCCCACCCATCGCCAGAATCTGCTACCACCATGAACACGATACCACCACCATCATCATGCTACCACCACTGGTCGTCACTGCTACCACCCCATCACACTGGCTAACTCCACCATCAAGCACTGCTACGCCACCATCAAACACGGCTACACCACCATCACACTGACTTACCACCACCATCGCCAACATTGCTACACACATCCAATCACTGCTACCACACCATCAACACTGCAAACCACCACCATCAACACTGCTACCACCACCATCATCACTGCTACCACACAAGAACATGCTACCACCGCCTCAACACTGCTACACCACCATCAACACTGCAACTACCCCCTCCCATCCCCCCCCCCCCCACCATCAACAGTGCTACCACCAACCATTCGTACACTGCTTCCACCACCATCAACACTGCTACCACCACCTAAGAACACTGCTACCTCCGCCTTCAACACTGCCACCCACCACCATAACACTTCTACTACCCATCAACACTGCTATCACACTGCTACCACCACCATCAGCACTGGACACCACCGAGAACCACTGCTACCACACCATCTACACTGCCACACACCATTAAACACTTTAATACCACCGTCAACTCTGTACCCACCACCATCAACACTGCTACCACCACATCAACACTGTTAAAAACCACCATCAACGCTTCTACCACCACCATCGCCCCAAAACTGCTACCACACCATCAAAAACTGCTACACCACCATCCTACATTGCTTCCACCAACTATTACACTGGCACTACCACCAACTCATCAGAATGCTAACACCCCCATCAAACATTGCTGCCACACCATCAACACTTCTGCCACACCATCAACTCTTCTGCACCACCATCAACACTGGCTACCACCTCCATCAACGCACATGTACCAACCAACATCAACACTGCTAACCCCCCATCAACATTGCTGCCACCACCATCAACACTTCTGCCCCACCTATCAAACTTCTGCCACCTCCATCAACACTGCTACCAGCACCATCGCCAACATTGCTTCCACCACCATCATCACTGCTACCACCACCATCAACACTGCTAACACCACAATCAACACTGCTACCACCACCATCAACACTTCTACTACCACCATCAACACTGCTACCACCACCATCACCATTGCTACCACCACCATCAACACTGCTACCACCACCATCGCTAACACTGCTACCACCATCATCAACACTGCTACCACCACAATCAACACTGCTACCACCACCATCAACACTGCTATCACCACCATCACCACTGCTATCACCACCATCAACACTTCTACTACCACCATCAACGCTGCTACCACCACCATCACCATTGCTACCAACACCATCAACACTGCTACCACCACCATCGCCAACACTGCTACCACCATCATCAACACTGCTACCACCACAATCAACACTGCTACCACCACCATCAACACTGCTATTACCACCATCATCACTGCTATCACCACCATCAACACTGCTACTATCACCATCAACACTGCTACCGTCACCATCGCCAACACTGCTACTACCACCATCACCAACACTGCTACTACCACCATCAACACTGCAGCCACCACCTTCAACATAGATACCACAACAACCAGAATCACCACCATCGCTACCACCACTACTACACGCTTCTCTTTGGCAATTTTTCGATGAAAATGCATGTCCTCTCTCTCTCTCTGTCTCTCTCTCTCTCTCCCTCCCTCTTTCTCTCCTTCATAATTTAAATTCCGCAATATTTCAGTCTGGTAATGGAACAATCTCCGTTCCAGGAGAGAACTTGTACCTTCAAGCAGTTCCACTACACCAGGTGAATTATTACTTACAGGATACATATAAAAGCACGAATTTAATACATTTAATAAAAATCAATATTATTTAATTAAAGAGTCAATGGGCAAAAAGACAAACCGGTTACACGGAGGAAACCAATTAAATCCTATTAGTTAATTAAATGTAAAAAATCCAAGAAAATATAAATAAAGGATAATTATATATTATATATATATATATATATATATATATATATATATATATTATATATAATATATATATATATATATATATATATATATAATATATATATATATATATATATATATATATATATATATATATACATATACTATATATAACAAAATTAAAAGGAAGTCTCAATAATTCAGCTTGCCGGTCAGAAGAAATACTTGTATATATACTGGATATAATGCATATATATTTCAGTCAGCATTCGCATTTACTAATTCTATCAGGGTTGAGTGTATATACACTGCTCAATCACTCCAAGTGCACTGATCATTACTGGGCGGAGTTCCCTGGGGACTGACTTGGGATGGAGCGATTTGCACGAGTGTCTCCACCCCGATGGTAACTTGGCTTTAAACTAACTTTTTACTGAACCTTAAACCATACAGTTTAAGCAAGTTTATATGATATGTACTGTGTTTATTTACCTTAATGAGTGAACAAGGGGAAATTAAATACTGCTAAGAGCAGTGATGGAAACTGTGGAAAATTGCATTTATCTGAATGTATAATTATGTACATAACACTAAATGAACAATGATAACTGTTATTTATCAGTTAGACAAGTAGGAATTTGGGACACCTAGGTCGCAAAAAATGTTCCCCTTCGATACCTACCACTGTCATATCCACAAGTTGCTCTGGACCTATTAATTATAAATGAAATATACATCACCAGGAATGCTGGTAAATATATAAATTTGTGGACTGTATATTAAAAATAATAAATGATTATATATACACATATACATAACAGAAGGAGAATATCTTAATATCACTCACCAATTTGACTGGAGATTAATGTGTATCCTACTCAGAAAACCTCACTGTCTATCTATGAAAATAACACTGGCCAGGTTACTACATAAGACTTATCTGAGGTTCCTGGAGCTGTCTTGTCCAGTCGTCTGATATCTCAAGTTATGCAGGAATGCACATCCAACAATTTCGCCTCCTATTTGAGAGGTGTCAACTCAATTTTAACCTCTATATCACGAAAAATTCTTCCCATTACACTAACGTTGTATGCAATTCAAATTAACAATGGCGAATGTCCTCTTTTTAAAAATACACTTTTATTAAATACAATATAGGGCATCTATTTACCTATAAATTACCGTATTTCCGGAAAATATACAGTATTTTCCACACTGCAGCCGGCCGGAATTCGTTGCTAAACGAGTCAAATTACTCCTTCCTTTAGGAGACGATTCCAGCCGGTTCTGGCTTGAGTGGCTATTCTCCTAGTAGGTCTTACTACGATTTCATCTTCCGGCATCACTTGGTCACCATTATCTTCCATATCACTCATGTCACTTTCCCTCAGATTTTCATTTACGTTTGTTTGAACACCAGTTAATTCCAAGGGAATCAATTTATTGTGTGTAAACTTTCCTGGCCACGACACAACACTGACATTTTTGACAACACCTTGTGCATCTGGGTACAGTGTCAATACTTTGCCCAGAGGCCACAATGTTCGATGTTGTTCAGTATCAATCAACACAATGTCACCTGGTTGAATGTTCTGTCGATTTACTGCCTCTGTCGCACCATAAAAGTGTTCACGTAGTGTAAGAAGATATTCCTTACCCCACACATTAGACCAATGATCAATTACTTTATTTAACATTTTAAATTTATCACACAACACTGCCACATCATTGTAATCTTCATCACTTTCTTCCGGATTATCTCTATAGACAGGGGCAGCTTCCAATTTCCTTCCACATATTAGGTGAGAAGGTGTTAATACATCTGCATCAGGTGTATCACTCATGTACGAGAGAGGCCTATTATTTATACGATTTTCCGCCTCCACTAATACTGCACAGAATTCTTCCAAATTAATTCTCTTCCGGTGTAGTACTTTACGGAGACACCTCTTCACTGTGTCTATCAGTCTTTCGTACAGCTCCCCCTGCCAAGGGGCTCTAGGATAATAAATTTCCAGGTACACCCTCGCTGGGTTAACAGAGATTGAACATCGTTACTATTATTTAATTCTATCAAGTGTTTAGCACCTGCTACAAAATTTGTGGCATTATCCGAAATCATCAACCTCGGACAGGATCTCCTAGCTGCAAATTTTCGAAACAGCTGTATAAACTGTTCTGCAGACAAGTCCTGTGCCACTTCTAAATGAACTGCCCTAGTAGCAGTACAGGTGAACAAACAAACATACACTTTCAGTGGAGCACCATCTGAAGTACCTGTTAAAATTATTGGACCACTATAGTCTACACCTGTTACATCAAATGGTTTCACTAATTGTACACGCTCCTTTGGCAATGGTGGAGGACCTGGGTACATATAGGATCTGGCATCCACACGGCGACATATTACACAAGATTTAATCACCCTTTTAACACTTTGCCGTCCTTGTGGAATCCAGAAAGTTTCCCTAATACAATTTAAGGTATCTTGTACCCCACCATGCATTACATTTTTATGGGCTTTTAGAACAATCAAATTTGTTAGATGATGAGTTTTGGGCAGTAAGATAGGGTGCTTAGCATAATCACCCAATTCAGCATTTTGTAACCTACCTCTGCACCTAATTACATTGTTCTCTAAATACAGCCACAATTTCTCTATTATGGAACCTTTCACAATTTTTCTTTCCATTATCAATTTAATCTCATTTCCATAGATTTCCTCCTGTACCCTCTTTATCCAATATTCAAGAGGATGTGAAAACTTATATGATATACTCATCTTGTTTAGAAATTTAAACACCAGCTTAGTTACATTGATTAGTTTGGGTAAAGAAGAATACCTATTTATATCAATGGCTAGGGAGGACAAACTATTGGAGCGATGGTCATAGTAATTTCAACAGGAGCAATGTACGCCTTTTGTACAGGCCAATTAGCTTTATTTACCAACCAGCTTGGTCCTTTAAACCATGACACAGCATTTACAAATTTAACCTAAGGTAAACCTCAAGACAAGAAATCAGCTGGATTCTCCTCACCAGGTATATGATTAAATGTTAACATATGCTGACCCAAACTATTATACTTCTCTTGCATCTGATTAATTTCAGCGACTCTGTTTTGTATGTACACAATTTTACTGTTTCCATTACGAATCCATTGTAAGGATACCTCATTATCAGACCAAATTACAGTGTCGCTAATATTTTTCTCCTGCAACTTATTTCTTATATAATTAGCTAATTTGACACCTACATAAATGGCTGTTAATTCCAACTGAGGTAATGTAGGTGATTTAATTGGAGACACTTTAGCCTTAGACATAACAAGAGAAATAACACTATTACATTGAAGGTAAGCAACTGCTCCATATGCCAATTTTGAAGCATCACAAAAAATGTGGAGTACATTTTTCCTATTTGGATTGGCCACCTGGCGTGGGAACTCCAACATTGGAATTTTTTCATGATCACCAATTAATTCATCCCACCTGTTAATGAATTCCTCAGGTAGAATTTCATCCCAAGCACATTTAAGTTTGCATGCTTTCTGAATTAATAATTTCCCTCTTATAGTAAGGGGTGACACTAAACCTAGTGGATCAAAACATTTGGAAACTTCAGCAAGCAAGACTCTCTTAGTTAATTTATTGGGCATACTGTAATTATTAGGTTTTAACATTAACAAATCTCTCTCAGTATCCCAAGTTAATCCCAATACATTACTACATTTTGACACTTCAGCTCCAGGGTAATCTTTACTTATTTTGTCCTTCAATTTGGACGAATTACTATTCCATTCTCTCAGAGGCATATTTGCACTTTGCATTATTTTATTAGCCTCTCCATAAGTCATTAACAGTTCCTCTTCAGTTGACGTCACACCCAGGAAATTGTCCACATAAAATTGTTTGCTCATTACTTTACTCAATGGACTTCCCGTACATTTAAGGTGTGCATTTATCGTCACTTGAAGTAGGAACGGACTGGATGTAGCACCAAATAATACGCTCCTTAAGCTAAAGGTTTCCGGAGGGCTAAGTGGGTCACTAGGATTCTCAGGCCATAAGAAGCGAGTACAATCCCGGTCAGCCTCTTGTAAATCCACTCTTAAGAAAGCTTTACTTATGTCAGCCGTAAAGGCATAATTCTTCACCCTGAAATTTAATAAGATATCTCCTAATTTTTCTGTCAACGACGGACCTGTCATCAAACAGTCATTTAAACTAGGTACATTTTTGTTACTCCTGGCACTACAATTAAACACAATCCTCAAAGGAGTGGTCTTAGAATCCTTCTTCACTCCGTGATGGGGCAAATAGTGACCATAAATTTTGGCTTGCTCAGGAGGTACCTCTTCTATAAATTTATTAATTAACTGCTCAGCAATTATATCATTATAGGCAGTTAACAATTCTGGTGTCTTACTCAGTTTGCGGAGCTGAGCCTTTAATTGTCCATATGCCATTCTGTAATTAGTGGGCAATTCTGGATGGTTCAGTCTCCATGGAAGTCGTACCCAGTATTGTCCAGATTCAAATTTTACATCTCTCAGTATTGCTCCTGAGTAAAAGAATCGTCTGGACTTTCTTCATTTACATTTATTCCAATGCTGTCTAATTCCCACAATTTATGCACTGGCTCAACACCATCCTCTATGGAAGAATTATACTGGGGCACGACTTCATGAGTAAGACACACAGTTATGGTATTTGTAGTTTCCTCTAGTCATGAATTATTATTACGAGGAATCCTACCATACATTACATGGCCTCCTGCAGTCTTCAAAAGGGTGACACCGCATTTCTTTACCATACCCTTTACAAAGGAGGCATAATAGTCACTACCTATCAGAATATTTATTGGGCCTACAGAATCATCACTTACACCAGAAGGTGCTAAATTTACATTATGTGAGAGTCTTTCTGTAGCTTTACTAAACCCTACTGTAGATATTTTCTCTGGAAGTCTATCTACAATTACTGCATTAACACGTTTTTTCTCATTGCCCAACCTGACAGTTACATAAACAGTGTCATACAATTGAGCTCTTTTATCTGAGAGAAAACCAGATAATTTTAAAGTTGTGGGATCTCCCATCTGTACTTTCATATCATCAAGACATTTACGTTTTATGAAAGTACGCTGGGATCCCTGGTCCAATAATGCATTTACATTTTTTGATTTATGCCTTTTATCATCAATTTTTACCTGTAACACAGGTAAGGCTACTTCAGCAAAGCTATCATTATTAATATTAGCAGCAATTTTTACATTAGCCACTGTTGTGTCAGGATTGTCAACATTATCATTATTATCAACATTGTCATATAGACCCTTACACATGACTATATGGTGTCTTCCTTTGTGACACTGATAACAGTTGTTTAATTTGGCATGACAATCCTTTACATTGTGATTACCTAAACATCTGATACATCTGTCAAGTTCCTCCAATCTTTCAACTTTATCATTCCATGAATTATATGCACTGCAATTCTTAGAAGAATGAGCACCCTAGCAGAAAAGACAATCTCTCTTTTCTCTGACTGGTTTCTTATTAACTGGGCTACTCTTAGGAGGGTACTTATTCTTCTTACCTTGTGGAGAATCATTATTTCTGATTCCTGCTACTTGATATGCAACTATGCAACTATTTTTAGGAAATTAATTTTGATTATTACCACTGGGATAATTTTTCCCTTTGTGAAACTTGACAAATACCTCAGAGTTATTATGTGTTGCATCTTTAAAATGAGTTGGTTGGCTGGTCTGCAACAGCACAATTAATTCTTGTAGACCTGGTCTTATTTCCTCTAGACCAAAATAATCCTTGTGATACTTGTTCGAGATCCATTTCAGTGTTTTACAGCTTAATTTATTCTGTACTATGGCACTCAATAACCAGTCTGATTCCTTCAGATTATATTTATTACTTAAAGTTTTGAGAGAGCTCTCCAGTTTAACTCTAAACTGCTGTAAACCTTTGTAAGTGTGATCTGGAGATTTTAAATTAACAATGATATTCACTAGATCCAACCTACTTTGTTCTGTATTACCATAAGTGACTTTCAACAAGTCAACTGCTTCCTTGTAAGAGTCATCTACATTGGGAAAGGCTTGTATCAGTATGTGAGCATCTCCTCTTACCTGTCCTTTGAGGTAAAATAATTTAGTTACACAGGCTAGGTCACTCCTGTCATGCAGAGCTGCTTTAAAAATTGACCAAAATTCCTCCCAATTTTCACCAGGATTAAATACAGGTAAACATAGTTCTGGGAGTTTTGGCAAAGACATTATTTCTTGGAGCAGACTGATTAACTGCCTGGTTTACACATTTTAATTTATTCATGGCCTGACTTTTACAAGAAAGAATATTTTCCTCTAATTCATAATACTGATTAATCACGAGATCTACTTCATTCTCATCTACACAGTTTACTAACAAATCTCCTTCATATTTGTTGTAATATAATTTGTATGAATCATATCTATTACCTAAAGCATCTAAATACAATTTTAAATCATCAGTATTCACAGTTTCTTGATTCATTAATTCCAAGCACTTACTATATGCCTTGGTTACATGAACTTTTCTAGCCTGTAGTGATGCTTTCTTTACTCTATATTCCATATGTTTGTCTTCTATATTAATTTCCTCATTTTCAGCCATGATGCAATGTATTAAATTCAACTTAATAACACTGATTATGTACTAAATTATGCACTTTATAAAGGTAAATAGTACAACTTACCTTTGAATAAATCCTAGCTACTTGAGCTTAGCAATTACATGTAAGAAAATTATATAAATTTTAAATGTACATTAATACAAACCTTTAGCCAGCCTTGGCTTATGAAAATTAATATTATACAAATTAATAAATCCTTGCCAGAATTTGGCATAGCAAAATTAATATTATACACATTAATATTAGTTACACTTGGCTTATCAATTACACATACACTGATATAAATCTTGGCCAGAATTATATTATCAAATTAATATTAAACAATTACATTAATATAAATCCTAGCCACTTTGGCTTTGCAAAATTAATATACACATTAATATAATTAGCTACACTTGGCTTATGAATTACACATACACTTATACACATTAATATAATCTTTAGCCATACTTGACTTATCAAAATTAATATTGTAATAATTATAATCCACTACACATTATGTAAATTTGTGAACTTAACATCCACCTCCTTCTGTCATTTCACATATAATTATTAAGTAATTAACTAATTAATGATTTCACTAATTGCTTCCGGTTCAAGAAGGACCAACGGGCAAATTAAATGTGGAAAATTGCATTTATCTGAATGTATAATTATGTACATGAGAGTAAATGAACAATGGTAACTGTTATTTATCAGTTAGACAAGTAGGAATTTGGGACACCTAGGTCGCAAAAAATGTTCCCCTTCGATACCTACCACTGTCATATCCACAAGTTGCTCTGGACCTATTAATTATAAATGAAATATACATCACCAGGAATGCTGGTAAATATATAAATTTGTGGACTGTATATTAAAAATAATAAATGATTATATATACACATATACATAACAGAAGGAGAATATCTTAATATCACTCACCAATTTGACTGGAGATTAATGTGTATCCTACTCAGAAAACCTCACTGTCTCTCTATGAAAATAACACTGGCCAGGTTACTACATAAGACTTATCTGAGGTTCCTGGAGCTGTCTTGTCCAGTCGTCTGATATCTCAAGTTATGCAGGAATGCACATCCAACAATTTCGCCTCCTATTTGAGAGGTGTCAACTCAATTTTAACCTCTATATCACGAAAAATTCTTCCCATTACACTAACGTTGTATGCAATTCAAATTAACAATGGCGACTGTCCTCTTTTTAAAAATACACTTTTATTAAATACAATATAGGGCATCTATTTACCTATAAATTACCGTATTTCCGGAAAATATACAGTATTTTCCACAGAAACAGTGTAATTAATATCTACTCAAACACTACTCTGGAAATAAATAATAGTTTTTAATGTTACAAACAAAAAAATCAATGACTTGGAATCGTTGGAATCGGATCAATTACTGGAGGTCTTTTCTGTAACAGCTTCATACTTTTACCATTGGTTGATTTTATTAAAACGCAGTTTGGTACTCAGTTTTGTTAAGCAAACTGTTTCTCGAGTAATAAATAGTAAATGCCTCTTCAGATCAGCTTCAAACCCAAAATGTATTTTTGTATTAATTTTGAGCGGTGTGGATGCCATTTTTTTTGTTAATTTACTCAAATTTGGTTTTTCAGAAAAATAAAATTGAAATATTTTTCTTACAGGATTGTAGAGGGTTTGATATATAACGTGAATGTGAAAAAGCAAACTTGAAACGAATACAATTCTGTGGATTCATTGCGTTTTTAAGTGAAACGACGAGACACTTTCCCATTTTTCGGAATATTTTGCAACATTTTCGTTTACTTTATTATACATTTTCGATTATTACTCGAGAACCCCTTATTCCATCGGCTTCAAAATTTCAACACTTGCGTAATGTATCTCAGGCAAGAATCACGGGACTATTTGTATACACGGATGGTCTCCACACACTGCTACACGGACCATTTCCAAGTGTTTCCGTGTGATTACTGGAGACGGGCTCCTCTGATCGGCCATTTCGCTACTTTTAACCTCGAATTGGTGTAGTATTATTTTACATTATTGCATTATTTTCCCCCTTGATGCTGGTGAGGGGCTCTCGATGCAAGGAACTGGATTTATCTTCCATTTGCTTTAATCAAATTTGAATGCCTCCCATTCCACAGGTATTATATGATCCCTGCGAGTTTAAGGTTCTCATCTTATTAAAATATAATAAATGTGAACGGCATCAATCTTCACTCGTTTAATGCTTCGTATGAAATCAATGGAAAGTCTCATGGGTTAAGGCTGTATAGGTATATAGTTTGTTGTATTCTGTGCAATAACTGGAAAATGCATCATCTGGTCGGCTTTAAACTTTTAGTTTTTATCTGTTTTCCTCAAAAGAAACTATCTCTTAATGTTTGGTTGTGTAAGTTAGATGCCAGTTTTATTAATAAAATTGGTTACTGTGAAATAATTAGAGAATGTTCCTGCTGATCAGAAATAAGTCACAGTGTTTGGCTTTCTTTGGTTATCCTATCTTAAATCAACTTAAAGTTCTTTGTGTGCCTAAAATATTTTTCATGCAATGATGTCTGAGTGCCACACCTGATAAGTTTCAAGCCTTCCACGCTCATAACGTGATAATGTAACGTCAGAGGGGCTTCAAGCTTGATGTGCTTGTGTATTTTAGGATATTGATCTATTTTAAATGTTTAAATTAGACTTAGACCTCATAGATCCTAATTTACATTTTTTATTAGAGAAATCTCGATATCAGTTTTCCTCTTCTGAGTCCCTTCAAATCCTCAACGTAAATATTTTAACCGCATTAAAAACATATGCCTCACTCTGCACTATTCCATTCGCATGCCTTGAGGCGCCAGGGGCAGAAATGATGTAACACAATGAACACCTCGGATCGCGCAGCGACCAAGACACATCTAAGCTACCATCAGGAGATCTAAAATTACATAAACCTTCGCAAATCTACAACGAAAGTAATCATCGTATATAAAGGAGACACAAAGGGTCTTTTCTTGGGGTCACATTTGCGACTGTTGGAGAAACTAATTGTGATGCTTCACATTCAGTCCTGGAAAAAAAAAGTGTCTCGTGACTTCCCTGAACTCTGATAAAAAGAAATAAAAAATTGTGATCTTCTAAAAAGTTAGTCGAGAAATCTTAAGTTTGACACTTCTTAACTCGGAGTTTCAGGCAGCTTCTCTTCTTTCGATGGATGCTGTCCGTGGTGTGTCCGTGGTGTGTCCGTGGTGTGTCCGTGGTGTGTCCGTGGTGTGTCCGTGGTGTGTCCGTGGTGTGTCCGTGGTGTGTCCGTGATGTGTCCGTGATGTGTCCGTGATGTGTCCGCGGTGTGTCCGTGGTGTCCGTAGTGTCTATGGTGTGTCTGTGGTGTCTGTGGTGTGTCCTTGGTGTCCGTTGTGTCTGTAGTGTCTATGGTGTGTCCGTGGTGTCTGTGGTGTGTCTATGGTGTGTCCGTGGTGTCTGTGGTATGTCCATAGTGTCTGTGGTGTGTCCATAGTGTTCGTGGTGTGTCCCTAGTGCCTGTGGTGTCTTTTGTGTCTGTGGTGTGTCCGTGGTGTGTCCCTGATGACCATGATGTGTCGATGATGTGTCTGTGATGTGTTCATTATGTGTCCATGGTGTATCCGTGATGTGTCTATGGTGTGGTCATTATGTGTCTATGGTGTGTCCGTGATGTGTCTGTGGTGTGTTCATTATGTGTCCATGGTGTGTCTGGTGTCCGTGGTGTGTCAGTGATGTGTCCATGCTTGGCCGTGGTGTGCCAGTGGTGTCTGTGGTGTGTCCGTGGTGTCTGTGGTGTATCCGTGGTGTGTCAGTGGTGTATATGATGTGTCCGTTTTTGTCCGTAGTGTTTGTAGTGTATCCGTGGTGTGTCAGAGATGTGTCCGTGGTTTGTTCGTGGTGTCTGTGAAGTGTCCGTGATTTGTCCGTGGTGCATGTGTTGTGTCCGTGGTTTGTCCGTGGTGAGTCTGTGTGGCATATCTATCGTTTGTGGTGTGTGTGTGTATGTGATAGATCTGTGGTGGATCTGGGGTGAGGTGTGTGTGTGTGTGTGTGTGTGTGTGTGTGTGTGTGTGTGTGTGTGTGTGTGTGTGTGTGTGTGTTTTTGAGCTGTGTTGAGCTTTCCAAGCTGAATCTCCGGGTGTTGAGCTCCAGTTTTTGGGCTTCTTCATTTTTCTCTTGGTTATCACGGTATAATCTGTGACATATTTGAATAAAAAAAAAGAAAACAGATTCAGCCTCTGTAACGTCGCTTCTCAATAGTGCTTCTGCCTCCCTGATGCACTGTTGTTTCAGTTACTTTTGTTTCAGCTGACGTTCGATTTTTCTTCCCCTTTGTCGTAGGGTCAACCTTAGTAAATCTGATGTCATTTTCTACCCCAGAGAGTTTTGAATCTGGTTATCATATCTCCACTTGTTTTTCGTTGATCTGGGGTTAAAATCTCGTTCATTCGGTCTCTCTTCATATTTTGTTATTTCTCAGTATGTCTTTGTAGTTTCTTTGTGTGTGTATTTCCAACGTGTTTATTCCTCTCATTCCCCAGTGTGGACTCACCGATTTGTACTTTTTAAGTACAAATCGGTGAGCCCTATCACATTTGCTCTTGAAAATGCATGGAGTTAGCTTCAACTTCTGTCTCATTTATATCCATTTTTACCACTCTGAGACATAAAAACTTTCTATCTTTCACTTATTACCATCGTATTTGTGACTTTCATGTTAAACAACTTCTGTCTGTCGATCTAGCAAGATCACTGAATGTCCTGGAATTGAAATCCACCGGCTGTTTCCCACTAACGTGGGTAACCCAAATAAATAAACACTTGATGGAACACTGCCGATGAGGTTAAAAAAAAGTGACATATATCATCTACTTCCTAATTTCCAATTCACATTTAAACTAGGTTTTATTGTTTACTGCTCTTACGCTGAAGTGTTTCTCGATGTCTCTGAGACTACGTTAGATCCAGTTTGTGTTCCTTCCCTTAAATAACAAAAAAAAGCACAATACCGTGACTGGAACTATACACAAATAACCCGCACATAGAAGAGAGGAGCTTACGACGACGTATCGTTACTTCCCATGTTCTACCTCAAACGCCGGCAGAAAGTTAATCTTTGTTTACCATGTCTTTGCTCTGGAGTATTTTGTATGTAGCGATCATATCTCCTTTTCTTCTATGTTGTGATACGTGTCTCTGTGGAGAAGTGTGTGTGTGTGTAACAACGTAGGAAGGGAGGAACTCTGCAGGCTCGAACTACCTACCCAGAGTACGTGAGGAGAACACACACTGCCTCTTACTTCACGGACGTTAATAAAGGAATTTCCACAAGGGAAAACCATTCTGATCATGTATTACACAATTCGTAATTTTAACTCGGGTTCCAGGAAGCATTTGATAATATACCCACAACATTTCAATCAGTACATAATTAAATATTACTTTGTCGAGCTGGAACTGGTACGGCGCTTCGGCGGATTAGAGAGACTTGGAAAAATGGGGAATGAGATGATTTATAATTATTATTATGATTATTATTGTTATTAATCTACAGGGAAGCCCCTTCCCTCCCCCCTTTCTGTCATAATTGGAGGATAACGAGAAAAAAAAGAAGCAGCAATGCAACAACAACTAACAAAAAACTCTCTAACTGGCTACTCGGGTATCCGAGGTTGTTCCAGCTAGACTAGGCTGAGAACAATGAAGCGATGGACGTGTTTTATTCTCTTTAACGATCGAGTAAAAAAAAAGGCGAACGAGAGAAATGGAAGATGATACAAACCATAAACGAGAAACAGAAACAATGGACGAGAGATGGAAAGTGAAAAAGGGAGATGGAAATCCAAGATACTCTGTACCTGCCACTGGAGGAAACTGCTCTTGTTTAAACGGAAATTTTATTCACCACATATGAATACGTCTGGAGTATGTGGTTGCCAGCTTTATGTGAGTGGGAAAGAAAGCTGGCTGTGTTTGCATTCCATCACATTGGAAGGGTTAACTTGCCATATTCCATCACACTGGAAGGACTAACTTGCCATATTCCATCACATCGGAAGGGTTAACTTGCCATATTCCATCACATCGGAAGGGTTAAGTTTCCATGTTACATCACACTGGAAGGGTTAACTTGCCATATTCCATCACACTGGAAGAGTTAACTTGTCATATTCCGTCACACTGGAAGGGTTAACTTGTCATATTCCGTCACACTGGAAGGGTTAACTTGCCATATTCCATCACACTGGAAGGGTTAACTTGCCATATTCCATCACACTGGAAGAGTTAACTTGTCATATTCCATCACACTGGAAGGGTTAACTTGCCATGTTCCATCACGTTGGAAGGATTAACATGCAATATTCCATCACACATGATGTATTGCATGAATGAAGTTATGAAATCCATAATTGTGAGTTGGAAGACTTCAGGAGGACGATGAGGATATCGTCAAACATTGTCATAATATGGGTTCAAAAAATTATTATATCACATATTAGAGTTTTGAGATCATGGAATATATATATATATATATAATATATATATATATATATATATATATATATATATATATATATATATATATATATATATATATATATATATATATATATATATATAATATATATATATATATATATAAGCGTTGACAATTCTAATTATTTATCTTCACTGTGTGCTAATGGAGTTACAGGAAGCTGACATCGAAGAAATGCTGAACACTGACAATGATGCACCTGTTGTGTATACCTTGAGTGATGGTGAAATTAGATGAATTGTGATATATAAATAAGCCGTAAAGTTGATATTAACATCATATTGAAGTATTTTGTCGTGCCTCCTAAAAGCAGGAATTCCGCTGGAACGGATTAATATCATTTAAATAAGGAAAATTGACTCAGCATACGAACAAGGTCACGGAACGAATTAAATTCGTAAGCCGAGGTTCCACTGTATATATATATAAATATATATATATATATATATATATATATATATATATATATATATATATATATATATATATATATATATATATATATATATATATATATATATATATATATATATATATATATATATAATGCAATAAGATCACAGTAAACAGGTGATTTCAGAATATGCAAAACAACCACTCTGAAAGAATAGAGAAATTCCAAGCGCTTTCGTGACTACTCACATTATCAAGGAACTATGAAAGTAAAGCATCCAAGGAAGGTATATAAGGCGTCTGGCCAACACCTCACTATCAGATCCCACAACGGTTAAACACCTGACGCACGCCGGCCCAACTGGACAGGTCCTTTGCATAACCCACCAACAAACTATTCTACCCAAGAAAATTTTAAAAATTATTATTTGTCCAGTGTATTATTAAATTCTTCCCAAATTCTATTAATTATAAATGGATCTAATTTATATAAACCAAAGGAAATATTCATATTATTGTCAAAACTGCTTTTTATGAAACAAGATTCAATTATATTCCTGTCGAC
>NC_069410.1:28461404-28473904 GCF_026875155.1 Cherax quadricarinatus | reverse complement strand
CAGCACCACGCAGTGTGTGTGACACAGCAGCACCACACAGTGTGTGTTCCACAGCAGCACGACACAGTGTGTGTACCACAGCAGCACCACGCAGTGTGTGTACCACAGCAGCACCACGCAGTGTGTGTACCACAGCAGCACCACGCAGTGTGTGTACCACAGCAGCGCGACACAGTGTGTGTGCCACAGCAGCACAACACAGTGTGTGTACCACAGCAGCACGACACAGTGTGTGTGCCACAGCAGCACAACACAGTGTGTGTACCACAGCAGCACGACACAGTGTGTGTACCACAGCAGCATATTACAGTGTGTGTACCACAGCAGCACCACACAGTGTGTGTGCCACATCAGCATGACACAGTGTGTGTACCACAGCAGCACCACACAGTGTGTGTACCACAGCAGCACAACAGAGTGTACCACAGCAGCACCACACAGTGTGTGTACCACAGCAGCACAACAGAGTGTACCACAGCAGCACGACACAGTGTGTGTACCACATCAGCATGACACAGTGTGTGTACCACAGCAGCACCACACGGTGTGTGTACCACATCAGCATGACACAGTGTGTGTACCACAGCAGCACCACACAGTGTGTGTACCACAGCAACACCACACAGTGTATGTACCACAGCAGCACCACACAGTGTGTGTACCACATCAGCATTACACAGTGTGTGTACCACAGCAGCACCACACAGTGTGTGTACCACAGCAGCACCACACAGTGTGTGTACCACAGCAGCACCACACAGTGTGTGTACCTCAGCAGCACCACACAGTGTGTGTACCACAGAAGCACCACACAGTGTATGAACCACAGCAGCACCAAACAGTGTGTGTACCACAGCAGCACCACACAGTGTGTGTACCACAGCAGCACCACACAGTGTGTGTACCACATCAGCACCACACAATGTGTGTACCACAGCAGCACCACACAGTGTATGTACCACAGCAGCACCACACAGTGTGTGTACCACATCAGCATTACACAGTGTGTGTACCACAGCAGCACCACACAGTGTATGTACCACAGCAGCACCACACAGTGTGTGTCCCACAGCAGCACCACACAGTGTATGTACCACAGCAGCACCACACAGTGTGTGTACTACAACAGTACCACACAGTGTTTGTACCACGGCAGCACCACACAGTGTGCGTACCACAGCAGCACCACACAGTGTGTGTACCACAGCAGCACCACACAGTGTATGTACCACAGCGTCACCACACAGTGTGTGTACCACGGCAGCACCACACAGTGTATGTACCACAGCAGCACCACACAGTGTGTGTACCACAGCAGCACCACACAGTGTATGTACCACAGCAGCACCACACAGTGTGTGTACCACATCAGCATGACACAGTGTGTGTACCACAGCAGCATGACACAGTGTGTGTACCACAGCAGAACCACACAGCGTGTGTATCACATCAGCATGACACAGTGTGTGTACCACAGCAGCACCACACAGTGTGCGTACCACAGCAGCACCACACAGTGTGTGCACCACAGCAGCACCACACAGTGTATGTACCACAGCAGCACCACACAGTGTGTGTACCACATCAGCATTACACAGTGTGTGTACCACAGCAGCACCACACAGTGTATGAACCACAGCAGCACCACACAGTGTGTGTACCACATCAGCACCACACAGTGTGTGTACCACAGCAGCACCACACAGTGTATGTACCACAGCAGCACCACACAGTGTGTGTACCACATCAGCATTACACAGTGTGTGTACCACAGCATCACCACACAGTGTATGTACCACAGCAGCACCCACACAGTTTTGTGTACCACAGCAGCACCACACAGTGTGTGTACCACAGAAAGCACCACACAGTGTGTGTACCACAGCAGCACCACACAGTGTGTGTACCACAGCAGCACCACACAGTGTATGTACCACAGCAGCACCACACAGTGTGTGTACCACAACAGCACCACACAGTGTTTGTACCACGGCAGCACCACACAGTGTGTGTACCACAGCAGCACCACATAGTGTATGTACCACAGCAGCACCACACAGTGTATGTACCACAGCAGCACCACACAGTGTGTGTACCACAGCAGCACCACACAGTGTATGTACCACAGCAGCACCACACAGTGTATGTACCACATCAGCATTACACAGTGTGTGTACCACAGCAGCACCACACAGTGTATGTACCACAGCAGCACCACACAGTGTGTGTACCACAGCAACACTACACAATGTGAGACATAGCAACGCTAAACAGTGCGTGGAACACACGCACGGAGTAACAGTGTGGAATACAGCAGCGATACACAACGATATACAACAGTGCTACACAGTGTGTTCAACACAACTGTGCTACACCTGTATAATACAGTAAAGTTACACAGGTGTAAACAGGATTACCAGCGTGGAACACAGCAGAGCAAGCGTGTAACACGCAAGCAACCAGGTTTAACACGCAGAGCTACATAACGTGTAACACAGCAAAATACCAAATTGTAAAAAAAGCAGAGTATACACTGTGTAACACGCAGAGCTACATACTGTTTCCATCAGAGTACACACTGTATAACACTGCAGAGAACACACTGTAAACATGCAGGATACACATGTATAAAGGGAGGATACACACTGTTTTTTAAAACTGCAGAGATACACACTGTATAACACTGCAGGATCAACTGTATAAAACCCGGAGAGGTACCACTGTATACCTGCAGAGATACACACTGTTAAACTGCAGAGATACAACTGTATAACTCAAGATACACACTGTATAACACGCAGAGATACAATGTATAACATGGGAGAGATACCACGATAAAACGGGAGAGATAACACTGTTTTTAAAACTGCAGAGATACACACGTTAACACTGCAGGATACACATGTATAACACTGAGAGATAAAAAACTGTTAAAATGCAGAGATACCCACGATAACACTGGAGATACACCGTATAAAAACTGCAGAGATACACACTGTATAAACTCGAGATACACACTGTATAACACTGCAGAGAACACACTGTAAAACACTGCAGAGTACCACTGTATAACACGGGAGATAAACCCCCGTTTAACATGCAGAGTACACACTGTATAACAGCAGAGATACACACGTATAACACTGCAGAGATACACACTGTATAACACGCAGGAAAACAATGTTTAAAACTGCAGAGATACACACTTATAACACGCAAGATACACGCTGTAAACATGCAGAGATACACATTGAAACACTGCAAGTTCACACTGTATAACACTGCAGAGATCCACGTATAACCGGCAGAGAAACAACTGTATAAACTGAGGATACACACTGTAAACACGGCAGAGATACACACTGTTTAACACTGCAGAGTACACCGAATAATACTGCAAGATACACACTGATAACATGCGAGGTACACACTGTGTAAATGCAAACTACACACTGGTAACACTGCAGAGATACCAAAATGTATAACCGGAGGATACCACTGTATAACACTGCCAAAATACACACTGTAACACTGCAGAGATACACACGCGTAACACTACAGAGATAACACTGGTAACACTGCAGAGTAACACTGTGTAAAATGCAGACTACACCTGGTAACACGCAGGGGTTTCACACTGCTAACACTGAAAAAGGGTACAACTGTATAGCCTGCACAGCTTCACCTGGTAACACTGCAGATCACCTGTATAAAATGCAGAGATACACACGTATAAAACTTTCAGAGATACACCTGTTTAAAACTGCAGAGATAAACTGTGTAAAACTGCAGAGAACACCTGTATAACACTGCAGATATACAACTGTATAATTCTGCAGAGAACACCTGTGTGCACTGCGAGATACACATGTATAAACCCGCAGGGTACACACTGTGAACACTGCAGAGATAACACTGTCTAAAAAGCGAGTACACCTGTGTAATCGCAGAGCTACACACTGTGTAAAAACTGCAGAGATACACACTGTGTAACACAAAAAGATCACACGTTAACACTGAGAGTAACCTGTGTAACACTGCAGAGATACACACTGTGTAACACTGCAGAGATACACACTGTGTAACACTGCAGAGATACACACTGTGTAACACTGCAGAGATACACACTGTGTAACACTGCAGAGATACACACTGTGTAAAACTGCAGAGCTACACACTGTGTAACACTGCAGAGATACACACTGTAACACTGCAGAGAACCCTATAAACACTGCAGAGCTACACCTGTGAACATCAGAGATAACATTGTATAAACTGCAGAGATACACACTGTATAAAATGCAGAGCACACACTGTATAACACTGCGGATACAACTGTATAACACTGCAAGATACAGCTGTATAACATTGCAAGTACACACTGTATAAACTGCAGAGTACACACTGTATAAAACTGCAGAATTTCGCACTGTTTAACACTGCAGAGATACACACTCTTTAACATGCGGTTCACACTGTATAAAAATGCAGAAAATCCACGTATAACACTGCAAGCTTCACACTGGTAAAATTGCAGAGATACACACTGTATAAAACTGCAGGATACCACTGTATAACAGCAGAGATACAACCCGTATAAACCCGCAGAGATACACCGGGGGTTTTTAAAACTGCGGATACACACGTATAACATGCAGAGTACACACTGTTAAAACTGCAGAGACACACTGTGTAACATGCAGGAAACACTGAAAAACTGCAGAGATAACACTGTGTAATACTGCAGAGCTACACACTATGTAAACGCGAATACCCCTGTGTAACCTGCAGAGTAGACACTGGTAACACTCAGAGATACACGCTGTGTAAAAACTGCAGAGATAACATGTGTAACACTGCATAATACACATGTGTACACTGGGAGAGATACACACTGTGTAACTGCAAGTCACACTTGTAACAGCACAGATAACACTGTGTAACACTGCGAAACACACTGGTAACATGCAAAATACACACTCTGTAACACTGCAGGATACACACTAATAACACTACAGAGCTACACACTGTGTAAAAACTGCAGAGTACACACTGTAACATGCAGAGAAACACTATATAATACTACAGAGCTACACACTGATACACTCCAGAATACCACTGAAACACTGCAAAGATACACACTGTGTAACATGATAGTACACACGTATAACCTGCAGAATACACACTTATAACCTGCAGAGCTAACACTGTGAACACTGAAGAGATACACATGTGTAACACTGCAAATACCACTGATAACACTGCAGAGATACACACTGTATAAACTGAGGCTACCACTGTGTAACTGAAGGATACACACTGTGTAACACTGCAGAGATACACACTGTGTAACACTGAAGAGATACACACTGTGTAACACTGCAGAGATACACACTGTGTAACACTGCAGAGCTACACACTGTGAAAACTGGAAACTGCACACTGTGTAAATGCGGTACACACTGGGGGGGGAAAACTGCGAGAACACACTTGTAACACGAAAAGATACAAAACTGTGTAACACTGCAGAGCGCACACTGTGTAACACTGCAGAGTACACACTGTGTAACAGCAGAATACACACTGTGTAAAAACTGCAGAGATACACATGTGTAAAAAATGAAGAGAACACACTGTGTAACACTGCAGAGATACACACTGTATAACACTGCAGAGCTACACACTGTATAACACTGCAGAGATACACACTGTATAACACTGCAGAGCTACACACTGTATAACACTGCAGAGCTACACACTGTATAACACTGCAGAGATACACACTGTATAAACTGCAGAGCTACACACTTAAACACTGCAGAGTACACATGTATAACATGCAATACACACTTATAACATGCAAGCTACACATGTTAACACTGCAGAGCTACACACTGTATAACACGCAGAGATAACACTGTATAACCTGCGAGATAACACGTATAGCACTGCAGAATAACGCTGTGTAACATGCGAGTTTTCACACTGTTAAAAAATGCCGAGAAAAACACTGTATAACATGCAGAGCTACACACTGTATAAAAACTGCAGAGATACACATGTATAAACATGCAGAGAACAAACTGTATAACCTGCAGAGCTCACACTGGTAAACTGCAGGATACACACTGTATAAATACAGAGTACACACTTATAAAACTACAGGTACACACTGTATAAAAACTGCAGAGATAAAACTGTATAACAAAGCAGAGCTACACACTGTGTAACACGCGGGTACACACGTATAAAAACTAAGAGATACACACTGTAAAACTACAGAGAACACAATGTATAACACTACAGAATCACCCCTGTATAACACTACGAGTACCACTGTATAACACTACGAGATACACATGTAAACACTACAGAGTCACACTGTATAACCCTACAGAATACACACTGTATAAATGCAGGATAACACTGTAAAATACAAGATACACACTGTAAACACTGCAGATACACACTGTAAAAACGCAAAAACACACTGTAAAACATGCAGAGCTACACAGTAAAACACTGCAGAGCTAACATTATAACATGCAGATAACATGTATAAAACTGCAGAGCTAAAACTGTATAACACTGCAGAGAACACATGATAACCTGCGGGGCCCCCTGTATAACACTGCAGAGTACACACTGTATAACACTGCAGAGTTTCACCTGTATAAAAACTGCAGAGATACACCTGTATAGACTGCGAGATACCCTGTGTAACTCAGAGATACACACTGTGTAACACTCAGGATACAACTGTTAACACTGCGGCTACACATGTATAACCTGCAAGTACCCTGTATAAAAACTGCAAGTACAAAAATGTGTAACCGCAGAGCTAACACTGTGTAACACTGCAAAAGTACATACTGTATAACATACAGAGATACACACTGTAAACACTACGAATTTCACATGTATAACACTACAAGTACACACTGTTTTTGAAATACGAGATACACACTGTATAAAAACTACAGAGTACACACTGTATACAACAGAATACACATGTATAACACTACAGAGATACAATGTATAACACTACAGAGATACACACGATAACATCAGAGATACCCCACTGTAAACATCCAGAGATACACAAGTATAAACTACAGGATACACACTGTATAACATACAGAGAACACCTGTATAAACACTACAAGATACACATTATAAACCCTACAAGATACACATGATAAAACTGCAGAGATCACACTGTTTTAGCACTGCAAGGGTACACGCGTGTAACCGCGAGATAAACACTGGTGTAAAACTGCAGAGATACACATGTATAACATGCAGGCTACACACGATAACACGCAAGATACAACTGTATAAAAAACTGCAGAGATACAAACTTATAACACTTCAGAGCTACACACTGTGTAACTGCGAGTACACACGTATAACACTACAGAAAATACACACGTATAACACTACAGAGTACACACTGTATAACACTGCAGAGATACAAATGTTAACAAAGCAGACACAAAACTGTGAAAAACTGCAGAGTACACCTGTATAACACTACAGAGAACACAGTAAACACTAAAGGGGTACACACTGTATAACACTACAGAGTACAACTGATAAAAACTCAGGAACACACTGTTTAACACACAGAGATACACATTATAAAAACTACAGAGATACACACTGTATAACACTACAGAGATACACACTGTATAACACTGCAGAGATACACACTGTATAACACTACAGAGATACACACTGTATAACACTGCAGAGCTACACACTGTATAACACTGCAGAGATACACACTGTATAAAACCTGCGAGTACACACGTATAAAAAACTGCAGGCTACACCTTATAACACTGCAGATACACACGTTAACAGCAGGCTACACACTGTAAAACCTGCAGAGTAACCTGTATAACACGCAGAGTACCACTGTATAAACACTGCGAGCTACACACTGTATAACACGCAGAGATACACACGATTAAAAACTGCAGAGATACACACTGTATACACTGCAAGGGTACACGCTGTGTAAACTGCGGTAAACCCTGTGTAACACGCAGAATACACACTGTATAACACTGCAGAGCTACACACGTATAACATGCAGAGATACACATGTATAACACTGCGGATAAAAACTGGAAACACTGCAGAGCTACACACTGTGTAAAACACTGCAGAGTACATACTAAAATAACACTACAGAGATCACACTGATAACCTACAGGATAACACTGTATAACATACGAGATACACACTGTTAACATACAGAGATACACCGTATAACACTACAGAGATACCACTGTATAACATACAGAGATACCATGTATAACCTCAGGTACCATTTTATAAACTACAGAGATACACACTGAAACACTACAGAGATACACCTGTTAACACCCAGGTACCACTGTAAAACACTACGAGATACACACTGTATAACACTACAGAGATACACACGATAACATACAAGATACAACGTATAACCTACAGAGATACACCTGTATAACACTACAGAGATAACCTGTATAACACTACAGAGATCACACTGTTAACATACAGAGATACACATGAAAACCAAAAAGAGATACCACGAAAACCTTTAAGAGAACACACTGTATAACACACAGAGATACCACTGATAACACTACAGAGATAACCTGTTAACACTACAGAGATACACACTGTATAACACTACAGAGATACACACTGTATAACACTACAGAGATACACACTGTATAACACTACAGAGATACACACTGTATAACACTACAGAGATACACACGCATAAACACTGCAAGATACACATGAAAAACATACGAGATAACACGTATCCCCTACGAGATACACCGTATAACACTACAGAGATACACACTGTAAACATACAGAGTACACACTGTATAACACACAGAGTACACACTGCAAAACACACGGATCCCAACTGCTAACACTGCAAGATAACACTGTTAACAATACAGAGATACCCCCGTAACATGCGAGATACCCCTCTGGCTGGCAACTAATCAAACATAAAATTTTAGTCATAATGACTCTTTTTATTCCATTTTCATTTTCTAAAGCATTTTTGTTGTGAATTAGGGTGCTTCTGGTCCAGTTTCTTGTTTTTTCGCTTTTTTTACTGTTCCCTTTACGGCCATTATTTAAATTTTTTTTAAAAATTTTTGGCATTCTTCATTTTCTTCGTTTCCCAAATTTTTTTAAATTATTTTAAAAATATTGAATCTCACTAACATTGTTTTGTTTTATTTCTGCTTTATTTGTTTTTCTATCGAAAAAAAAAATTTTTTTTGCTAGATTTTTAGAATTTTTAAGTTAGAATTTCTGACCAAGTTTTTTTAGACGTAAAACTCCCTGGGTTTTGGGGGTGTTTGGAATTATATTGTGTGCAGCATAGCGGGCACGATGACCCCACAGAGGGGTTTGGGGCGGTTACGATGACCGCACAGAGGGGTTGGGGGGCGGGTTTCGATACCGCATCATAGGTGTGGGACGGTATACGATGACCCCATCATGAGGGTGGGCGGATACAGACCGCATCGAGGGGTGGGGCGGTATACGTGACCCCATCATGAGGGGTGGGACGGTATACGATGACCGCATATGAGGTTGGGACGGGATACGATGACCGCTCAGAGGTGGGGACGGTATAGTGACCCCTCAGAGGTGTAAGATAGTCACGTGACTGCATCATGGGTGTGAGATGGTACACATGACCGCATTAAAGAGTTGATGAGATGGACACGGACCGCACTGGGGTGGGGGGACCGATGACCGCATAATGAGTTATGAATGGTACCGTGCCGCATCATGAGGGGATGGACGGTACACGATGACTCTTTATGGGGTGATGAGATGGTAACGATGCCGCATCATGAGGTGATGAATGGTACCGATGACCGCATCAGGGTGATGAGACGGTACACAGACTGCATCATGGGTGATGAGTGGTACACGTGCCGCTCATAGGGGTGGGCGGTATACGTGACTGCATCTGAGGGGATGAGAGGTACACGATGACCGATAATGAGTTGATGAATGGTACACATGACCGCATCATGAGGGGATGAGAGGTACACATGACCCATCATGAGGTGATGAGATGGGACCGAGCCGATCATGAGGTGGGTGAGACGGTACCGTTTACTGATCGGAGGTGATGAATGGTACACGATGCCCCATCATGAGGTGGAGATGGTCACGAGACCGCATCTGAGGGGATGAGAGGTACACGTGGGCGCATCATGAGGTGATGGATGGTCACGTGACTTCATATGAGGTGATGAGATGGTACACGATGACCGATAGAGGTGATGGATGGCGCCCCATAACCGCTCAGAGGTGATGAGATGGACACGATGACCGCACCATGAGGTGAGGGACGGTACAGATGACCGCACCCGAGGTGATGAGCGGAACCCATGACCCCATCTGAGATGATGAGACGGGGGAGGGGGGGGAAAAGAGGGGGGTTTCATCACCAAGTCAAGATTCCTTTGACGGGGGAGCTGGAAACCTTATTTAGTAGACTCCGGACCTGTCCTCAAATAGGGGTCCAGCATCTCTTGGACCTCGCCCTAAAAGGGAAAAGGGTTGGGTTTTAAGGGAAATGGAATCTTCGCCTTTCCCCTTGGGTTTAACGTAAATGCCTCCCTTAACCCCTCCCCCCGGGCCACAGGGGGTTTTTGACTTTATTGATTCCCCCAAATGTATCAGTCTTCCCTTTTTTCAAAAATGATTTACTTAACAGGAGTTCTTTTCCCCCCCCCCCAAGGGTTTTACACGGACCTGCTCTCTGGCTTCTCCAATGACACAGCTCCACAAAAGCTGTATTATTCTCGTTGACTTATCTAGAATGAAAAGGGCACCCGTAGCGAAAGTTTCCTTCAGTAAGCTTTATTGTGCTGTGTCGTTTTTTTCCCCACCCCACTATAGCTTTATAAATCCAAAACAACAGATTTCGGTGATTTTCCTGTTGACAGAGTAAATTAACTTAATCATTATTCTCTATATATTCCCCAATACACCTATAACTGTCCTGTAGTACTGGCACCAGAACTGCTCTGCAAAATCTAAATGAGATCTTATTAATAATTACAGTAAACTCCCTTGAAAAGCTCCTATGTAGTGTGCGATTTTTTTTTGTAAATTAGATTGGAAAAGTTCTTCCAAAACAGAATAGCGCGACGAATGACCCGTCATAGTACTTGCTATTCTATTTTGGATGAACTTTCTAAATCGCATTAATAGGAAAATCACACAATATAAAACAACACACACACACACACACACACACACACACACACACACACACACACACACACACACACACACACACACACACACACACACACACACACAAGGTGGACAAAGACAGGATGTTCCAGAGATTGGACACAGTAACAAGGGGACACAGTTGGAAGTTGAAGACACAGATGAATCACAGGGATGTTAGGAAGTATTTCTTCAGCCACAGAGTAGTCAGTAAGTGGAATAGTTTGGGAAGCGATGTAGTGGAGGCAGGATCCATACATAGCTTTAAGCAGAGGTATGATAAAGCTCACGGCTCAGGGAGAGTGACCTAGTAGCGATCAGTGAAGAGGCGGGGCCAGGAGCTCGGACTCGACCCCCGCAACCTCAACTAGGTGAGTACACACACACACGCACACACACACACACACCCATCAGAGCAAAGTTGCTGGTTATGGGGGATTTCAACCACAGGGAGATTGACTGGGAAAACCTGGAGCCACATGGGGGTCCCGAAACATGGAGAGCCAGGATGTTGGACGTGGTGCTGGAAAACCTCATGCACCAACATGTTAAGGACACTACCAGAGTGAGAGGGGAGGATGAAGCAGCAAGATTGGACCTTGTGTTCACCCTGGGCAGCTCAGACATTGAGGACATCAAGTATGAGAGTCCCCTACGAGCTAGCGACCACGTGGTTCTGTGCTTTGAATACATAGTAGAGCTGCAAGTGGAGAGAATAACAGGAGTTGAATGGGAAAAGCCTGACTATAAAAGAGGGGACTACATAGGGTTGAAGAACTTCCTGTGGGAGGTCCAGTGGGACAGAGAACTGGCAGGAAAGCCAGTAAATGAAATGATGGAATATGTAACAACAAAATGCAAGGAGGCAGTGGAAAGGATTATTCCCAAGGGCAACAGTAACAACGGGAAGACCAGAACGAGCCCCTGGTTTACCCGACGGTGTAAGGAGGCAAAAACAAAATGCAATAGAGAATGGAAAAAGTACAGAAGGCAGAGAACACACGAAAATAGGGAGATCAGTCGCAGAGCCAGGAATGAGTACGCACAGGTAAGGAGGGAGGCCCAGCGACATTATGAAAATGACATAGCATCGAGAATCAAGACTGACCCGAAACTGTTGTATAGCCACATCAGGAGGAAGACAACAGTCAAAGACCAGGTGATCAGATTAAGGACAGAAGGTGGAGAACTCACAAGAAATGATCAGGAGGTAT
>NC_069410.1:28448904-28456404 GCF_026875155.1 Cherax quadricarinatus | reverse complement strand
GGGATAGGGGAGACATGATAACGACATACAAAATACTGCGTGGAATAGACAAGGTGGACAGAGACAATATGTTCCAGAGAGGGGACATAGAAACAAGGGGTCACTCTTGGAAGTTCAAGACTCAGATGAGTCACAGGGATGTTAGGAAGCAGTTCTTCAGTCACAGAGTGGTCAGGAAGTGGAACAGTCTGGCGAGCGATGCAGTGGAGGCAGGTACCATACATAGCTTTAAGACGAGGTATGATAAAGCTCGTGGAGCAGGGAAAGAGAGGACCTAGTAGCGTTCAGTGAAGATGCGGGGCCAGGAGCTGAGTCTCGACCCCTACGACTCCAATTAGGCGAATACAGGCTACATAGGTCAGGACTGGTTATCTTTAGTGTAAAAGACCATCTTAATAGGCTGTTTCTAAATTATGACCAGGAGACAATAATCCGACAAAATAATAATTTAATATCCTTAATATTAACGTTTTTTAAAAGAAGTAAAATAAATGCTCTCTCTTGTTGAAAAATACAGAATGGTACTTTTGAGTACAATAAGTTTATAATACAATTTATGAATATTTAGTTAAAGTGGCATTTCCATTGTCACGAGTCGTAAGTAACCGTATATAGTACATATATACCTAGGGGTTTCAAACATTGACGGAAATGTCTCACTATAGGTCGACTCTATAAAGGCCCAAGGCTAAATTGTACATCCGTCCTCGAATATTCACTGGTTTCGAGTAAGATAATCCACCAAGTAAGAAGCTAACCTAAAGATAGAAACATTTATCAAAACATAACACGCGATCTTAACAATGCAGGAACAAAACACATGGGTGAGATCTTCAATATAATCTCTGTAGGAGTCCTAATACTCCCTTCTTACCGAATATAAGTTTGGCTCACTTCAAATCAAGACTACGGTAATACGTAGAGGTCACAGTTAAATTGACTTTATAACGCCAGAAAAACTCGCAACCTTTGTAGATATCAAAATCTCTAAGTCCAGAACTAACTCTGTCCTTCACCGATACTCAGTGTAGCGAGAAAGAGGTTCCGTCTCCCCAATGGAACCGTCCGTTACCCAAAACTTGAGTCTAATCAAACTTCGAGGAGAAGGAGATGTTTCCAAGGCTAGAGGTAGGCTGGTACTACTTCGGCAACACCTCTAAGCCAGACGTCAACTCGATTCACGGGACACTTACCCGAGAGACCGATTGACTCGAACTTTTTTACGGTAGTTAGTACAGCAGTTCCCGACTTAGTTCAATAAAACACATCCTACCTATATACATAGCTAAATAATATAAGGTCAGATAACATTATAAAGCAATCTGGCTATTAATGAAGATATAGATAAAATAATATTAAGTGAAAATAAAAATATATACATATAATAACAAATACACCTTGGGTTCCATGCAAGGGACGCAACACTTCTTCAGCTGGAATAAGAAGACCTGTCTTAACCATCTCCGCGATATGTCGCCTGACTTCCATTGATTCAACTATAAGTAGGTGTTACCAGACTTCCAATGATTTCAACGTTAAGAGTTACACTCAATCTTCTCAACACTCATGCAGACTCTTTGCTTGAGACTTTCAGTGATATGCTCTTTGACGTGACAGCGAATTATAGTGTTGAACTATAATAGCTTGCCAAGCAAATTAAAGTTTGGAACTGAGGAAATAAAATTTGATCAAACAATATGCTTTTTTCTATAATCGAGTATCCCCGAAGGAGGATTTTAAGGGGTTTCCCGAATTTTTTATATATTTTTTTTTCTCTTCAAAATCTCGTATTTATTTGGTTCATAACTCAAAAAAGCCTAATCCAATCGGATTCAAATTTTCAACCTTCGTGCACGGTCGCTAGGTCCAGATTTTTGGAACAATTGGCATGTTCAGGTGCCCCATGACCAAAGTTATGGAACTCATTCCTAGCATCTGAGAATGGCTTAGATTACTTCTAATGGAAATAAATCACTTTGTTAGACTTTTTTGGGAAATCCTACGTAATTAACACTATGTATGATAATTGTACTTATGTGTACCTGTGCCTAAGTATACTTATTTAGGTGGCGAAGCTTCAAACGTTCAAAAATTGTTTGTTAATTCGACGACGACGGGGAGTGAAGTGCAAGTGTGTAGTCGCAGACCTGACAATGTTATGTGTAAAATAATGAGATTATATTTTTTCCCATTAAATTACCAAAATATATTTCAGCATACTTCCTCCGAACGGATTCATTATTTAATGGTCGATGCATCTTAGGACCAGGATGGTTCTTATTTTGCTTCGTATGTACGTAGGCAAATTTATTGATGGAGTAAAATAATAATAAATAAAAGACTG
The DNA here is from genome assembly GCF_026875155.1 of Cherax quadricarinatus. Lineage (NCBI taxonomy): Eukaryota > Metazoa > Arthropoda > Malacostraca > Decapoda > Parastacidae > Cherax > Cherax quadricarinatus. The sequence continues at coordinate 28,454,060 of NC_069410.1, read as the reverse complement.
GAATTGTTGGAATCAGTGTCATAACTGGAAAATAATTCATCATATCGGCTTCAAATTTTCACCACTAGTTTGGTTCCCTAAATGAAAGTTCATACTGTTACTGGGTGGCATAATTCCCAGTTTGACAGTTTTATTGAATAAATAGCGAATGCCATTTTTATTCAATATCTATAGTATGCTTCTTCTGATCGGCTTCAAAATGTTAATGATGATGATGATGATGTATTTTGTGAGAAGGATGATTCACCCCAAAGTTTAATCTGAGTCGGGGCCAATTTGAAATTTTACTGAAATTCTTAAAAAAAAAACTTTGAATCGTTTGAATAATTTCAATTACTGGTGATGCATTTTCTGACTGGCTTCAAACTTTGAACGTTGGTGAACTTTATTGTAACAAAGCTTGACGTTCATTTTAGCTGTGTAATTTTCAATTTGTCAATTTTATTAAATAGTTTTCCATAAAATAACTAAAGAAAAGACTTTGAACGGCTTCAAACCCAGAAGACTGGCGTATCTTAATTAATGGTATTTTTGTGTCGATAATTTTTGTGTCGATATTTAATTTTATCAAATTGGACTTTTTGTTTCAAAAAAAAAAAAAATAAGAATCAAACATGCTTTCTTATTGGATTGTTTAGAACTTGGTATAGAATATGAGAAAACAAAATTAAAAATATATATTCGTGTTTCAAGGCGTTTTTAAATTTATCGAGGATAGACTTTCCTATTTTTTAACATTTCTCAGCAACATTTCTGGTGTTTTTCTCCTAAATTTTTGTTAGTAACTCGAGAATGCATTATTCAGTCGGCTTCAAATTTTCAAAGCTGGTGCAATGTATCCACGGCAAGATCTGCAATACTATTGCTCAGCGTGGGTGTCTGTGGGAAATGTTACAGAGGCTATTACCATTTTATGTTTCCGCGTGATAACTAGAGAAAGCCTCGTCTGACAGACTTTAAAATATCAGCACTCGCGTATCTTCTTCAGAAGAAGTTTGGTGTTGTTAATGGAGTGTATGGATAACATTTTGCAACTTTTAATCTCGAAACTCTCTAGTATTATTTTACTTTATTGTACTGTTTTTGCCTAGACACTGGCGACAGGCTCTTGATCCAAGGAGGTGGACTTATCTTCCCCATGTCTGAACCGAACTTAATGCATAACATTCCACAGTTGCTATATGATAGACACTGTGTAATAAGTCATCGGATTTTAGTTCTCTTTTCCTTAATGGAAATTTTTCCTTGCGATAAATGGTTCAGCAAACCGATAACTTAAATGAGACACTTGTGCAACATTTTGGAATCTTCGCTGAGGAAACGTTTCGCCCGCCAGTGACTTCATCAGTCCAATGCAAAGCAGAACGGTTGAAAAAGAGTCGGAGTTTTATTAATCAAATAGATTTCCCGAAATAACTGGAGAATATATCTTCTGATCAGAAGTAAATCTCAGTGTCTGACTTTATTGAATTATTCTAAGTTAAATTTACATTATGTTCATTTAAGAAATCTTACTTAATTATCCACATGCGCTGGTAAATATATATATATATATATATATATATATATATATATATATATATATATATATATATATATATATATATATATATATATATATATATATATATATATATATATATATATATACATATATATATATATATATATATATATATATATATATATATATATATATATATATATATATATATATATATATATATATATGTATATATAAGGCAAACTGGGACCAGCACAAGCCACAATGAATCCAAACTTTTTTCTATGATTTACCAGCGCATGTGGATAATTAAGTAAGATTTATTAAATAAACATAATGTAAATATATTCTCCAGTGAGAATATTACTTGTTCTAACATCTTTGCTTGCATTCACACATCTGTTCAGCCACCTCAATCTATCACATATTCCTTCCCTGGACATTGCTTGCAATGTCAGTCGCCGGGTCACCATCTGGAAAAGACCCGGGCCGGGACAAGACCGGCGGACCTACAACAACAACTGCAATGTCAGTGTTGTCATTTGGTTTAGTACTGACTATTAACCTGTTAATCGTGTTATTGTAACTACGTAGCACATTAATGCCTTCTTGATTACGCAGATCTTAAATTTCTTTCAAGTTTTTCACATGCTACATTCTTCAGGCGTGAAGTTCTGAACATGTGTTTGTGTACGTACAGTAATGCTTCCAATGACTTTTTAGCATAATTTGTTCATTTGTATGACTGTTCTGCCGGTGGAATACTATTTAAAACGAACTCACGGAATTAACTACATATTTGTATACTTTTTGTGTGGTATCTGTATGTCAAATGATCTGTCAGAGTGATTGTCTCTTCATACCTACATGATCCATCCTTGCGATAACAGCAGAACATTGAACGTGTTAAAGAATTCTGGTCTTCCGCCCGAATAATCACAGGTTTCACAGTAATAATAATTGAGTGATCTCACTCCACATTCAAGCCAGATTACCTCTTTCTTTCTCAAGAATATCGTTACCTGATCTGTCATTTAATAAAAAATATCGTTTTTATTACCTATCGTTCATTCCTCGACTGACTCTCCGTACCTTCATGTTCTCACACCAAACGATGTATTAGAGACATCAGGTTATCTGACCAGATGATCGTGATGAGTTGCGTTCGAGATAACAGATCATCAAATACAGAACTCTCTTACCTTTTTAATTCTATAGAACCAGAGAGAGAGAGAGAGAGAGAGAGAGAGAGAGAGAGAGAGAGAGAGAGAGAGAGAGAGAGAGAGAGAGAGAGAGAGAGAGAGAGAGAGAGAGAGAGAGAGAACGCAACACAACAGTCACGCTGCACCAGCAGTCAGATCAACGTCTTGGAGGCAGCAATATCCCACATGAGCCACAACAGTACGTGAAGGAGAAATAGACCTGTGTTTGCACTATTGCTTATCTTGCCACTGCAGGGGAACCAGCTTGTGGTCGCTCCCCCTCTCAGTGTCAACACCACCAGAGACCTATTAACACGTCTTAACGGAGCCTCGGGCGGCCCTGGCCTTAAACCAACAAATCATTGGATGGTATAGTGTGGAAGGCTGCCTATAACGGAGCGTTACAGCGCTGAATATACACTGAGTGACAGGTGCGAATGTCCTCTCTGCACTTACTGAGTGTGTGAGTGACAGGAGGGGAGGTGGGTGATAGTGGGGCTGGCTGTGGAAGACCCACCACACCGACGAAGTCAACGTAAGCGTGGAAGCCACTGTACTTGTAGGGAGGACTGCGAGGTCCCGAACTGCTTCACCAACACGCGCCAAGATATATATGGGGGAGGGGAAACAATTTCAAAGTCTGAACCTTTCCTCTTCTTCACAGAAAGTGACACAAAAATCCCAGAAGGTAATCTGATATTATGGGCCACAGAGATACTCAAAGGTTTCCGAATGTTAACTATATAAAAATAATAAGAAATTTAAAAAAAAAATAATGACTGAAAAAATATTTCATAGGGAAAGAGTAATTCGTTATTATTATAATTATTATTATTATTCATTACAAAGGGTTAAACTGTAATGATCAGATAGCTACAAGAGAGCGGAAGGTAAACACCTTTGATCCAGGCACAGCAAGTTTATCTCCAGTTACCTGGATCAAGAGCTCTTCGCCAGTATTCCAGCAATATCACAACTCTGTGGATTGAGTGAAGACATTACAAGTCATGTTTTCCTACCTGAAATCCAGGAGAACGTTGGGCCCAGAGAACTGTACAATCCTCCTGTCGGAGGCACAGAGGGAGTCGATGAGAGGGGAAGAGGTGGAGGTACCAGCGTAGACCGCCACGAAGTCTGTAGTACATCTCCTGTAATGGGGATTTCTTTATTAGACTCGATCCTCCGTTTGACAAGTCACACACATGGAGGTCACTAATTGCGTTTAAAGTCTATACTTGACTGTACTCCAACAGTCGATAATACTTTAATATCTTATACAAGGATTAGAACACCATCTTATGTGCATTCATACATTATATATATATATATATATATATATATATATATATATATATATATATATATATATATATATATATATACATGTATATATATAAACACTGATCTCTGGCTGAAGGAGACTCGAACCTACGAACCTTGGAACAAGGTACGCAATGCTATACCAGTGGTCCAGTGTGGTGAGAATGGTATATCACTGCGTACCTTGTTCCAAGGTTCGTAGGTTCGAGTCTCCTTCAGCCAGAGATCAGTGTTTGTGTATATTTCGCCTGCTCTTGCGAATTCCTTGTATATATATATATATATATATATATATATATATATATATATATATATATATATATATATATATATATATATGTGTGTGTGTGTGACGTAAAAATACACTCGTCGGAGAGTAGAGAGAGAGATACTCCTCAGAATATATAGAAACAATCTGGATTTATTAAGCCTCGTGCGTTTGGCTTGATCACTCCGCTTATTGCTTCGATTATTTGCGGGTTCACTCACATCTATTCATCAACAACCTTTCTACGACGGGTTACAAGCTTCTCGATAAGTATAACAATACACAACCTGCACATAGGAGAGAGAAGTTTACGACGACGTTTCGCTCCGACTTGGACCATTTACAAAGTCACACTAACACAAAAGAGTGAGGGAGCCAGTATATGTATATATAAAAAGGTGAAGGACTTTGTATATGGTCGAAGTCAGACCGAAACGTCGTTGTAAGCTACTATTTCCTATGTGCGGGTTATTTGTGTATTGTTCCAGTTACGGTATTGTGCCATTTTGTTCTGCATAATAAATAATAATAATAATAATAATAATAATAATAATAATAATAATAATAATAATAATAATAATAATAATAATAATAATAATAATAACAAACAGCATTTGCTCCCGATCTCCCAGGAAACAGATGAGCGTCGATCAGGTCGTCAAGGATTCCTTAAACATTGAGATTACAACATGGAACTGACTACCAGCACTAGACAGTGACTGTGATCACAGCACAGCACTGACTACCAGCATTAGACAGTGACTGATTACAGCACAGCACTGACTACCAGCACTAGACAGTGACTGTGATCACAGCACAGCACTGACTACCAGCACTAGACAGTGACTGTGATCACAGCACA
>NC_069410.1:28433904-28436404 GCF_026875155.1 Cherax quadricarinatus | reverse complement strand
GTGAATTCATCGGAGTGCAATAGTAATATATATGACAAAACTTAAAAGAGGCTCGGGGGTCACACACACACACACACACACACACACACACACACACACACACACACACACACACACACACACACACACACACACACACACACACACACACACACACAAACACACACAAACACACACAATAATAACGTAAGAAAGAAGGAGCACTGCAGCTAAACGAAATGATGGACTATGTGACAACAAAATGCAAGGAGGCAGAGGTAAGGTTTGTTCCGAAGGGCAATAGAAATAATGGTAAGACCAGGATGAGCCCTTGATTTACCCGAAGGTGTAGGGACGTATTGCATCAGACCATTACATCAGTCTATTCAAATCATTCTGAAGTGCTCTAATGTCCTCATTAGAATGAACTGGACTGCCTATTTTGGTGTCATCAGCAAATTTGCTTATGTCGCTATTTATTCCCTTATCTATGTCATTTATGTAATTGTGAACAACAAGGGGCCCAACACTGACCCCTGCAGAACACCGCTTGTGACGTGCCCTCATTCTTATTTCTCCCCATTCATACAAACTCTCTACTGCCTATTTGTTAACCATGCCTCTACCCAGGAAAAAATTTCTCCTCCTATTCCGTGTCCCTTAAGTTTCCTCAATAGCTTCTGATGTGGAACTCTATCGAAAGCCTTACTGAAGTCCATATACACAATATCATATTCAATACCATGCTCTACCTCCTCAAATACCTTAGTGAAAAAAGTTAGTAAATTCGTAAGACAGGGACGCCCTTTGTAAAACCGTGTTGAGAAAAGCGTAGAATTAGGGAGGATATGACTGAGGTGTATAAATGGAAAACAGTAATAAATCAAGGGGATGTAAATAGCGTGCTGAAAATATCCAGCCAAGAAAGGACTCGCAGCAATGGTTTCAAGGTGGAAAACTTCAGATTCAGGAAGGATATAGGAAAGCACTGATTTGGTAATAGAGTTGTGGATGAGTGGAACAAACTCCCGACTACCGTCACAGACACTAAGACGTTGTGTAGTTTTAAAAATAGGTTGGATAAATACATGAGTGGGTGTGGGTGGGTGTGAGTTAGACCTGACTAGCTTGGGCTACCAGGGCTAGTGCCGTGCTCCTTCCTTAAGTGGAAGTGATCTGACTAGTTGGTCATTGTTCTAGGCCGGGGGGTGGCATGGACCTGCTTTGCATGGGTCAGTAGGCCTGTTGCAGTGTTCCTTCTTTCTAATGTTCTTATGTTCTTAATCAATTTATGCCTTTCAAGATGGCTATGAATTGCTTAGGCAATTATTGCTTCCATAATTTTTCCCTTTGTGGAGGTAAGGCTTATTGCTCTATAGTACGAAGCTAAGAACCTGCCACTTGCCTTGTAAATAGGCATTACATCTGCCATTTTCCACTTATCTGGCACTTTGCCAGTTTATAGTGATACGTTGAAAAGATTAGCCAAAGGTTTGCTAAGTTACTCTTTACATCCCTTTAAAGCTCTGGCAAACAATTCATCAGGGCCTGGGGATTTGTTAGGTTTTAATTTCTCTATTTGTCTGAGGACCATGTCACTAGTTACCCCAATCGTGCATAGTTTATTATCGTCCTGCTCTGCTCTATATAATTTATTATTTCTGGAATTTCGCTAGTATCTTCCTGGGTAAAAACTGAGAGGAAGTATTGAAAATTTCACAAGGAGGAGGTGAAGAAGCTGCTAAGTGAACTTTATACCTCAAAGGCGACATCTGTCTGTGGGTCCTTAAAGAGGGAGCAGAGACACTGTGTGTGTCAATAACAACATTTTTTTCAACACATCCATTGAAACTGGGCAACTACCTGAGGTATAGAAAATGGCAAATGTAGTCCCCATTTTTAAGAAAGGAGACAAACACGAGTCACTAAACTACAGACCAGTGTCACTGACGTGTACAGTATGCAAAGTCATGGAGAAGATTATCAGGAGAACAGTGGTGGAGCACCTAGAACGGAACAAGCTTATAAAAGACAACCAGCACAGATTCAGGGAAGGAAAATCCTGTGTTACAAACCTACTCGAGTTGTTTGACAAGGTAACGGAAGTAATCACGAGAGAGAGGGGTGGGTAGATTGCATTTTCTTGGAGTGCAAAGAGGCCTTTGACACAGTTCCTCACAAGAGATTAGTGTAAAAGTTAGAAGATCAGGCAATCATAACAGGAAAAGCACTGCAGTGTATTAGAGAACATCTGACAAGGAAGCAACAACGAGTCATGGTAGGTGACGAGGTGTCAGAGTGGGCGCCTTGACGAGCAGAGTTCCACAGGGCTCAGTCCTAGGACCAGTGCTATTTCTGGTATACTTGAATGACATGACAGAAGGGAGAGACTCAGAAGTGTCCCTATTTGAAGATGATGTGAAGCTAATGAGGAGAATTAAATCGGATGAGGATCAGGCAGGACTGCAAAGAGACCTGGATTGGCTGGAAGCCTGGTCCAGAAACTGGCTACTCGAATTCA
>NC_069410.1:28418904-28428904 GCF_026875155.1 Cherax quadricarinatus | reverse complement strand
ACAACTGTGTCCCCTTGTTACTGTGTCCAATCTCTGGAACATCCTGTCTTTGTCCACCTTGTCAATTCCTCTCAGTATTTTGTATGTCGTTATCATGTCCCCCCTATCTCTCCTGTCCTCCAGTGTCGTCAGGTTGATTTCACTTAACCTCTCCTCGTAGGACATACCTCTTAGCTCTGGGACTAGTCTTGTTGCAAACCTTTTCACTTTCTCTAGTTTCTTTACGTGCTTGGCTAGGTGTGGGTTCCAAACTGGTGCCGCATACTCCAATATGGGCCTAACGTACACGGTGTACATGGTCCTGAAAGATTCCTTATTAAGATGTCGGAATGCTGTTCTGAGGTTTGCTAGGCGCCCATATGCTGCAGCAGTTATTTGGTTGATGTGCGCTTCAGGAGATGTGCCTGGTGTTATACTCACCCTAAGATCTTTTTCCTTGAGTGAGGTTTGTAGTCTCTGGCCCCCTAGACTGTACTCCGTCTGCGGTTCTTCTTTGCCCTTCCCCAATCTTCATGACTTTGCACTTGGTGGGATTGAACTCCAGGAGCCAATTGCTGGCCCCAGGTCTGCGCCTGTCCAGATCCCTTTTGTTTTTCTCCCTGGTCTTCGACGAGTGAATTTTCTCTCAATTCACGTAAATCTGCAAACAGGACACTCGGAGTCTTTCCTTCCGCATGTCTTAAAAAATCCCAAAAACAGCACGGGCCCTAGGATGCCCCCCTTGTGGGACCCGCTGGTACAGGGCCCACTCTGACACCCGCCCGTCCCATGACTCGCTGCTGTTTTCCGACAATATTCCCTGACCCATTGTATGCCTTCCCTGTTATCCCGGGCTTGGTCCCCATTTTTGCACCAATCTCTTGTGTAAAAACTGTGTCAAACGCCTTTTTTGCAGCCCAAGAATATGCAACCCACCCACCCCTCTCTCTCTTGTCATGCTGTCACCTGTCATAAACTCCGTAAGTTGGGGACACGGGTTTTCCGTCCCCTGAAACCAGTTGGCTGCTGTTGATGAGATCATTCCTTTTTTCTGATAATCTTTTCCATATTTTGCATACTTAATGTCAGTGACACTTTCTGTAGTTTAAGTTTATGTCTGTCTTTTTTTTTTTAAAGATTGGGACTAAATTTGCTGTCTTCCCATGCCTAGGAAATCTCCCTTTTTTCGATGATGTATTGAATTTTGTTGTTGGGGGTAAAAAGCGCCTCTGCTCCTCTCTCAATCCCATGGGGAATTTATCGGCCCCTTTGCCTTTGAGGTACTAGCTCACTAGAAGCCTCTTACTTCTTCCTCGGTTGTGTGCACGTGTCCAGCACATGGTGGTGTCCCCCACCCTCCGTTTTTCTGGGCCCCTTCTTCTCCTCGTGAACCTTCTTTGAATCCTTGTTGAGTTCCTCACATACTTCACGGTCATTTTTGTCTTCCCCCTTTCCCCGTCCTTCCCTGATTCCCGGGCCCTTGACTGTTGTTTTCCCCCTGATGTGGCTGTACAACGTTTCGGGTCTTTGGGGTTTTCGCTGCAATATTTTCTTTTGTCTTTGGGCCCCCCTTCTTATCTGGCATATTCGTTTCTGGCTCTACTATGCTCTCCATATTCTTTTGGGCCCTTTTGCCTTCTTTTTTTTCTTCCATTCCCTAGCCCCTTTGGTTTTTCCTCCCTGCCCCTTTTGGGAAAAACCATGGGTCATCCTGGTTTTTTCATTTTTTTTTACCTTGGGTACAAACTCCCCCTCGCCCCTTTGCTTTTTTGTTGCTCATATTCCATATCTATTAACTGGCTTCCCTGCTAGTTCTCTGTCCCACTGAACCCGTTCAGGAAGTTCCTCATTCCTGTGTAGCCCCCTTTCTTGTAGTTTGGCTTCATTCGTCCTGGCCTTCCTGCTTCTCCCTCCACTTGTAGCTCTATTGTGTATTCGAAGTTTAAAAACCCAAACATGGTCACTGGCCCAAGGGGTCTTTCATATGTGATGTCCTCGATATCTGCACTACTCAAGGTGAATACTAAGTCCAGCCTTGCTGGTTCATCCTCTCCTCTCTCTCTTGTAGTGCCCCTTTAGTGTTGGTACATGAAGTTTTCCAGTAACCACCTCCATCATCTTAGCCCTCCATGTATCTTGGCCCCCATGGGGGTTTCCAAGTTCTCCCAATCGATCTCCTTGTGTTAAAGTAAACCCATGATCAGGAGCTTTGCCCTGCATGCATGAACTCTTCTGGCCACGTAGCCAGGGGTGTCAACCATCGCTCTATTGCTCTCGTCGTACCTTGCCTTGGCCTCCTGCTGTTCTGTGGTGGTTATACATCACTGCTATTACCACCTTGGGACCTCCAGAGTGAAGCTTTCCCGCTATGTAATCACTTTCTTCTCCGCTGTCTCCTCTCTCTGGGCTCATCAAAATTCCAGCGATTTTTGATCAGCAATGCCACTCCTCCATCCCCTGTTCCTTCTGTCTTTCCTCGGGATTTGGTATCCCGTTGGAAAGATGGCATCTGTTATCATACCTGTAAGCTTGGTTTCTGTGAGAGCTATGATGTCCGGTGATGCCTCTTTGACTCTTTCATGCCACTCTCCCACTTATTTGTTATTCCATCAGCGTTTGTGTACCATACCTTCATTTCCTTTCCAACACTGTGGTTTGGGGGCCTTTGAGAGTGGGAAGACTGGGTACCATTACTGTGGATTCTATAGCTCGGGTTGGGTGGGGCTGTGGTATGGATTGTAGTGTGTGTTGGGTTGGTGTGATAGGTGTATGGTTTTGAGAATAGTTGTGTGTGTGCTTGCCCTTGCTGGTTCTGTTCTGCTCTGACTGACCTCTGCTGGTTCCATCCTTGTCTCTTTTTCCCAGCTCCTTTCGCTTTTTTTGTCCTCTCCCTCAGCTGCTGTCGTTCTGATTGTGTTCTGTCTCTGTCTAGGAACACCTTTTTGTACTCTTCCGAGTATTTCAACCGTGGTTTCTCTTGGAGGATCCTGTTCGCACTGTTTCTGTCCTGAGAATCAGTTGATTGGTCGGTTTCTCCCTCGAGTACCCCCCTATTCTCTGAAAATTTTTCAATCTCGTCCATCTCTTCACCTATTTCCGTGTGATTTTCTCAATCTCCTTTCTTTCTTCTTGCTGCCTTTCAGTGTGTGTCCTTTCCCCCTCTCTCCCTGAAGCCCAAAGGATAAACACTGATTTTACCTTTCTCCCCCATTGCCTCACCCTCTGTGACTCTGGATCCTGCCCGTATGTGGTCAGTTTCTCCCTTGATTTTTCTAGTGACTCTTGATAGCATGGTTGTGCCTCGCATTCGACCTTTTCACCTTCTCCATCTGCACCCCGCTGTTCTTCCCCTTTTACTCCTTGGCCCTCCTTGGCAGGGTGATATGACCTTTGCATAATTTATAATTCCTTCCCTTCCCGTTTGGCCTCGCAGCTTCATATGCTGTGTCTTCTCTGGTCACTGCCCTGTAACTCGCTTCAGCCTATTTATCTCAACTTCTAGGACCTTATCTTGGCTACTGCAGTTTCGACTTTTGCCTCCCAATTCTTTGTCTCCTTCTCCAACCTCTTTTCCAATTTCACAGAGAGCTCTTTCTCCATTTTTTCAGAAAGCTCTCACAATTTTCTCTCCCCCTCTTGTTCCATCCTTTTCCACTGCCCTCCATCCACTCCTCCCTAAACCCGAACCCTTCTCATCTGATTCTTGGTTTCCTGCAGTCCCACCATTTTTTTTTTTGAGAGAAGAGGAGGAAAGGTAGAAGGAGAGAGAGAGGGAAGGGAGAGAAGGGAAAGGGGGAGAGAGAGTGTTTAGAGGGGGGGAAAAAAAAGAGAAGGGAAGGGAAGAGAGGGGGAGAGTGAGAAGGGAAAAATGGGGAAGAGATGGAGGAGGAGAGAGAGAGAGAGAAGAGAGAGAGGAGAGAGAGAGAGAGAGAGAGAGAAGGGAAAGGGGAAAGAGAGAGGGGGAATGAGAAGGAAAAAGGGGAAGAGAGAGTGGGTGAGAGTGGAGAGAGGGGGGAGATTGAAGGAAGGGTAGGAGAGGGAGAGTGAGAAGGAAAATGGGAAGAGAAGGGGGAAGAGACAAGAGAGAGAAGAGAGAGAAGAGAGGAGAAGGGGAGAGAGAGAGAGGGGAGAGAGAGAGAGAGAGAAGAGAGAGAGAGAGGGGGAGAGAAGAGAGGAAGAGAGGAAGAGAGAGAAAGGGGGGGAGGAGAGAGAGAGGGAAAGAGAGAGAGGGAGAGAGAGAGAGAGAGAGAGAGAGAGAAGAGGAGGGAGAGAGAGAGAGAGAGAGAGAAGAGAGTGAGGGGAGAGAGAGAGGGAAGAGAGAGGGGAGAGAGGGAGGAGGGAGAGAGGGAGAGAGAAAAGGGAGAGAGGGGGGGGAGAGAGGAGAGAGAAGGCAAAGAGAGGGAGAGAAGGGGGGGAGAGAGGGGAAGAAGGGGGAAAGAGGGGGGGGATGGAAGAGCCAGAGGGGAGGGAGAGAGGCGGGGGGGAAGGGGAGGGGGAGAGGGAGAGAGATGGGAAAAGGAGGGGGGAGAGTAATGGGAGGGGAGAGGAATGTTGGGGGGAAGTGTTGTGGGGGGGGGTTTGTTGGACAGGTTGTGGGGAAGTGGGGGGAAGAGGGGGGTAGGAGGCGAGAGATCTAGTAGAGGGTGGTGGGGAATAGGTGAGAGATGTCTTCCCGGGAAGCGAGGGGAGGAGGGGGCCGAGGTTCGATGGTCAGTTCACAGGCCGGTGTGAAATCTTGGTATGTGAGTTTTGCATGTGTACTACAGCTTCCCAATTTGCTGTTCCTGTGTTTTGGTGTGTGTGTGTGTGTGTGTGTGTGTGTGGTGTGTGTGGGGTGTGTGGTGGTGTGGCCCCCACTTACCCATACCTTGCTTAAAGCCTCCACTACATCGCTTCCCAAACTATTCCCACTTACTGACTACTCTGTGGCTGAAGAAATACTTCCTAACATCCCTGTAAATTCATCTGTGTCTTCAGCTTCCAACTGTGTCCCTTGTTACTGTGTCCAATCTCTGGAACATCCTGTCATTGTCCCCTTGTCAATTCCTTCAGTATTTTGTATGTCGTTACATGTCCCCCCTATCTCCCCTGTCCTCCAGTGTCGTCAGGTTGATTTCCCTTAACCTCCTCGTAGGACATACCTCTTAGCTCTGGGCCCTAGTCTTGTTGAAAACCTTTGCACTTTCTCTAGTTCTTCACGTGCTTGGCTAGGTGTGGGTTCCAACTGGTCCGCATACTCCAATATGGGCCTAACATACACGGTGTACAGGGCCCTGAATGATTCCTTATTAAGATGTCGGAATGCTGTTCTGAGGTTTGCTAGGCGCCCATATGCTGCACCCAGTTATTTGGTTGATGTGCGCTTCGGAGATGTGCCTGGTGTTATAAATCACCCCAAGATCTTTTTCCTTGAGTGAGGTTTTTAAATCTCTGACCCCCTAGCTGTACTCCGTCTGCGGCCTTCTTTGCCCCTTTCCCCAATCTTCATGACTTTGCACTTGGTGGGATGAACTCCAGGAGCCAATTGCTGGACCAGGTCTGCAGCCTGTCCAGTCCCTTTGTAGTTCTGCCTGGTCTTCGATCGAGTGTATTCTTCTCCCTCAACTTCACGTCATCTGCAAACAGGGACACCTCAGGGGTCTATGTGTGTGTGTGTAAAGTGTGTGTATGTGTATGTGTGGGGTGTATGTGTGTGTGTGTTGTGTATGGTGTGTATGTGGGTGTGTATGTGTGTGTGTGATGTGGTTGTGTGTTTTGTGTATGTTGGGGTGCATGTCTGTAGTGTGTGTGTGTGTGTGTGTGTATGTGTGTGTGTGTGTGTGTGTGTGTGTGTGTGTGTGTGTGTGTGTGTATGTGTGTGTGTGTGTGTGTGTGTATGTGTGTGTGTAGTGTGTGTGTGGTGTTGTGTGTGTGTGTGTGTGTGTGTGTGTGTGTGTGTGTGTGTGTGTGTGTTTTGTGTGTGTGTGTGTTTTGTGTGTGTGTGTGTGCCCCCAAATTCTAAGTTTTTCATACTGCTAATAAATTCCGGTAGATACCCGTAATTCTAAGCTTACCAAAACTTGTAACACTTATTTGATTCTACTTCTAAAATTCAGAAAGTAGCTAGGTTGTAAAATTTAGCTTGTCTCAGCTTAAGTGTCTGACGTTATTTCCCCCACTACCGCTTTACTCCTTGCACTCTTTTCTATTGCTATTTCTACTCTAAATTTTGGTAATGGCTTGCAGGAGTGAGTGACCAGTATCTAACAGTGATGCAGGACCAGACTCAACCTTGCAAAATGCAACCTCAACAGGTGAATACTTGCGCTGACAGCGGTGTGATGACAAGTTGCCAGATGCTGATGACGTAGTCGTCGTACATAGGCCTTCTATCACTATTTTGTAACTCCTTCACCCGTGATGCTTATAACCATATATGCTCATGCATCCCGCGTTCCTCAAGTGATTTCACTTTTCACTTATTACAGAATACACTTCACATTCGGTGTTACACTTTATATGTATAATGGCATACAAACTGTTGTGACATCACTGCTTCAGTAGGCCTACTACTGCCACCTTCCTTGTTGTATATTTTATTTTTTTCTTTCTCCTTTTGCTTATTAACTTTTTCACTCTCACATTACGATGCCCCTCATTTCACTTGTTAACCAAACGCTGGTAATTCTTGATCACCCGTTTCCACACTCACTTTGATCTTTTAATGTTTGTATCTGTGTGGCAACAGTGCCTAGTAGATCCACAACAGTTTGCCACTTTAAAAAAATACTGAATTCAGGTTTCCTCTCGAATTTTTTCAACTAATAACTATAGTTATCACTCGTAGGTTTGTTCACTGACTTTGTCACTACCACTGATTACTGCTAGCGGTTATTGCACGCCTCAAAAACACGAAGGTTCTCGGAGCCTTGTGCACCCACGTCTGCACCCACCATGTACTCACCTATTTGTACTCACCTATTTGTGGTTGCAGGGGTCGAGTCCTAGCTCCTGGCCCCGCCTCTTCACCGGTTGCTACTAGGCCCTCTCTCTCCCCGCTCCATGAGCTTTATCAAACCTCGTCTTAAAACTGTGTATGGTTCCTGCCTCCACTACGTCATTTTCTAGGCTATTCCACTGCCTTACAACTCTATGACTGAAGAAATACTTCCTAATATCTCTCTGACTCATTTGTGTGTGTGTTTGTGTGTGTGTGTGTGTGTGTGTGTGTGTGTGTGTGTGTATTTAATTACACAAGACCGGTACTAGCAGCTCGCTCTATCGTGATCCTTTCGTAACTGTTTTTATAACTCCGAATAAAACCTATTTCAGTCACTTCCTCGTCTAAGCTATTTCACTTACTGCATATCCTGACACCAAAGGGGCATTCCATGGTGGCCTTATCATGTTCTAATTTTTTTTAAATGCCAGTGCCTTTGCTATTTTTTTACTAAATTCACAATAATATATTAATATTTTATTTTGATTGCAAAACAGTAATAGAACAATTATAAACAACTCAGAAAAGGGCTGGGGTTCGTACCCGCCTCCTGGCTAGCCATGGGTGCGAACCCAAGTCGTTCTGAGAACTGTAAATCCGGTGTGTTTCTTGTATAAAGACCTGAGCAGTAGGATGCAGACATAATGAGCATCCTGATACATAAGGATGACACCCGCCTACTGCAACAAAACTGTTAACACATCATAAGAGTGTGTGGCCTCAGCCAGGACCTCAGAGAGAGAGAGAGAGTGAGAGAGAGAGAGAGAGAGAGAGAGAGAGAGAGAGAGAGAGAGAGAGAGAGAGAGAGAGAGAGAGAGAGAGAGAGAGAGAGAGAGAGAGAGAGAGAGAGAGAGAATGAGAGAGAGAGAGAGCAATTGATGAACTCCTCGGAATTGTCATCCTGAGCACTTTGTGACGTTCCCAATCTGTATTTGTGGCTCTTCTCATCACCCAGTTGTGACTAACGTTCCTAGAGACATAATTAAGGGTAGGTACCAACTCGAGCAATCTAGCTGGGGGGGGGTAGAACGGAATCTTGTTAGCACTTTCCTCAAAGCTTACTGCTGCTGAATGAGACGCCTTGTTCCGGAGTGATGTCAACAACCAATCAAATCCTTTCGTCAGTCAGATCTTTGATCTCAGGACAATTATACACCTCACTGGCAGTGTGTGACTGAGCATTTAGATCGGTTTTTGTTTGACTATTATTTTTCTCAAGCAGATAATGCTAAATATAAAACCCCGAAGAGGTTCAAAAGGATTCACAGACAAATCTCTCGGCGCAGGTGACGTTACGAGATCACACCTCGGTGGAAAACGTAAGAACAATGTTATTTCTCACTGGGAAACGGAAATGCAATCTGATAATTGAGACACAGGTGCAATACATGCACGTGTCGTGTAAGTATTATTTCCCTTTGATCTAAAGATACGGAAACACAGGGTCATATTTCAGTGAGATCTGGAAGCTCTAGAAAATATCTTAATGAAACGAGGAGATGTCTCAGTGGGAATCCAAAGTAAAAAATCAAGTTTCAGCGGGAAGCGGACGCGAATGTAAAGCTGGTCATCAAGACCTGTGAGATCCAAAGTTTAAGTATTCTCTTGATTAAACAGCAACAAGAATATTGAATGGATGACAGAATTCCACCTTCGAACTTGCCACCAGGTCGACTGATCTTTCAGCGACTAACTCTGCTGCTATGATACAAGCGCAAAAATCCTGAAAAAAAAGGACTTCCGTGGTAACGTGTAAGGATCTCAGAGGAAACGAAAGCAGGAAGAGGTATAAATCTTCCATATTTCACTTAATAATAGGAAGACTGTAGAGCATTATTTACACATAAAGAGCTTCATCAAGTACAAGATTTGATAAAGCTCTACACGGCAAAATGTTGTTCCAATAAAAGATTGATCCGGAAATTGTCTTTGGCTTCGCACTTGTCGGCAAGGCATCTGTGATACATAACAAAGGGCAAATGATAGTTCCAGTTCACAGGTAAGTGTTACTGTCCACCGCGGACCGAATTAGTTTAGAAAATACCACAAGAGATTTTATTTTTTTATTAATCACTTGTTACTGAGCGACTAACGTATGATTTAAGAAAAGATCCTTATGTTAACTTTCTTCCAATGTAGAACTAGTTGTTAATGTCTACACTATGTCCACCAATATCGAAGCTCTCCACAGTGTGATACCAGTCACACTTGGTTCCATCCACTGTGACACCAGTCACCCTTGATCCATTTCACTGCGGCACCAGTCACTGTTCACCCTCTCCACAATGTGGCACCAAAGATGATCCTCTCCAATGCTGCGTACACTGAGTGTGTTATATGTTTATTCTTTGCATACAGAGATTATAGAGGTGTTGAGGGTCTGGTTCGACTACCTAGTCTCTGATGATCGTTTTAGTCAACCACACCATCAGGATGTTAGCAGGCATATATACAATTGTTTTCTCTGGTTCTCTAATAGTTTGTGTTCACTGTTTATCATTAAGACGGTTTGTGGTGAAATCTTTTTTCATTTGTAAATATTATATATATATTGATTCAATGAAGATAGAATATATATATATATATATATATATATATATATATATATATATTATATATATTATATATATATATATATATATATATATATATATTTACTGACTAGCTCTTGGAGTGTGAGCAGGGTAATATTTAGTGAAGGGATTCAGGGAAACCGGTTATTTTATATAACCGAACTTGAGTCCTGGAAATGGGAAGTACAATGCCTACACTCTAAAGGAGGGGTTTTGCATATTGGCAGTTTGGAGGGATATATTGTGTATTTTTATACGTATATACTTATAAACTGTTGTATTCTGAGCACCTCTGCAAAAACAGTGATTATGTGTGAGGTGAAAGTGTTGAATGATGATGAAAGTATTTTCTTTTTGGGTCACCCTGCCTCGGTGGGAGACGGCCGACTTGTCGAATATATATATATATATATATATATATATATATATATATATATATATATATATATATATATATATATATATATAT
>NC_069410.1:28411404-28413904 GCF_026875155.1 Cherax quadricarinatus | reverse complement strand
TAGCAGTACACACATACGCATATGTAACTCGACCCAATCTATGCTACACAAGAGTGTTGGCAGTGGGACGGAGAGTAGCCAGGGAATGGGGAAAATTATACCTCAGTTGAATATATTCGTGTAATATTTGGGTATCTTTATCCTGGAAACGTTTCGCCAGCCAGTGATTTCTTCAATCCAATACAAAGAAGAAAGGTGGAAGACAAGGAGCAGTTGAGGTAGTCAGTCCCTCAAGCTGGAGTGGATGTGCTCAGTCCATCAGTCTTGATTACCTCAAACTCATCTTCCCGCGTTCTTCTGTATTTGACTGAAGACACCACTGACTGTTGAAACGTTTCAAGAATAACGATACCCAAATATTGCACAAGGGATTCAGTTATCAACTTGCCGGCAACATCTTGGGATCTTGATGCAGGGAATTTTAGACACGACCTACTTCCACTAGTGGGTTTGTTCATTGGTGACGCAGCCTACCACTGCTTCACCTCATCCTGTCACCAGTATATAAACATATGCTGTACTTTTATCAAGACTGACGGACTGAACACACGGACTCCAGGCTGAGGGATTGATTACCTCATCTTCCACCATTCTCCTCTGTAAGGGACTGAAGAAGCCACTAGTTGGTGGAAAGAGTCAGGAATTAATATACTCAAACCTTGCACAAGTGTCAGCTGAAAGTTTCCTGAAGCTATGAGGACGAAATCGATTCAGTACAAGAGTAGAAGTGCTCCCACAACGAAGCTAGAGGCAGTAGTAGAAGCAAGGATAATCATACATAAGCCAATAGTCATAATGGGATTACACATTTGCAGTTGTCTAAGCATTTGTGTTGAGCTCATTACGGGTAACTGAATACGAGAAGAATTAAACTTTTATAATGAAGAGTTTTCGAAGTATATTCCAATTTTACTTGTGCAGTCCCGCAGTGCGAGTTCGTTCTTATGCTGCGAAGTCCATTCCCATGTACAAACTGAAAAGTGTGTGTGCGTGAGACAAAACATACTGACCATGGGAAACCAGTAGTATTTATAGAAGCACATATATTGAGAAAAAAAATTCCAATATAAACGGAAATCCAGCGTGGATGGGAAACAAAGCACGGAGGAAAAAGGATCTACATATTTCATCCTGAATCAGAGACCTTCAAGAGTCTCTGAAGAGTCTCTGAAGAGTGTCTCTGAAGAGAGTCTGGGAAGAGAGTTTCTGAAGAGTGTCTCTGAAGAGAGTCTGGGAAGAGAGTTTCTGAAGAGTGTCTCTGAAGAGATTCTCTGAAGAGTGTCACTGAAGAGAGTCTGTGAAGAGAGTTTCTGAAGAGTGTCTCTGAAGAGTTTCTCTGAAGAGAGTCTGTGAAGAGAGTCTGTGAAGAGAGTCTGTGAAGAGAGTCTCTGAAAAGTGTCTCTGAAGAGAATCTGTGAAGAGTGTCTCTGAAGAGTGTCTCTGAAGAGTGTCTCTGAAGAGTGTCTCTGAAGAGTGTCTCTGAAGAGTGTCTCTGAAGAGTGTCTCTGAAGAGAGTCTGTGAAGAGAGTTTCTGAAGAGTGTCTCTGAAGAGAATCTGTGAAGAGTGTCTCTGAAGAGTGTCTCTGAAGAGTGTCTCTGAAGAGTGTCTCTGAAGAGTGTCTCTGAAGAGTGTCTCTGAAGAGTGTCTCTGAAGAGTGTCTCTGAAGAGTGTCTCTGAAGAGTGTCTCTGAAGAGAGAGTGTTCTGAAAAGTCTCTAAAGAGAGAGTCTCAGAAAAGGGTCTCTGAAGAGTTTCTGAAGAATCTCTCTGAGGAGAGTCTTTGGAGAAAGTCTCTGAAGAGTCTTTGAAGAGTCAGAAGAGAGTCTCTCAAGTCTCCAACTGAGACTGAAAAATATAGATTCTTTCTTTATGTTTCTCTCCCGTCCAAGTAGTATTAGTATTGCTTGTTCATTTCACAGTATTTACAAAATTATCATTCCATTTCATATGTAACCAAATAATAACTGAAGAATATTAAAAAATGTACACACTAAGAAAAGAGAACATTGTATATATATATATATATATATATATATATATATATATATATATATATATATATATATATATATATATATATATATATATATATATATATATATATATATACACGAAGGTCAGAGAAAACTACAGGAAACTCGAAAAATTCGAAACAGCAGTCATTTAAAAGCACATAAAAATATACACTAAATGGCATCAGATTGGCCATATACACAAGCGACCAACGGGAATTGATATGGAAAAAAAACCGTTTTAGTCTCACCATCGTATTTTCTCTAGTCTTGGAAAAAAATGAATTTCGGTGGGTGGACGATCCGAGAGAAGCGTCCCCGTGCTGCACCACCCCAGCCTCCAGTGCCTTAATGCACGCGACTGGAACAGTGCAGAGTGCGGCGTAAGTCTGTCTTTCAGTTAAATATTGGCACTGAAGACTTGAAACTACTGAGAAGTGGCACTTACAAGTCATCATATGGAAGTAAACATCCTATTTCTTTAAATAA
>NC_069410.1:28376404-28408904 GCF_026875155.1 Cherax quadricarinatus | reverse complement strand
AAGTGTGAGACGAGCATCCGCTGATTGCTATTCTTTCCTCATACACGCTTATATACTCTCCTCTCACTCTATCAGCCTGCCTCATTGCTAGCCTGTCTGTCTGCTTCTTAGTAAACTTGTGTGTCTCTCTTTGGTAAAAACGAATAAATACCGACAAGTTGATGATTAACATACAAGTGTAACAGTTGAATAATTTTATTGTTAAAAAGTTTCGCCCGTTTGTCTGTCTGTCTGCCAGACTGTCTCTGGCTGGTTGCATTTTTATTCATTCGTTTGTCTGCCTCCTCAATCATTTTTGCCTGTCTCTGTTTCTAATACAGATACAATCTGTTTTGATCGTGATCGTGGCGCCATAACCAGGTGTTTTTTATCCTATTCTTTCACTTTTTAAGTTTTATCCGAGCGCATTGAGATTATTATTACACAAAGACTACGTTACCTACGGTAAGTGTATTAACTTGGATTACTTAGTACCTAGTACCTAGTACCTAGCCTGCGTATACTACTGCCAGTTATGACACAGCTGTGAAACTCATTTGTGTTCTGGGTTTGCATGTGTACATCACCTGGCTTTGAAGAGCATCCTTGTGTGTCATCTAGGTGTAGCAAGTTAGCACCTTTGTGCCGCACCTAGGTGTAGTCATCATGTACCTGTTTTTCTCATTTATGGTGAGCACGTAGGTACACAGGTGCAGTGAGCACCTGTGTACCTCATCTAGATGTAGTGAACATTTGTGTATCTTACCTAGGTGTTAGTGAGTACATGTGTACTTTCTGAGTGTAGTGGGCACCTTTGTACCTCAGCAACGTGTAGTGAACTCATTTACATATCATTTAGGTGTAGCAAGCACCTGTTTACCTAACCACAGTGTT
This sequence comes from Cherax quadricarinatus, assembly GCF_026875155.1. Lineage (NCBI taxonomy): Eukaryota > Metazoa > Arthropoda > Malacostraca > Decapoda > Parastacidae > Cherax > Cherax quadricarinatus. The sequence goes on along the minus strand of NC_069410.1, from coordinate 28,408,031 downwards.
CTGAGGACCTGAGTAACTCGCCTAGGTGTAGGAATTGCATATTTACTTAATTAAAGGTGTAGCGACCACCTGTGTACCTCAAGAAGGTGTAGTCAAGACCTATGCACCTCACTTAAATGAAGTGAGCACCTGTGTACCTTACCTAGGTGTAATGAGCACAGGTATACCACACCTGCGTGTGGTGAGCTCCTTTGTAAGTCACCTGGGTGTAGCACATACCTGTGTACTCCATCCTGGAACCTCCTCTCTGCCTGTCACCTGAGACAGTGTTGCTCCTGTGAGGGAAGTTGTAGTAAGCGATGAACCTGGGACTGCCGTACCTCTCGCTCACACTGTCAGAGACACACAACAACAATTCAACAGTTAAATACATACATATATATATATATATATATATATATATATATATATATATATATATATATATATATATATATATATATATATATAATATATATATAATATATATATATATATATATATATATATATATATATATTTATATATATATATATATATATATATTATATATATATATATATATATATATATATATATATATATATATATATATATATATATATATATATATATATATATATATATATATATATATATATATATGCAATAAGATCAAAGTAAATAGGTGATTTTAAAATATGCAAAACAACCACTGTGAAAGAGTAATGAAATTCCAAGCGCTTTCGTGACTACTCACATTGTCAAGGAACAAAATTTGGTTTGAGTTTAATACATTGGACAAATAATAAACCTTATTTCTTGGATAGAATATTTTGTTAGTGGGATGTCGTGAGGACCTGTCTAGTTGGACCAGCGGACCTACTGCAGTGTTCCTCTTTTCTTATGAGTCCGGTATTGTCGCGCGTCAGGTGTTTCTTTGTTGTGGGAGTTGACTGTGAGGTGTGGTTTTAGCCCTTTAATTGCCTTCCTTTGATGTATTACTTTCATAGTTCCTTGACAATGTGAGTAGTCACAAAAGCGCTTGGAATTTCATTACTCTTTCTCAGTGGTTGTTTGGCATATATATATATATATATATATATATATATATATATATATATATATATATATATATATATATATATATATATATATATATATATATATATATATATATATATATATATATATATATATATATACATATACAATGCATGTATATATAAAATGCTATATGAACAATTTAACATTTATGTAATCGTAATTTCTCTGGTCGGAAAATTCTTCCTGCAAGACCTAAATTTAGCATTTTAATCCTTTGATTTAAAAATATGAATCATATTTCTATTGACAATGCTGAATGATTAATGTAGACTAGTAGGTAATCCCCCACTGAGCTTCTTTCGCTGGTATTTCCCCAGCATTCATCCACACGCAACGCTCACCCACCAGGAAATGGCAGCTCATCCACCACACCCGTCGGCACATAAATCGCCTAGTGATCTCCAAATATTTATTGCCACAAAACACAAAATTCTTTCAGTAAGTTATGTTTAGGTGTTTGGTAATATCATTCGGCTCCCTTTGGAAATTAGGTTACAATAACTGGATTGTGAGGAAAAAACATGATGATTTAATTTTCCTGAGTAATGTGATGACTGCAACGAGATGTGACGAGCGAAGAGAGAATTTTAAGGAAAATGTAATATATTAGTACAAACGAATTATTAATAACGAATTATACAAAAACTATTTTTTGTAAAAAAAAAAAATGTGGAACTGGAATAAAACAGTTCCATGAAAAAAGATGAAGGAAAACCAAGAAGGAAGATTATGAAGGAAGATCACGAAGGAAGATTATGACTGAAGATGGAACAAAAGAGGGAAATGCAGTATAATACGATCCTTAATTCACAATGTTTCGCTCACACTGTGGCTATATCCAGACCATGAAGGAAGACTGTGAAGCAACACAACGGTGGAAGACCATAGAGGAAGACAATGAAAAAACACTAAGCAAGAAAACTATGAAGGAAGGCTATAAGGGAAGACTATGAAGGAAGACCATGAATGAAGGTTGTGAAAGGCCACTAAAAAAGCCAGTAAAGGAAAGACCAAGCAGGAAGATCACACTGGAAGACCACGAAGAACAATTTTTTTGAGTTAATTTGGGAAGAGAGTGTCGTCCTAGTGACCGGCCTGATTAGATTGTGTAAGGTTTGTCAGGAAATACGGCAAGTGTTTCCTGACGCTGATTTTAGTCATATGATGACCTGCAGCTTCAGCTGCAGGTCATCATATGACCTGCCAGAGCTTCAAACATGAAACAACTACACCAATGCCAAGATAACGAAGAGATCGTGTACAAAACACGATGGATGATGACCATTTACGTAGATATGTGCCACGTGGAAGTGAAAAACTTAGATAATAATCCACGTGGAGAATACAGATCGCGTGATGACATACTGAAAGCCTCGCATAGAAAACATATTTGAAAATAAAAATATAGACAAATTATGCTACATAGCCAAACTGCAAGACAGTCTCTGGATACATGGAATGGGAAAAGCTAAAATAAAAATAAAGCTATTTATAACATATATTAAACCAAAATTGTCTGACAGCGCCTAAACAACATGTAGATAAAATCAATTAAATATTATTATTTATACAAAATATCGCCTTGAGTTAATAGTTACGAAAAACTGATATTAACCAAGATGCCTTTTTTAGCTGATAGGATTATAAGATACATGATAAAAATGTCTTATATAAAGAAAAGAATAAGTGTGAATAAATAAGAGAGATTTCTTAACACCAACAACACTAAGAGAAAGATGATGTGAATGAGAAGAAGGCAGCCGAAGAGATTTTGAACAATGTGTATTTACAGAGAGACAGAATACGGTAATGGTATCCTGGAGGGGGTGGTACGTATTGCAACAACAACCACTAGTGTGTGGTGGTGGGTACCACAGTTCCCCACTAGCGTGTGATGGTGGGTACCACAGTTCCCCACTAGCGTGTGATGGTGGGTACGACAGCCCACACTAGCGTGTGGTGGTAGGTACCACAGCCCACACTAGCGTGTGGTGGTAGGTACCACAGCCCACACTAGCGTGTGGTGGTAGGTACCACAGCCCACACTAGCGTGTGGTGGTAGGTACCACAGTCCCCACTAGCGTGTGGTGGTAGGTACCACAGTCCCCACTAGCGTGTGGTGGTAGGTACCACAGTCCCCACTAGCGTGTGGTTGTAGCTACCACAGCCCTCACTAGCGTGTGGTAGTAGGTACCACAGTTCCCCACTAGCGTGTGATGGTGGGTACGACAGCCCACACTAGCGTTCGGTGGTAGGTACCACAGCCCCTACTAGCGTGTGGTGGTAGGTACCACAGCCCACACTAGCGTGTGGTGGTGGGTACCACAGCCCACACTAGCATGTGGTGGTAGATACCACAGTTCCCCATTAGCGTGTGGTGGTAGGTACCACAGCCCACACTAGCTTGTGGTGGTAGGTACCACAGTCCCTCCACTAGCGTGTGGTGGTATGTGCTATAACTACCAGCAGTAGGGCGTTCTATGTGCTACAATCACCAGCAGTAAAACGTTACATGTGTTACAATCACCAGCAGTATAGACGCCATATGTGGTACAATAACCAGCAGTAGCACGTTATATATATTTTACAATCACCAGCAGGTGATATGTAACTACCACTATTAAGAGATAGTGGTAAGTGCTGCAACCACTACTTGTGTGTGTGACGGAATTAAGAATTATTTCTTACACTTAAGACTGGAAGACACACGTACTCACTCAAACAAACAAACACACACACACACACACACACACACACACACACACACACACACACACACACACACACACACACACACACACACACACACACACATACACACATACACACATACACACACACAGTGGGCGCCTGTGACTAGCGGGGTTCCACAGGGGTTAGTCATAGGACCAGTACCGTTTTTAGTGTATGTGAGCGACATGATGGAAAGAATAGACTCAGAAGTGTCCCAGTTTGCAAATGATGTGAAGTTGATGAGAAGAATTCAATCGGCCGAGGACCAGGCGGAACTACACAGGGATGTGAACAGGCCGCAGGCCTAGTCCGGAAACTGGCTCCTGGAGTTCAACCCCACCAAGTGCATAGTCATGAAGATTGGGGAAGGGCAAAGAAGACCACAGACGGAGTACAATCTAGGGGGCCAGAGACTAAAAACCTCACTCAAGGAAAAGGATCTTGGGTTGAGTATATCACCGGGCACATCTCCTGAGGTGCACATCAACTGAATAACTGCTGCATCATATGGGCGCCTAGCAAACCTAAGACTAACATACTGACATCTCAACAAGGAATCGTTCAGGAGTCTGTACACCGTGTATATCAGGCCTATATTGGAGTATGCAGCACCAGTTTGGAACCCACACCTAGCAAAGCATGTAAGGAAATTAGAGAAAGTGCAAAGGTTTGCAACAAGACTAGTCCCGGAGCTAAGGGAAATGTCCTACGAGGGGAGGTTTAGGGGAATCGACCTGACGACACTGGGGGACAGGAGAGATAGGGAGGATATGATAACAACATATAAAATAATCAGAGGAATTGACAAGGTGGACAGAGACAGGATGTTCCAGAGATGAGACACAGCAACAAGGAGTCACAATTGAAAGTTGAAGACTCAGATAAATCACAGGGATGTTAGGGAATATTTCTTCAGTCACAGAGTTGTCAGGAAGTGGAATAGTGTGGGAAGTGATGTAGTGGAGGCAGGATCCAAACATTTTTAAGAAGAGGTATGATAAAGCTTATGGAGCAGGAAGAGTGACCTAGTAGCGACCAATGAAGAGGCGGGGCCAAGAGCTGTGAATCGACCCCTGCAACCACAACTAGGTGAGTACAAAGAACACACACACACACACACGGGACCAGGAGCTATGAATCGACCCCTGCAACCATAATTAGGCGAGTACACACACACACACTCGTATACTCACTCACACAATGGCTACCAGAAAGTGATTGTTGCAGTAGTATGCCATGAAGCGCTAAACCCATGTACATCATGTCTCTGAAGGAGTTTAGAGGCTCGATCCTCCATCCCCTAATCGCGGCTTGACCTCTGACTACCCAGACTGTTGGTGAATACCCGGCAACCAGAAGAGACAGACAACCAGGAGACACAGTCGAGAACCCAGAAAGGTATGCAGATAGAGGACAATGTTGTGCACCTCAGGTTTTAGTGTGAGGTTGAATATCAGCAGTGGATCATCAGAGACATGTATATGGGGACCAGGAGATGATGGTGGAAAGAAAATGGTGATGGGAAAGGTATGGAAGCCATAGAGGAGAAATACGGGAAGGGGACACCGGTGTTGAGGAGACCAGCCGAGTGTGAAGATCTTGTCGAATGTAGTGAAGTAAATGTGTGGAAGGTCTGTGACCGCGTGTATGTATGTGAGGAAGGTCTGTGGCCATATGTGTGGAAGGTCTGTGACCGTGTGTATGTGGAAGGTCTGTGACCGTGTGTATGTATGTGAGGAAGGTCTGGGACCGTGTGTATGTATGTGAGGAAGGTCTGTGACCGTGTGCATGTATGTGAGGAAGGTCTGTGACCGTGTGTATGTATGTGAGGAAGGTCTGTGACCGTGTGTATGTATGTGAGGAAGGTCTGTGGCCACATGTGAGGAAGGTCTGTGACCGTGTGTATGTATGTGAGGAAGGTCTGTGGCCATATTTGTGGAAGGTCTGTGACCGTGTGTATGTATGTGAGGAAGGTCTGTGGCCACATGTGTGGAAGGTCTGTGACCGTGTGTGTGTGTGTGTGTGTGTGTCTGTTGAAGGTCTGTGACTTACTGAAGCTCTATATGAGTTGCTGAAGCTCTACATGACTTGATGAAGCTCTACTTGGCATGATGAAGCACTACATGACTTGATGAAGCTCTACATAACTTGATGAAGCTCTACATGACTTGATGAAGCTCTACATGACTTGATGAAGCTCTACATGACTTGATGAAGCTCTACATAACTTGATGAAGCTCTACATAACTTGATGAAGCTCTACATGACTTGATGAAGCTCTACATGACTTGATGAAGCTCTACATAACTTGATGAAGCTCTACATGACTTGATGAAGTTCTACATAACTTGATGAAGCTCTACATGACTTGATGAAGCTCTACATAACTTGATGAAGCTCTACATAACTTGATGAAGTTCTACATAACTTGATGAAGCTCTACATGACTTGATGAAGTTCTACATAACTTGATGAAGCTCTACATGACTTGATGAAGCTCTACATAAATTGATGAAGCTCTACATGACTTGATGAAGTTCTACATAACTTGATGAAGCTCTACATAACTTGATGAAGCTCTACATAACTTGATGAAGCTCTACATAACTTGATGAAGCTCTACATAACTTGATGAAGCTCTACATAACTTGATGAAGCTCTACATAACTTGATGAAGCTCTACATAACTTGATGAAGCTCTACATAACTTGATGAAGCTCTACATAACTTGATGAAGCTCTACATGACTTGATGAAGTTCTACATAACTTGATGAAGCTCTACATAACTTGATGAAGCTCTACATAACTTGATGAAGCTCTACATAACTTGATGAAGCTCTACATGACTTGATGAAGCTCTACATAACTTGATGAAGCTCTACATGACTTGATGAAGTTCTACATAACTTGATGAAGCACTACATGACTTGATGAAGCTCTACATAACTTGATGAAGCTCTACATAACTTGATGAAGCTCTACATGACTTGATGAAGCACTACATGACTTGATGAAGCTCTACATAACTTGATGAAGCTCTACATGACTTGATGAAGTTCTACATAACTTGATGAAGCTTTACATGACTTGATGAAGCTCTACATAACTTGATGAAGCACTACATGACTTGATGAAGCTCTACATGACTTGTTGAAGCACTACATGACTTGATGAAGCTCTACATGACTTGAGGAAGCTCTACATAACTTGATGAAGCTTTACATGACTTGATGAAGCTCTACATAACTTGATGAAGCTCTACATGACTTGATGAAGTTCTACATAACTTGATGAAGCACTACATGAATTGATGAAGCTCTACATAACTTGATGAAGCACTACATGACTTGATGAAGCTCTACATGACTTGTTGAAGCACTACATGACTTGATGAAGCTCTACATAACTTGATGAAGCTCTACATGACTTGATGAAGTTCTACATAACTTGATGAAGCTCTACATGACTTGATGAAGTTCTACATAACTTGATGAAGCTCTACATAACTTGATGAAGCTCTACATGACTTGATGAAGTTCTACATAACTTGATGAAGCTCTACATGACTTGATGAAGTTCTACATAACTTGATGAAGCACTACATGACTTGATGAAGCTCTACATAACTTGATGAAGCACTACATGACTTGATGAAGCTCTACATAACTTGATGAAGCACTACATGACTTGATGAAGCTCTACATAACTTGATGAAGCACTACATGACTTGATGAAGCTCTACATGACTTGTTGAAGCACTACATGACTTGATGAAGCTCTACATGACTTGTTGAAGCACTACATGACTTGATGAAGCTCTACATGACTTGAGGAAGCTCTACATAACTTGATGAAGCTCTACATGACTTGATGAAGTTCTACATAACTTGATGAAGCACTACATGACTTGATGAAGCTCTACATAACTTGATGAAGCTCTACATGACTTGATGAAGCTCTACATGACTTGATGAAGCTCTACATAACTTGATGAAGCTCTACATAACTTGATGAAGCACTACATGACTTGATGAAGCTCTACATGACTTGTTGAAGCACTACATGACTTGATGAAGCTTTACATGACTTGATGAAGCTCTACATAACTTGATGAAGCTCTACATAACTTGATGAAGCACTACATGACTTGATGAAGCTCTACATAACTTGATGAAGCTCTACATGACTTGTTGAAGCACTACATGACTTGATGAAGCTCTACATGACTTGAGGAAGGTCTACATGACTTGATGAAGCTCTACATAACTTGATGAAGCTTTACATGACTTGATGAAGCTCTACATAACTTGATGAAGCTCTACATAACTTGATGAAGCTCTACATAACTTGATGAAGCTCTACATGACTTGATGAAGCTCTACATAACTTGATGAAGCTCTACATGACTTGTTGAAGCACTACATGACTTGATGAAGCTCTACATGACTTGATGAAGCTCTACATGACTTGATGAAGCTCTACATGACTTGATGAAGCTCTACATGACTTGAGGAAGCTCTACATGACTTGATGAAGCTCTACATGACTTGATGAAGCTCTACATGACTTGATGAAGCTCTACATGACTTGAGGAAGGTCTACATGACTAACTATTGAAAAGTTGCAGAAAGAACTGTTCAAGAGTTGCTGGAGGAACTAGTCAGGAGTTGCTCGAGGAATTAATCAAGAGATGCTGGAGGAACTAGTCAAGAGTTGCTGGGGAAACTAGTCAAGAGTTGCTGGAGGAACTAGTAAAGAGTTGCTGGAGGAATTAGTCAAGAGTTGCTGGAGGAACTAGTCAGGAGTTGCTGGAGGAACTAGTCAGGAGTTGCTCGAGGAATTAGTCAAGAGTTGCTGGAGGAACTAGTCAGGAGTTGCTCGAGGAATTAGTCAAGAGTTGCTGGAGGAACTAGTCAGGAGTTGCTCGAGGAATTAGTCAAGAGTTGCTGGAGGAACTAGTCAGGAGTTGCTCGAGGAATTAATCAAGAGATGCTGGAGGAACTAGTCAAGAGTTGCTGGGGAAACTAGTCAAGAGTTGCTGGAGGAACTAGTAAAGAGTTGCTGGAGGAATTAGTCAAGAGTTGCTGGAGGAACTAGTCAGGAGTTGCTGGAGGAACTAGTCAGGAGTTGCTCGAGGAATTAGTCAAGAGTTGCTGGAGGAACTAGTCAGGAGTTGCTCGAGGAATTAGTCAAGAGATGCTGGAGGAACTAGTCAAGAGTTGCTGGAGGAACTAGTCAAGAGTTACTGGAGGAACTAGTCAAGAGTTGCTGGAGGAACTAGTCAGGAGTTGCTCGAGGAATTAGTCAGGAGTTGCTCGAGGAATTAGTCAAGAGATGCTGGAGGAACTAGTCAAGAGTTGCTGGAGGAACTAGTCAAGAGTTGCTGGAGGAACTAGTCAAGAGTTGCTGGAGGAACTAGTCAAGAGATGCTGGAGGAACTAGTCAAGAGATGCTGGAGGAACTAGTCAAGAGATGCTGGAGGAACTAGTCAAGAGTTGCTGGAGGAACTAGTCAAGAGTTGCTGGAGGAACTAGTCAAGAGTTGCTGGAGGAACTAGTCAAGAGTTGCTGGAGGAACTAGTCAAGAGTTGCTGGAGGAACTAGTCAGGAGTTGCTGGAGGAACTCTTGCCCGTTGAATATTGAAGAACTGCCAGAGGAACTAGTCAAGAGTTGCTGGAGGAACTAGTCAAGAGTTGCTGGAGGAACTAGTCAAGAGTTGCTGGAGGATCTAGTCAAGAGTTGCTGGAGGAACTAGTCAAGAGTTGCTGGAGGAACTAGTCAAGAGTTGCTGGAGGAACTAGTCAAGAGTTGCTGGAGGAACTAGTCAAGAGTTGCTGGAGGAACTAGTCAAGAGTTGCTGGAGGAATTAGTCAGGAGTTGCTGGATGAGCTAGTCAAGAGTTGCTGGAGGAATTAGTCAAGAGTTGCTGGATGAGCTAGTCAAGAGTTGCTGGAGGAACTAGTCAAGAGTTGCTGGAGGAACTAGTCAGGAGTTGCTGGAGAAACTAGTCAAGAGTTGCTGGAGGAACTAGTCAAGAGTTGCTGGAGGAACTAGTCAAGAGTTGCTGGAGGAACTAGTCAAGAGTTGCTGGAGGAACTAGTCAGGAGTTGCTGGAGGAACTCTTGCCCGTTGAATATTGAAGAACTGCCCGAGGAACTATTTCCTCTTGAGTTGAAGATCTGTAAGCGGATTTATTGTTGGATCTATTTCCACCTGGATCTATTGCTGTGGAAATAGATCCAGGATGGTGCAGCAGGAAATGAGAGATCTGACAACATGGGCTTTGTAACATCGTAAATTTATTTTAGTTCAGGATATATAACTGCGAGTCATATTAAGGTCAGTGGTTATTAAATCTCGAGTAAGAGGAGCCCTTCTTAACCACGTTTTTTTTATAGAGCTTCTGGAAGTTGGTCACGGAGATGCAAAGATGGACGACAGGAAACATTGGCTGGAGGTAGAATACTTATTGCAGAGTTTAGTGGATTAATGCGATTATTATAATTATTATATATAAAGGGAAGCGGTGAATCCGTAGGGGTCATACTGCAAAAGTTTCGAAGATAAAATTTGAATAGTTCAGCGGCCTTCTTTCCTGAGGAGTCTGTGACCTCCCGAGGGGTCCGTGATCTCCCGAGGGTCCGTGACCTCTCGAGGGTCCTTTGCCTCCCGGGGATCCGCGGCCTCCTTCGGGTCCGTGGCCTCCCGAGGGTCAGAGGCCTCCCGATTCTCCGTGGCTTCCCGGAGGTGAGTGACCTACAGGTTGGAAACCTCTGAGGTTGATCATTAGGAATGCAGGTGAAAATACACGATACAGAAAAAGCTTTTATTGGAAACGTTGTTCTAACAAAAGCTTGCTCTGTAAAATGGTTCTTTTCTTCACTGTTGTCGCCAGTGCGCTATTTGTTTCCAGGACACATGGGGAGTACATGAAGGACATAGAAGAAGAATAAGAGACTGACTAGAGAGAGAGAGTACAGAATATTGACAAGAAAGATAACAGAGAACTTGGAAATCCGTACCGAGACTGTCTGTTGAGAAGACTCTATTTCTGTCATGGTTTTGGAATATCATACCTCTGCCGGAATGAAAACAGGAGGAAAACTATACTATACCGTGTGGAAAAATGTCATGCAATGTACAGGAGAGAGGGAAGCGTAAGAAAAGCATGGACTACAGTTACTGAATTATTACTGATTTGAACTTAGCTACACATGTGACTCCACCGCTACTCAGAGCCGTGTTGATCAGTGGTTCTGCTTCTGATTGCAACCAGTTGTACTATGACTTAAACAATCATCTACTTTTACCGCTGCTCTTGACAGCCTCGTTATCAACTGATTGCTCTGGTGCAATTGCTAAATAAACATGAAGAATCCGTTGATTTCAAAATGCCCTAGTCTAGTATCTAGATGAATCCTATACTCAAAAGCTGTTTATCCAGTTCATTCTTGAATGACTGCTTTGTCTTTGTTCTTACAACATTAGCCAGTAATTTATTCCATTCTGAAATAACTCTGGAAAAAACTGTGTACGTTCTTGTTTCATCTTCTGCTTCGCAGTTTTAGTCCATTGTTTCGAATTATGACTTCATTCAGAATTTCAAATACTTATTCTTGATTCAGTGCGTCAAAGCCATTTAATATCGTTAAGGCTTGAATGAGATATCCTCGTGATCTCCATTTTCTAAGAGAAGAGGTTTAATGTTCCGAGTCTTTCTTGATAAGATTTGTCTGTAGTAATTACATATTCGTCCTTAATGTAACTGGAAGATTAAAAGTGAACGGCGTGTATAAAACACGGTCTAACATTACTGAGAGTCAGTATAGTATCTGGTCTTTTATGCACGAAATTTCTATCCGTAAAACCTAACATTCTGTTAGCTTTGATATCATTATTTGGTACCTAGGAGGTCAAGGCTTATTATTACCCAAAGGGAATTTTCTAATCCTATCTCGGTTAGCTCGTTGCTAACCATTTATTGTTAATACATATGTGAGACTGTTTTAAATCCAAAATTCATTAATTTAAACTTGTCTACGTTGGAACTCGTCTTCTGCGTCTCCGACCACATCGCCAACCTATCCAGAATTTTCTGCTATCTTACGTATTAGACCTACCTTAAGATCATTTGTGAACGTAGTGAAGAGGATTTTACCAAGAACCAGTTCCTGGGATTGTTCACTATTTACGTCTAGCCACTCAGATACATCTTCCAATAACACTCTCTGCTTCCTGTCTGTGAGGCAGTCATTGAGCGAGACGTGAAGGTTCTCCTACAAAGCGAGCTTGTATTTCGGCCAGTAATTTTCAATGGGGATGCCCTGTTGATTGCATTTTGGAAATCTTCATAAACTACATCTATCGGGAATGTTTTGTCCCAGCTATCGTAAGCATAATAAAAAAAAGGCAAGTTAGTCAGGCATGATCTTTTACTACGGAATCTATTATGGTGTCCTGCTACTAGGTATCTTTGTTGAAAGACCTTTATGTGATTGTCATTTTTTTCTTCTCCTCCGGATGTTTATTTTTACTTCGCTCGTAACTAGAGAAAGCCTCATCTGATCGGCATGAAATTCTCAAGCCCAGTGAACGGTAACAAGGGCAAAACTCAGGTAACAATTGTCATGTGCAGGTGTCCCGTGATCAAGGCTGATGATGAACCGAATCGCAGCATCCTGGAATGACTAACAGCTCCATAAGCCCTCAGTTTCACAGCTGAAGATTTGGAAAGTGACATTCCAGTGTATAAAACGTGCCCATTTTACGTGCAAAATTGGGTGAAATTTTTATTTCCGTTCAAGCCATTTCAGTATATTTTAGTTTTCTTCTTTCGAGCAGCTTTAATTTTTAATGTCTGATAAAATAATGTCTGGTAAAATAATTAAAAAAATAATTATTGGAATCCGTGCTATAAGTGGAGAATGTCTCTTCTGATCGACTTCAAATTTCTACCATTACTGTGGTTTCCTGAACGCAATGTTCACGCTGTTATTGGACACCTTAAGTCTCATTTTACCAATGTTATTGAATAAATAACAGTTGTGATTTACATTCAAAATATTTTTTAACTGATTTTAGATTGTGCAGGTACCAACGTGCTAAAATTATAATTAAAAAATAAAAAAAATATTATTTTTTCCTTACTGGATTGTAGAGAATTTTACAAAGAAATAAATGAGAAGAGAAAGCAGTAAAAGTTTTTATTGTAACTTTTTAAGTTGACTTTCCTATTTTCGGTATATCCTTCGAAAAAAAATAGTCTTCCTCCAAATTTATTGTTTATAACTCCGGAACACTTTATTCGATCGACTTTCAACTTCAGTGCTGGTACACTGTATTCACGACACTTCGCATGTATGGGTACCTGGGTACCTTCAGCACAATACCACACAGCCCATCTCTATATTTAGTTCCCATGTGATACCTAGAGAAAGCCTCCTCTGACCAACTTCAGTTTTTCAACCTAAGAGTCTCTTACTGAGAGGCGGATATATTACTTTAATGCGCTTTGTAGCTGTTAATTTACTAATCTCATTAATAAAACCGTCGTAGTACTACACATACTCTTTTAGACAACTAAGAATTGTACATATCAAGGTGATAACTAACCTTCAAGCAAGACCCTTCATCAGTTCTGGCTATATTATATTTCTAACTAAACATTGCATTGTTGACCATTAAGCTGAATTTGAAAATATTGTAATTTGTTTTTTACATTAGCATGTTCTATTGATTTCGATGTTATAAACAAGAGAAAAAAAATCTGAATTATTTTTTTACACTCTGGACACTGATTTATATTTTTATAAGCAATTATGTTTATGGTAAACTTATGAGGACCGACAGACAGCATCGTACAACCATACATCAGCTCACAAAATACACACAAGGATACATAAACATGCATACGCCCATGAATACATATACACGTGTTTATATGCACACACATACATATTCTCTTGTACGCATATGCACAAGAGAACATATACATACATATACACACGCAAGGATGCACATGCATACATATACAGTATATATGACCATACACACATAAAAGTGTTCTTTCATACATTCACACAAGAAGAGTCATACAAATGCACACATATAAGAACACATATAAACAGAGGGCATAGTCGTCCCGCATACATACGGTTCCACACATATATACACACATGCATGAGTATGTACCAGCGTACATAAGCACTAAACTATTCTGTGTTGATTGAGGTGGAGGAGGCTGGCCTTGTGGAACACGGGGATACCTTTCTGGGATTGTGAATTGAGAGAGAGAGAGAGAGAGAGAGAGAGAGAGAGAGAGAGAGAGAGAGAGAGAGAGAGAGAGAGAGAGAGAGTAATGAGACACCGGGACAGAATGAGAGACCAAGAGAGTGGTATTGGAAGCAGAGGAAATAGATTTGCTGAGAGTGACAGAATGATAAATGGATTTGTGAGAGGATGAGATGGAATCGAGAGAGGTGGATTAAAATCAATTAAGAGGGGTTGGTTTAAAATTAAATTAGAGGGGCAGTTTAGGTACAGAGAGATTTGGTTTTAAAAAACCAGGTACAGGTTTGGGGGAGGAATTTGCATACATAGAGGGTGGACAGCAAGAGACTGATAAAAACAGGGCTAATGAGGAGGTATGGCAGAGAAGAGAGAAGAACAGAATAAAGTGGGAGAGTGCGAGAGAGAATAATAATAATATAACCATTGTATGCACTAAACCTGTATGACTCATAAAGCGCTGTGCATGGATGTGTGCAAGGATAGATATGTGCGAAATGTAGGTGTGTGCAAGGGGTACGAGGTAGCAGAGGTGGAGATTAGTGTGTAAAACTGAAATCGTATTTTATGCCATGAGTTAGTGTCCTTCAGAAGTCAGAACTTTCAGTAAGTGGATCAATTTAAGTGTGTTGGGCTCTGTAGATGTTGGATAATCGATTTAGATATTGTGAAGTGAGTGCGACCTGGCGGTCCTCACAGAGTGGTCACGGTCGTAACTCCGTGTTGTATCCTTGTGTAAGTCGCATAGGTCCGATTCGTTAACCTGAGGGAGGCGTTTCCTAAACACGGCAGCGGTGGGAAGAAGATAAGCCAGAATCCCAATCGTGATGTGACAGGAAAATAATTGTCACGATCTAACTCGGATGAGTGTTTGTTGCAGATGACTGCGGAGTTTCTCAGAAACTGGGAGGTCATACACAGTTGACTGAGTAGTTGAGTCTGCATGTTCACTGATCTGAACATCGGTGTGCTCAAGGACCAAGTTTAAAACGACGTCTTTGTGTTTACTATAAAAAAAAAGTAACATAGCCATGGTGGCTTACGAAGGACGACGCGATGAGGAAAGATCGAATTTTTGGGCAGCATGTAAGCACACTATGGAAGCAACAACCACATAGGAAGACGCAAGATAAACATTAAGGAGAAAGAGCACTGCTGCAGGACTAGTCCCATGCTAGGCAAATCCACCTCACATCCACCCACGCACATTCATGTATTCCTCTGACCTATTTTTAAATCTATCCAAGATTTTCGCTTCAATGACGCTACTCGGGAGTTCGCTCCACTCACCCACAACTCTATTACCAAACAATTGCTTTCCTATATCTTTTCTAAATCTAAATTTTTCCAGCTGTACCTATTGTTGCGAGTCTTCTCTTGGTTACATATTTTTAGCACGTTATTTATATCCCCTTTATTGACATGGTTCCAATGTATAAAGGAGAGAGGGAGGAGGGAGGAGAGGGAGAGAGGAGAGAGAGAGAAGAGGAGAGAGAGAGAGAGAGAGAGGAGAGAGAGAGAGAGAGAGAGAGAGAGAGAGAGAGAGAGAGAGAGAGAGAGAGAGAGAGGAGAGAGAGAGAGAGAGAGAGAGAGAGAGAGAGAGAGAGAGAGAGAAGAGAGAGAGAGAGGAGAGAGAGAGAGAGAGAGAGAGAGAGAGAGAGAGAGAGAGAGAGAGAGAGAGAGAGAGAGAGAGGAGAGAGAGAGAGAGGAGAGAGAGAGAGAGAGGAGAGAGAGAGAGAGAGAGAGAGAGAGAACGATGATCCAACTATATAATTCACTTACATATAAAGTATATGAGATGGGGAAGTTGGTCCTTAAGCCCTTAATCTACGGCAAATGTTCTGCGAATTTCTGGCACTGATCCGAGTGTTCAGAGTAGTGCCTGGCACTGACCTCTTTGTTCATATAGTGCTTAACAAATTTTTGATTGTTGTTGTGATGTTTGTCATTGATCTGATTATTCCACATCGAGTGTCTGTTACTGATGTGGATGACCTGAATGATGTACGACATTGATATACATTTTAGTTCTGGCGATGTGTCGTGGCGTTCTGATTGTTCTAGTGCTGATCTGAGTGTTCTAGTTAATGTCTTGTGTTGCTCTGATTGTTCTAGCAGTGTCTTGTGGTGATCTGATTGTTCTAGTAGTGTCTTTATCTGATCTAATTGTTCTGGTGATGTTTGACGTTTCTGATTGTTATTCTGGTCTGATTATTATAGTAGTTACCAAACATAATTAGTATTAGTAGTAGCAGTAGTATTGCATTATTATTATTATTATTATTATTATTATTATTATTATTATTATTATTATTATTATTATTATTTTATTATTATTATTATATTATTATTATTATTATTATTATTATTATTATTATTATTATTATTATTATTATTATTATTATTATTATTATTATTATTATTATTATTATTATTATTATTATTGTTATTATTATTATTATTATTATGATTATTATTATTATTATTATTATTATTATTATTATTATTATTATTATTATTATTATTATTATTATTATTATTATCATTATTATATACTAGTAGTAGTAGCAGTAGTAGTAATAGTAGGAATTCAGTTCGCAGAGCTGATGAGTTTCTGACCCTGGCAAGTCATTACTGAAGCTAGCAGGCCAATATATTTCTAGTATATTTCTATGCTCACTATACACCAATGTATTTCTATGCACACTAGAAAAGTCAGCATGGGATCCACAATGACCACAGTGTTGGTGTGTGAGATAATTCTGTAAAAACCTGCTCTGTGGTAACAGTGGAGCCCACGCGTGCTTTCAAGTGTGGATAGAAACATACCAAGCTACACTTGTGAATCTTGTTAGACCGGCATGGTACAGTGGTAAGCACACTGGCCTGCCGGTGTTACGACTGGCTGGCACTGGGTTCTGACACCCTTTGCACTGTAAGTTATTCACAATCCTGTTATTATGATTTAATTTATTATTTTTTGTAGGCATCTCAGAGGGAGTCCCTTTAAGTGGGGTGTCTGTGTTTCTTTTTCTTCCTCAAACTTATCGCTCATAACAAAAAGCGTGTCCGCTCGCCTTCAAACTTTCAACGCTGGTGTATGGCAACTATGGCAAAATTCTTGGAGCAGTTGGCATGTGTAGATTCGCTATAACAAAACTTATAGGAACCATTTCCAGCGTCCAGAAATGGTTCCAATAACTTCCTGCTTAACTTCAACAGTTTTAAAATGTGCCTCTTAATGAACCGAAGGCATGGAGTGAAACTGATGTGTGAGGTGCACACCTGCCAATTTTATGTGTTAAATAATGTTAAATATTTTGAGGTTTTCTCTCCTGAATGGTTTCAATATTCAGAGGCTGATGCAGCTTACGGCCAGGATATTGCTGCTCATTAAGTTAAGTCTATTTGCGGGGAAATTTGTCACTGCACTTAATTAGTACATAAAACTTCGAATAGTTGGAATCCGCACGATAACTCGAGAATGACTCTTCTGATCGACTTCAAATGTTCAGTCCAGGTGTTTTTTTTAAGAAAGCAAGATTTACTTTGTTACTGGGCTGCATTAGTCCTTATTTAGCATTTATATTAAATAAATAATGATATTAATGTCTTTTCTAAGACTAAAGGAAGTCACTTGTGACCAGATTCAAAATATTAACTACAATGTGTTCTACAAGGATGTTGACACACTCTAAGTTTACTATCTGGATTGTTGAACGAACTTAGAATCCTTAGATTCGCATCAAATACTGAAGAATGATTCTTCAGATCGATTTCAATTTTGAAGATTTGACGGGAATTTTTTTTAAAGAAAAGCTGATCTTCATTATGAGGTGTGAAAATTTCAATCTGATAGTTTTATTAAATAAATTTTTTTTTATGTAATGACTAGAGAATGATTCTTCTCTTCGACTTCAAACTCTAAATATTTGTTTATCTAAATTGTTATTGTTTTTGTATTGGGCTGTGTGGGTGCCAGTTTCCCAGTTATTTTGAGCAGTTTTATCAAGCTGTATTTTTTAAATAAATATATATGTATTTTCTTATAAGACTGTACAGCTTTTGAGACAATATAAGTGAGGATGGAAAAATGGTGTACTGTGATGGCGTACTGTGATGGCGTATTGTGATGGCGTACTGTGATGACGTACTGTGATGACGCACTGTGATGGCGTACTGTGATGGCTTATTGTGATGGCGTATTGTGATGACGTACTGTGATGGCGTACTGTGATGGCGTATTGTGATGGCGTACTGTGATGACGTACTGTGATGGCGTACTGTGATGGCGTACTGTGATGGCGTACTGTGATGGCGTACTGTGATGGCGTACTGTGATGGCGTACTGTGATGGCGTATTGTGATGGCGTACTGTGATGGCGTAATGTGACTAGTAGCAAGTGTGCGTCTTATTGATATTGTTACTTAGCTCATACACAGAATGTGACTGAATGTGATAACGAAAGAAAGCCTCTTTTCATCGGCTTAAAATTTTCAATGTTAGTGTGTCTCCTACTCAGCCATAAATAAAAGAAATAGATATTTTCAAGAACTGAAGGAAATACAAAGGAAAAGTGATAACTAAAGGCTACCAATGTGACTACGAGCGAGAAAAGCGGAGGAGGGAGTAATTGAAATATGGATTGCCAAGTCCGTAGACTTTTAATACACCGTAGTTATACTCGAACGGCTTCAGGGAGATAAGAACATAACATAATAAGAAAGAAGGAACACAGTAGCAGGGCTACTGGCCCATGTGAGGCAGGTCCAATTCTTCTACCGGCTTAAGCCAATGCCCTAACCTAGTCAGGCCAGGTCACGTTCACTTAAGGAAGGAGCATGGCATCTGACCTAGTAGCACAAGATAGTCAGGGAAAAACTCACACCCACCCACACCCACTCATGTATTTATCTAACCTACTTTTCAAACTACACAACGTCTTAGCTTCTATGATGGTACTCGGGAGTTTGTTCCACTCATTCACAACTCTATTACCAAACCAGTGCTTTTCTATATCTTTCCTGAATCTGAAATTTTCAAGCTTAAAACCATTGCTGCGAGTCCTGTCTAGACTAGATATTTCTAGCACGCTATTTACACCCCCTTTATTTATTCCTGTCTTCCATTTATACACCTCAATCATATCCCCCCCAACTCTACGCCTTTCTAGAGAGTGCAGATTCAGGGTCCTCAGTCTATCCTCATAGGGAAGATTTCTGATACATGGAATCAACTTTGCCATTCTCCTGCCTTGCATGGGCCAGTAGGCCTTCTGCAGTGTTCCTCCATTCTTATGTTCTTATGTTTTCCAATGCATTTATATCCATTCTGTAATAAGGTTACCAGACTTGTGCAACATAATCTAAATGAGGCTTAACCAAGGATATATAGAGTTGAAGAACAACCTGAGGACTTCTATTATTTATACTTCTTGATATGAAGCCAAGGATTCTGTTAGCTTTATTGCGAACACTAATGCACTGTTGTCTTGGTTCCACATTACTGCTAATCAGAACTCCTAAATCGTTTTCGCAATCAGTAAAATTAAGATCTTCATTATTTAGTTTATATTTTTCCTCGAAGCCCTTTTTATTTACTTTTCCGAGGGTAAAGGGCCCCTACGATATGTGCTAGAGATGAACCAAATCTATGGTATATAAACATATATATATATATATATATATATATATATATATATATATATATATATATATATATATATATATATATATATATATATATATATATATATACATCAGTTTTTTATTTTGTTCATAGCCGAGTGGAAGATTCCTTTTCCTATATGTATATCCCAATGCTTTTCCTTTTGTGTGCTCGTGCCAGGTATTTTATCTCTTGTGAGTTTCAGGTTGGAGGAGCCACTCTATCCCCGTGACAATATCACTGACAACAACACTCTTTTTCCCTTTAGAAACCTCTCTTATTTATGTCAGCATTACTGGCAACAATGGTTTATCCTGTTTATCCTAAGGAGGGACACCAAAGTTTTGGCAACAATGTCTGTCCTGTACTTATCCTCTCACTTTGTGAGATTACTGGCAACAGTTTTCCGCTTTTATTAAGCATTTTTATTTAATGTCACGATTCCTTTGATATTGCATCTTAAGCATATTGATTTTTTCGGACAGTCTCACTGACAGTTATTCCAACTGTCATACTGACAGTTATTCTTCTACTATGGAAAGACTCGCTGATAGTTCTTCTAATATAAACAAAATCTCGGCGAGAGTTCTTACGCTGCATTAAAGAATCTCTGACAGTTCTTTCACAATACTAAAGCGTAGCTGACATATCTTCAACAGTGTTAAAGCCTCGCTGACAGTTCTTCTGCAATATTAAAGTCACGCTGACAGCTTTCCCATCACGCATATTACTCTGCCACGCTCCAGGAACAAGAGAAACCCCCAAGTAACACTCTCCTCTACTCTCACTTGTGAAACTCACACACACACACACACACACACACACACACACACACACACACACACACACACACACACACACACACACACACACACACACACACACACACACACACACATTTAAGCTGAATATTAGAGAGTTCACACATTTCTCACACTTTCCTTTCAATTACACTTCGGACGCCTCTTTTCGACTTATTGCAATCAATACAAAATTTGCACACTTTTCACGTGATTAAACCATCTCAACAATTTTTCATATTGTCTCTACATTATTCCCTTATACACACACACGCATCTCAGAGAAGACATATCCACTGTCTTCAGCCATCTTCTGGCTGCAACATTCAAAGGCCAGACTTTTTAGTCTTGCAGAAGTGTCGTCGCCAACCAGTATACTCTGATTCATTTATATTTTTTTTCAGTCTCTGAAATGTTTCTTTCTGTCCACATATTCCTCAGCACGTCTATAATTTTTTAACACTTTTATTTTATAATGCATTTCATTCCTTTATTCAACAATCTGGTGATTTATCCGCTCAAAAAATTGTATACACTCCATCCTTCAATAATTTTTTTTCCTTTTGTTCTGCTCTCTACAAATTTATCGCATATTTAAACATATTTACCTGGTCCCGATCTTGTAATTAGCTACCTTATCTTACACACTCATTTATTAATTTGTGCACCAACGGCTTTCAACGCTTTTCTTCAGACCTTGAAAATAAGACTGTTATTTACAAAATCAGTGGTTGCAACTCGTTGCCTTTCAAGGTTCACTTCGCTAACAACTTCCCTCATCACATTACACTGCCATGATGACGCTGCACTTCCTTGAGAAAGTATCGATATTAATAACAACCATTATCTATTTCTCATGCGCACAAAATCGCTTGTCTTTAACCTCTAAAAAAAATTTACCATTCAAAAGATTTACTGTCTATTCCATACAACCGAAATAGTTTTTCTCAGTCCACAAATGCAGCAATCAGTTCCGTTCTCTAATTATTACACACGTATTTGGTCCCATATACAGATTTGCTCCACACATGTTCCCTTATGAAAACTGTCGGTGCTCTTTAGCAAGTATTATTTCTGCTTTTTGCCTGTCATTTCGTAAAACAAAATTATTGCAGACAAGTTACTTGGGATAACTAAGAGACAATTGCACTGCAATACAGACACTCGTCGTCTACATTTTCTCAGTATGAAATAAAACACGCAGACTCTGTCAGTCCTTGTGTACACTTCCCTAGCATCATAAACACATTGCAATATTATATTATCACTTTATTCTCATTTACTTCCAGCATATTAATTGTTATCCCATTTATCCTTGCGTTTCCTGTATGTTACTCACTTAGTGCTTCACTCTCTTCCTTCACATTCGCTTCCAGTTCCTAAATCATTTAAATAGATCGTATTCCTACCCAAAACAAAGACGAAAAATATTTCTGTGTTTCATCGTCATCTTTCTGAGAATCATCTTCTTTATCCCCTCTACCTTATGATATCAATGCCTCCTCCTTACCCTTGCCTGTCTCTTCTCATCCATGAGGTGTAGCCAGCAATTCCTGCAAAATTTTCTGGAGTCCTGTCATCCAAAAATGTTTCAACAACAGCTATCATGTCGGGACATCGAGTGTTCACAAAACTATGTGTGAGCTCTCCAACATTAGTAATGAAACCTCTAATGTTGGCCGACAGGATGCTAATAGACTGGCTCCTCATGATGTGGTCAGCTTGAGGTGGTGGGTGTGTAGGGTAGAGAGAGGTAGGGTACTGATGCAGCTGCAGGGATGTAGGTCTGTGATCTTGTATAAGGCACAATACCACCTGCTGGGCTGAGACAGGAGTAGCTGAGTGGGTGACGTGTGAGAGTGTTCACCAATTCAGAGATCCTGCTGGTTTGTTCTGAGAACAGGTCTCTAAACAGGTGGTCCTGTCTGTCAAATTCTTTTTTCTTCCGACACTGGTCCTCCTTTCTTGTAGCAGTAATTGCACCTGGTATCTCGCAGGCAGTTGCTGGCGGTGTGCCCCTTCCGGTGACAGCGAGACCACAGCCTAGGTGCCTGGGAGAGTGGACTATGATTTGCTGCACCTCCTGTGTTTTGCCGATTTGTCCTCAGGTTCTGCCGCTGGGACTGTGTTATCTCTCTCTCTCTCTCTCTCTCTCTCTCTCTCTCTCTCTCTCTCTCTCTCTCTCTCTCTCTCTCTCTCTCTCTCTCTCTCTCTCTCTCTCTATCTATCTCTCTTTTACACAGGGTTTGACAAGGTTAGGTTAAGGATCCCTAGCTTTATTGACAAGCTATTTACAGGTTAAGGATCCCTAACTTTATTGACAAGCTAAGAGCTGTTACCTACATAAGCTCATTTGTAAGCATTTTTATTGTTATGAGACATACAAATAGGGAACAGGATGAAGTTGGAGCCATCTGTGGGCCAGCATTTTTATTTGATCAACTGACTTCATCTCGTTGACATCATTATGCTGTACGAATGTGTTCCATACTCGAGTCATCATGGGTATATATGATCTCAGATGGATTGATGTTCTGGAGAAGGGTACAGCCAGAGTGAAGTTGCTGCTTTCTGCCCGTCTTGTGGTATAGAAGCTTGCTTCTCGCTGTCCTCGAAGTGGATCCAAGTGTAGTACTTTGACAATATTGGCCTTGTACATAACAGTAAGGCCACCCACATCCCTCCTGTGTTGAAGGTTCTGCTGAAATGACAGGTCTATCCAGGATGGGTCCAGGCGAGAGATGAGACGTCTTGCTCTGTTCTCTACTCTGTCAAGCAGTCGCAGATGAGAGGGGAGGCAGGCAAACCAAGAAAGTGGAGCGTACTCAAGGTGTGAGCGTACTCTCTCTCTCTCTCTCTCTCTCTCTCTCTCTCTCTCTCTCTCTCTCTCTCTCTCTCTCTCTCTCTCTCTCTCTCTCTCTCTCTCTCTCTCTCTCTCTCTCTCTCTCTCTCTCTCTCTCTTTCTACTGAATTAATAGGGAGATGACTGACGTCCGTGATACTGAAGATGATGATTATCGCCAATTTTACATAGGAGAAAGATAGCTTAAGTTAGCTTTACGCAAGAGAAAGACAGTTGACGTCAGTGATACGCAAGAAAAAGATAACTGACGTCAATGATACGCAAGATAGCTGACATCAGTGATATGCAAGAGAAAGATAGCTGACGTCAATGATTCGCAAGATAGCTGACGTCAGTGATATGCAAAAGAAAGATAGTTGACGTCAGTGATACACAAGAGAACAATAGCTGACGTCAGTGATACGCAAGAGAAAGATAGCTAACGTCAGTAATACGCAAGATAGCTGACGTCAGTAATACGCAAGATAGCTGACGTCAGTAATACGCAAGATAACTGACGTCAGTTTAACGCAAGAGAAAAATAGTTGACGTCAATGATACCCAGGAGAAAGAAAACTTTCTTCAGTGATACGCAAGAGAAAGATAGCTGACGTCAATGATTCGCAAGATAGCTGACGTCAGTGATATGCAAAAGAAAGATAGTTGACGTCAGTGATACGCAAGAGAACAATAGCTGACGTCAGTGATACGCAAGAGAAAGATAGCTAACGTCAGTAATACGCAAGATAGCTGACGTCAGTTTAAAGCAAGAGAAAGATAGTTGACGTCAGTAATACCCACGAGAAAGACAACGTTCTTCAGTTATAGGCAAGATAAAGAAAACTAACGCCTACGATGCGAGAAAGAAAGATGTCTAGCATCAGTAATAGAGCAAGTAGCTTCCTCTCGTCTGAGTTAAAACATCACCATGACAACCCACTCCCTTGTTATTGTGACGGGAGGTGAAAGCTTTATTTTGGGAGTTACATTATCTCCTCTAATAGCATTTTGATTTAATTTTCAAAGCCCGAGACAATCCCACTTAAAATACTAGTAGGATTATTATCATTATTTTTTTTTTTCAGGTCACTCGATTGTTCGAGATTCATTAAGGCTGCAGTTCACCTGATAACTTGAATCAGGTATCCTGACTCAGGTAACTTGACTCATTGTCATGTTACCTGAGTCAGTATTTATTTAAAACACTTGCAAAAACTTGCAATAGTTATGAACTATTGCCCATAAATGTTCTAATATGTTGTCTGGAGAGGATCTTGCAAGAAA
Organism: Cherax quadricarinatus; assembly: GCF_026875155.1. Classification (NCBI taxonomy): domain Eukaryota; kingdom Metazoa; phylum Arthropoda; class Malacostraca; order Decapoda; family Parastacidae; genus Cherax; species Cherax quadricarinatus. The sequence continues at coordinate 28,383,351 of NC_069410.1, read as the reverse complement.
ATCCTGCAGCTACATCACAGTGTTCGTGCCTCACCCACTCAATCATATGTTTGAAATCGTGTTACTGTGAATTCGTGAGTCATAACCAGAGGCCATTTGTTAGTCTTTATTCTATTTTCTGCCATCGTAGTTCTTACTCCTTTCAAACTGAACTTTCATAGGTTGTGCAAAAAATTCTTCTGTTGCTAAACTTGCAATTTCCGAAGACTGGGTTACTTGTGCCTCACTGAACTAAGAAGTGCATTATGGTAATCTTCTAAGTTACTGTTGGCACGAAACATTTCATGTTCTGTTCTGTTACCGCCATTCCAACTATCAATATGAAATATCGGTAGACTTCATCGTCGTGGACTGCCTCAACTTCTTTCGCATCCAGTGTAGAAAACCTGGGAGTAAAACTCTTGAAGATGGTCATGATCTACGAGATCCTCGGAACAGTCGGTAACATCAGTAGTAGAAAATTATGCAAGAGAAATTAAATTTTTCGTCCCAATTACTTTTTGATATATATTTTGAGAAAGGTGAAACTGACAAGATGAAAGAGAGGTAGCAGGGAAGATTGATAAGGAGTTATTCATGTAAGTTTTTCCAAAATCATTCATGAAACAGTTAGGGTTCAGTCCAGGACCGTACGTTTAATAGCTTTGTTAATAGTCGTGTACGTTCATTGTGACTTTGAACACTGGATTTCCTTATTCCATAAACATAAAGGGTGTAGAGACGAAGACATATTTATACAACGTTTTAAAGTTCCACCACCCGCCTATTGTCTTATATGCACCAAGTCATCCAGACCCTAACACGGTGACCTATTTACATCATTTTCACCGCTGTCAGCTAGAAATGTTTACCAGTATCCAGGAATTTATATTCATAAGGAATTTAATATCCAAAGCGATTCTTGGGGCCTGGAGAAGCAGTCTCTCTCCGAGTTAAACACGAAGTGGATGAAAGTTGCGCCAATATATTTTCATCCAGGCTTATGTTATTAGACGCAAGAAGAGAACGATAACATTTCTGGGAAGAGATCGCTGAACCCTTCAAGTCATCTAAACTTTAACGATCTTTGGGTTTTAACAGAATAAGTATGATGCTCGCCAACTCGTTCAATTGCAATCCTTATCATGCATCAGTGAGAATCGACCTTAACTTAACCTCGTTTCACATTTCCAGTAAGTCTTACCCACATTGATAATTTTTTTATATTTCGTATATGTAATTTACATTATCAACAATTTGGTTGTGCCGCCTCAGCGGTTAATTTATCTTGCACTCTGTGCTCATCCTGTGAGCGGTGTGTAAAAACCAAGATTACAGAGGTCACAATGGGTCTTTGTGGTACGTCCTATCATCAATCCAGCAGGACCAGCGTCTACACGCTTTGCTTGACAAAGATGATAGGACATACCATGCAGATAGTGGATCAAAAATAGTTGTAAATACCACAGGCAGTGATCACACCATCCCACTAAAGCCTTCATGAGTACTCACCACCGGGTCTTACCTCACAGTTGGGTAGTGCATAAGGTGGAGAAGTGGCCAGCATGAACGGATGGGTCAGTGGTTCTCTGTCCTGCAATCTATGTTTTAAATCTAACGATAGTTTATCTTCAGTGACCCTGCTTGGTAGATTGTTCCACACACTGACATTTCAGTCGACTCACCAATACTTGTATCCTCTCTGGTAGCAACGCACTGCGGAAGGCCCTCCAGGCTTGATGCAGAGGAATTCATTACAAGGGAACGAAATCTCATGAATCTCTATTAATAGAGGTTCTTCTGTTTACTTAAGTCTTTCTATCTATTTTAATGGATGGAGAGTGAAATTGACAGGGAATCAGATCACCGGGACCGAAACCGACTGGAAGTGAAATTACCGGAAGCAAAACTGACGTTGTGTCAAATTACTGGGAGTGAAATTGACAGTGAGTTAAATTACTGGGAGCTAAAATTAACTAGAACCGTAAAAAATAGTGAATAAAGTTAGTTTTAGAGCGAGTCGACACGTGGCTATTGAAGCAGTAATTTAATCGAAAAGTGACATCATATATATATATATATATATATATATATATATATATATATATATATATATATATATATATATATATATATATATATATATATATATATATATATATATATATATATATATATATAACCTCAAATTTAGGTTTAAAAAAATGTGCATATGCTATAAATATATTATATGATATATATACACTTATGGGTGTATATACTCACAGAGATACCCGTTCACTGAATATACATTGAGCTATATACACCTCGGTGTATACGCACAGATATACACATTTCGATGCATAAAAACTGAGAAGTGGATAGAAATTGAGAGATATGCTCATCTTAGTGTGTATATCCAATGACGTCAATACCCAGCTCGAAGCTTGACGACAAAGCTGTCTCGTCTCAAAATTCGCAACGAGCATAAAACGACCATACAACGAGCGTAAACGTGCATAAAACGAGAATAAAAAGAGCATAAAATGTGCATAAAACGAGCATAAAACGTGCATAAAACAAGCATAAAACGAGAATGAAACGAGCATAAAACGTGCATAAAACGAGCATGAAACGTTCATTAAACGAACATAAAACGAGCATAAAATCTGTATAAAAGAACGTGGATGTAGAGAATAATAAAATAATTACTCTCAAGGGGCAGAAGATAATCGTACTGGTCACATATATCCTGGGGAATGGGAAATAATCGGGTCTGATCCAAGGAAAGGGAGACTACCTCTAGTTCCTTGGAACAGGAGCTCTTCAGCGGTCTAAGGCTTCCCTTCCTTCCCTTGATGTATTGTAATTTTATTATGAGTTCTTTAATAGGGAAGTGGTGGAGAGACAGTGGTGGAGAGACAGTGGTGGAGAGACAGTGTTGGAGAGACAGTGGTGGAGAGACAGTGGTGGAGAGACAGTGGTGGAGAGACAGTGGTGGAGAGACAGTGATGGAGAGACAGTGGTGGAGAGACAGTGGTGGAGAGACTGGTGGAGAGACAGTGGTAGTGAGACAGTGATGGAGAGACAGATGCGGAGAGACAGATGTGAAGAGACAAATGTGGAGAGACAGTGGTGGAAAGACTGGTGGAGGGACAGTGGTAGTGAAACAGTGGTGGAGAGACAGTGGTGGAGAGACAGATTTGGAGAGACAGAGGTGGAGAGACAGTGCTGGTGAGACAGTGTTAGTGAGAGAGTGGTTGAGAGACAGTGGTGGTGGGAAAATGGTGGATAGACAGTCGTGATGAGACAGTGATGGAGAGACAGTGTTCGACAGTGTTAGACAGGTAGAGAGGCAATGGTGGAGAGACGGTGGTAGAGAGACAGTGTTGGAGAGGCAGAGTTGGAGAGACAGTCGTAGACAGAGGTGGAGAGACAGTGTAGGTGAGACAGTGGTTGAGAGACAGTGGTGGGGAGACAGTGGTGGTGAAACAAAGTTGGAGAGACAGTGGTGGTGAAACAGAGTTGGAGAGACAGTCGTGGAATGACAGTGGTGGAGAGACAGTTGTGGAGAGACGGTGGTTTTGAGACAGTATTGGAGAGATAGAGATGGAGAAACAGTGTTGGAGAAACAGTTGTGAAGAGACAGTGGTGGAGAGACGGTGGTGGTGAGACAGTGGTGGAAAGAGAATGGTGGAGAGACAGTAGTGGAGAAACCGAGGTGGTGACAGAGTGGTGGCGAGACAGTGGTGGAGAAGTAGTGGTGGAGAAACATGCGGGGAGACAGTGATGGTGAGACAGAGGTGGAAAGACAGAAGTAGTGGAGAGAGACAGAGGTGGTGGAGAAAGACAGAGGTGGTAGAGAGAGACAGAGATGGTAGAGAGAGACAGAGGTGGTGGAGAGAGACAGAGGTGATGGACAGAGACAAAGGTAGAGAGAGACAGAGGTGGTGGAGAGAGAGACAGAGGTGGGAGAGACAGAGGTGGTGGAGAGAGAGACAGAGGTGGTGGAGAGAGACAGGGGTGGTGGAGAGAGACAGAGGTGGTGGAGAAAGAGACAGAGGTGGTGGAGAGAGACAGTGCTGGTGGAGAGAGACGGAGGTGGTGGAGAGAGAGACAGAGGTGGTGAAGAAAGACAGAGGTGGTGGAGAGAGACAGAGGTGGTGGAGAGAGAGACAGAGGTGGTGGAGAGAGACAGGGGTGGTGGAGAGAGACAGAGGTGATGGAGAAAGAGACAGAGGTGGATTCAGAGAGACAGTGCTGGTGGAGAGAGACAGAGGTGGTGGAGAGAGGACAGAGGTGGTGAAGAGAGACAGAGGTGGTGGAGAGAGACAGAGGTGGTGGAGAGAGACAAAGGTGATGAAGAGAGACAGAGGTGGTGGAGAGACAACAGTGTTGGAGAGAGAAAATTGGTGGAAAGAGACAGAGGTTGTGGACAGAGGTGGTGGAGAGACAGAAATATAGAGACAGAGATGGAGAGACAGGTGATGGAGAAAGTCAAAGGTGATGGAGAGAGTCAGAGATGGTGGAGAGAGACAGAGGTGGTGGAGAGAGACAGAGGTGGTGGAGAGAGAAAGAGGTGATGGAAAGACAGATGTGGAGAGACAGACGTGGTGGAGAGAAACAGAGGTGGCAGAAAGACAGAAATGGAGAGATAAAGGTGGAGAGACAGAAGTGGTGGAGAGAGACAGAGGTGGTGGAGAGACAAAGGTAGTGGAAAGACAGAGGGAGTGGAGAGACAGAAGGAGTGGAGAGACAGAGGTACCGGAGAAACAGAGGGAGTGGAGAGACAGAAGTAGTGGAGAGGCAGAGGGAGTGGGGAGACAGAGGTAGTAGAGAGACAGAGAGAGTGGGGAGACAGAGGTAGTGGAGAGACAGAGGGAGTGGAGAGACAGAGGGAGTGTAGAGATAAAGGTAGTGGAGAGACAGAGGGAGTGGAGAGACAGAGGAAGTGGAGAGACAGAGGGAGTGGAAAGACAGAGGGTGGAGAGACAAGGGGAGTGGAGAGACAGAGGAAGTGGAGAGACAGAGGGAGTGGAGAGACAGAGGGGTGGAGAGACAGAGGGACTGGAGAGACAGAGGGAGTGGAGAGATAAAGGTAGTGGAGAGACAGAGGGAGTGGAGAGACAGAGGTAGTGGAGAGACAGTGGGAGTGGAGAAACAGAGGAAGTAGAGAGACAGAGGGAGTGGAGAAACAGAGGAAGTGGAGAGACAGAGGGACTGGAGAGACAGAGGGGTGGAGAGACAGAGGGAGTGGAGAAACAGAGGCAGTGGAGAGACAGAGGAAGTGGAGAGACAGAGGGGTGGAGAGACAGGGGGAGTGGAGAGGCAGAGGGAGTGTAGAGATAAAGGTAGTGGAGAGACAGAGGGAGTGGAGAGACAGAGGAAGTGGAGAGACAGAGGGAGTGGAGAGACAGAGGGGTGGAGAGACAGAGGGAGTGGAGAGACAGAGGAAGTGGAGAGACAGAGGGAGTGGAGAGACAGAGGGGTGGAGAGACAGAGGGAGTGGAGAGACAGAGGAAGTGGAGAGACAGAGGGAGTGGAGAGACAGAGGGGTGGAGAGACAGAGGGAGTCGAGAGACAGAGGGAGTGGAGAGACAGAGGGAGTGGAGAGACAGAGGTAGTGGAGAGACAGAGGTAGTGGAGAGACAGTGGGAGTGGAAAAACAGAGGAAGTAGAGAGACAGAGGGAGTGGAGAAACAGAGGAAGTGGAGAGACAGAGGGACTGGAGAGACAGAGGGGTGGAGAGACAGAGGGAGTGGAGAGACAGAGGAAGTGGAGAGACAGAGGGAGTGGAGAAACAGAGGAAGTGGAGAGACAGAGGGACTGGAGAGACAGAGGAAGTGGAGAGACAGAGGAAGTGGAGAGACAGAGAAAGTGGAGAGACAGGTGGAGAGATAAAGGTGTTTCTTTTTCACTGCATTTCTCAACTCGTGGCTTGGAAAGCTTATGCACGCTCCGCTGCCTTGTAATTACTTCTAAATCCCTTCTCCTTTCTCGGCTTTAAGTAATCAAGGTTCAGAAGTTGAGTACACACACGAGAAGAGAGGTTCAAAGGCTGAGTGTACACAGAGGTGAGGTTTAGAGTTTGATTACATACACAAATAGAGCTTCAGAGGTTGAACGCACAAAGACGAGGGGGTTCAAACTTGGGGACATGAAGAGATAAAATTTAGGAGTCGAGTACACTTAGGAGTAATGAGGACACAAAGTCTAGATTCAGAGGTTTGATATAGAGAGGAGAGAGGGGTCAGCAGTTGAGTACAAGAAAGAAGAAGTTCAAAGGCTGAGTACACACTAAAGCGAGGTACAGAGCTTGCGAAAGCACTGTGAGGATCAGAGGTTTGATACAGAGAGATAGAGAGGTAGAACGATTGAGTACAAAAAACAAAGGTTGAGAGGGTGACTACACACTGAGGTAAGTTTCAGAGGTTACATACACACTGAGACGTTCAGAGGTTTTATACAAAGAGGAGAAAGAAAAGTTCAGCGATTGAGTACAAAAAATGAAGAGTTTCAAAGAGTGAGCATATACTGAGGCGAAGCTCACAGGTTGAATACTAGTAAGACTGACACACTCAAGCTGGTAACCACTAGCACTAAGTGCTAGCTCGGAGTGTCTCATACCAGCTACGAGGTTCGTTATCCTTAAGAGTCTTCATGAGGAAACCTGACTACTTCTTCCATTCACTTCCAGATCAGCCGAGCTGTTGGTACCTACGCCGAGCTGCGGGCAGCGACCTCCAAGTAGGTCTGATCTGAAACCATCCCTACTAGTATGTAGATTTGTTTTCAAATTTAAAGATTTTTCCATACTTGACGATAAAATAATCGAGTTGAAAGGAAAATTTCGACCCTGAGATTTTTTTTTTCGTCAGTATAAAGATTATTAAGATATTTTCGTATCATTAAAGAATAAACGTATTTTTTTAAGAGGAATGTTGATTTCAGTTATCTAGGGCCATTTCCTGTATAGAGACTATAATATT
>NC_069410.1:28308904-28371404 GCF_026875155.1 Cherax quadricarinatus | reverse complement strand
CGACCCCTGCAACCACAAATAGGTGAGTACAAATAGGTGAGTACACACACACACACACTCATACACACACACACACACACACACACACACACACACACACACACACACACACACACACAAACCTTCTTGAGTTTTATGACAAGGTAATAGAAGTAAGACACGACAGAGAGGAGCGGGTTGATTGTATTTTCTCGGACTGCAGGAAGGCCTTCGACACAGTTCCTCACAGGAGATTAGTGCAGAAGCTGGAGGATCAGGCGCGTATAACAGGAAGGACACTGCAATGGATCAGAGAATACCTGACGGAGGCAACATCGACTCATGGTACGTGATGAGGTATCACATTGGACGCCTGTGACGAGCGGGGTCCCACAAGGGTCAGTCCTAGGACCAGTGCTATTTTTGATATACGTGAATGACATGATGGAAGGGATAGACTCTGAAGTGTCCCTGTTCGCAGATGACGTGAAGCTAATGAGAAGGATTAAATCGGATGAGGATCAGGCAGGACTACAAAGAGACCTGGACAGGCTGGACACGTGGTCCAGCAACTGACTTCTCGAATTCACCCCTGCCAAATGCAAAGTCATGAAGATTGGGGAAGGGCAAAGAAGACCGCAGACAGAGTATAGGCTAGGTGGACAAAGGCTGCAAACCTCACTCAAGGAGAAAGATCTTGGGGTGGCCATAACACCGAGCACGTCTCCGGAGGCACACACCTACCAGATAACTGCTGAGGCATATGGGCGCCTGGCAAACCTGAGAATAGCGTTCCGATACCTTAGTAAGGAATCGTTCAAGACACTGTACACTGTATACGTCAGGCCCATACTGGCGTATGCAGCACCAGTTTGGAACCCACACCTGGTCAAGCACGTCAAGAAATTAGAGAAAGTACAAAAGTTTGCAAAAAGGCTAATTCCGGAGCTCAGGGGAATGTCCTACGAAGAAAGGTTGAGGGAAATCGAACTGACGACAATGGAGGACAGGAGGGTTAGGGGAGACATGACAACAACATACAAAATATTGCGTGGAATAGACATTAGGTGAGTACACACACACACACACATACACACACACACACACACACACACACACACACACACACACACACACACACACACACACACACACACACACACACTCACACATAGCTGTGGTGTGTGTGTGTGTGTGTGTGTTTGGGCTTGTGTATATAATGGTGTATGAGTGTGTGTGTGTATATGCGTGCATGTGCGTGTATGTGTACTGGTGTGTAGGTGTGTAAGTGTATGTATGGGCTTGTACTTGCCTAATTGTGGTTGCTTGGGCCCAGACTCAGCTCCTGGCCCGCCTCTTCACTGATCGCTACTAGGTCCTCTCTCTCCCGCTCCATGAACTTTATCATACCTCGTCTTAAAGCTATGTGTGGTTCCTGCCTCCACTACATCACTTGCTAGACCATTCCACTTCCTGACTATTCCACTTCCTGAAGAAATACTTCCTAACATCCCTTTGATTCATTTGAGTCTTCAACTTCCAATTGTGACCCCTTGTTTCTGTGTCCCCACTCTGGAACATCCTGTCTCTGTCCACCTTGTCTATTCCTCGCAGTATTTTGTATGTCGCTATCATGTCTCCCCTAACCCTCCTGTCCTCCAGTGTCGTCAGGCCTATTTCCCTTAACCTTCCTTCGTAGGACATTCCCCTTAGCTCTGGAACTAACCTTGTCGCAAACCTTTGCACTTTCCTAATTTCTTGACGTGCTTTACCAGGTGTGTGTTCCAAACTGGAGCTGCATGCTCCAGTATGGGCCTGACGTACACGGTGTACAGTGTCTTGAACGATTCCTTAGTAAGGTATCGGAACGCTATTCTCAGGTTTGCCAGGCGCCCATGTGCTGCAGCAGTTATCTGGTAGATGTTTGGGTCCGGAGACATGGTCGGTGTTATGGTCACCCCAAGATCTTTCTCACCGAGCGAATTTTGCCGTCTTTGGCCACCTAGCCTATACTCTGTCTACGGTATTCTTTGCCCTTCCTCAATCTTCATGACTTTGCATTTGGCAGGATTAAATTCAAGAAGCCAGTTGCTGGACCAGGTGTCCAGCCTGTCCAGGTCTCTTTGAAATCCTGCCTGATCCTCATCTGATTTAATTGTCCTCATTAACTTCACATCATCTGCGAACAGGGACACTGCTGAGTTTATCCCTTCCATCCTGTCATTCATATATACCAAAAATAGCAATGCTCCTAGGACCGACCCCTGTGGGACCCCGCTCGTCACAGGCGCCCACTGTGATACCTCATCACGTACCATGAGTCGTTGTTGCCTCCGTCAGGTATTCTCTGATCCATTCTTCCTGTTATACGCGCCTGATCTTCCAGCTTCTTCACTAATCTCTTTTGAGGAACTGTGTCGAAGGCCTTCTTGCAGTCAAGGAAAATGCAATCAACCCACCCCTCTCTCTCGTGTCTTACTTCTGTGTGTGAGTGTGTGTGTATGTATATGTGTTTGTGTACGTATGTATATGTATGTATGACTGTATGTATGTATATGCGTATGTGTGTGTGTATATATGTATGTGTGTATATGTGTGTACTTGTGTGTGCGTGTGTGTGTGTGTGTGTGTAAGTTTTTGCAACTCCTGGACGCGCTCTGCTTCTTCCATTAGCGAAATTGAAAGTTGCAAAGCTTTTTATTGTGTAGTGAATGTATGACTGTATTCGCTCTTTTTACACATACACACACGCATACTCACATACGCACATAGCCACATTCATACACACACACATACACGCATGAACAAACGCATACATACACATACACAAAAATACATACATATACATACATTTAAACATGAATGAACACACACACACACACACACACACACACACACACACACACACACACACACACACACACACACACACACAGACACACACACACACACACACACACACACACACACACACAACACACACACACACACACACACACACACACACACACACACACACACACACACACACACACACAACACACACACACACACACACACACACACACACACACACACACACACACACACACACAGAAGTAGACGAAGAATGTTAAGAGGACCAACGGCAACAGCGACCAAGAACAGCGCATCAACGATAATAAATAAAATATTTTGACAATATTATTCACGACATGTTTCAAGCTTCTGACTGAAATTCGAGAAAAAGGTAGACAGGTTTGTCCCCAGATTAGCAACTAGAACTGAAAGGAATGTGCATTTTGAAGATAAGTTGTCAGCCCTGAAGTTTCCGCTCCACCTCGTCTGTCCCGTACACTCCAGTTATAACCCTTAATTTTAAAGGGGGTTGTCCGGTAAGACAGCGGAAAGCTTTGGTTAGATAACCAAAAGTTCAAGCGGTGGGTCATCATATGACTAAGACACCGCGTCAGTAAACACTTGTCCTGTTTCCTGATAAACCTTACCTAACGTAAGCTGCACACTCAAGTCGCTTCACCTACATAACACAGCTAGTGTTAGAACTGACCGGTAGATGGCTCTTCCCACGGGACTTATTGCAGTCACCATTGCTCTTCTCCGTAGAGCAAACCTGACTATAGCCGTTCTCCGTACGAAAATTATTAAAGAAATTTCCGAGACTTCAGATCCCAACAAAACCACAGGCACAACGGGAGTTTGTAACATGCCTGGCTGATGTAACAAATTCTATATCTATGAGACAACCTGCGATCTACAGACACTCCTTCAGAACACAAGTATGCATGCAGCGTGAATCACAGTAAAAAATTTTGCTTGTCTACCGCATCCTGTCTTCCTCTTGTAATGGGAAAGGTGGGGAAAGGGAGGGAATGTGCATGAAAACTAGATCGCAAAATGTATACAGGAATGTATACGTTAGTATCCCCCATTACACACATTGTACAGCATCACCACATAATATAACACTCCTCGACATGACGTCCAGAACCAAGCCACGCCTTATATTGACATCACTTATCATGTCTACCGACCTCTCCACCACCTGACCTGGCCTCAGGATACTTGTATACTTTATAAGGTAGGTGTCTTTGCTTATTTCTGTGTACCCGATAAAGTCCTACAGTGAGTGAAACGTCGCATAACATAATTTTTTTCACCTGCTAAAAGCGTTTTTAAAATTACCACTAGTAGGCTTCTACCAGTATCTATCTCAGTAAGCACGTAACCTTTTGTTTACATTCGTGTACCTACAATAACTCCCAACTCCTCATATTTCACTTCTGTTTCTCCAATCAAACCCCTTGAAACACGCAAGACCAGCGAAGCTCCATCGCAGCCTCTCTATGATATTCCTTCCGTGCATCCAGTTATTCTTAGATAATCGCAACACGGCTCTCCCTTTTGATTGAATATTTATCCTGTCTTCCCTGACTAACCTTACTTACTATCCCAACAACCTCTTACACCAGAAATCACAGAATTACCTCTGCTCACTACCCACAGAAGAGTCTTACCGGATGTGGTGCCTCTTTCTCCCCTTCTAATTCTTCACCCTTCTCAATTTCCCTGCAATAATAACGCAAGACAGGTTCAGCAGAGCACATGAATAATAAAAATGCGAGAAGTAAAGTGTGGAACATAAATGGGAATGGCATCACCCCAAAAAAAAATTGTAGAGAATTTAAGGAGAGATTAGTAGAGCAGACATTATATTCCTCGCAGTGACAAAGCTCATTGGGGTAATCCCAAATTCCATTTTCCCGAAGGGGATTTCCTCATCGTCACAAGTTGAAGGGAAAATAAAAGGAAAGTGGCTCTAATTTTCAAGAATCTGTAGTGCTGAAAATATCGAATTCTCAAAACAAAGAAAAAAAGAATAAAAGCTGATGAAAATGAGGCTGTTTAGAAGAAATGACGTTCATTGTAGGATATACAGTAATAATAGCAATAAAATACATCCTCCCACCAGTCGGTGGCAGATCGATGACCAAGTATGAGGATATCAACAAACTAACGATAAAGATATAGGAACCAGTAGCACAAACAAAACACATGACAAGAACAAAACTGTTGATAGTGAAGAGATTTCCACTACAGGAAGAGAGTGGGAAAATCAGTATCTTTACGAGGGACAGAAATAAAACGAAGAGCAAAGATGATTTAGAGAGTAATGAACGAGCTTCGTGACCCAAGAAATCAACTAAATGACGTTAAAAAAGGGTGACGAGAATAAAAGATTAAATTTGTTCTTTGTTCCAGATCGATTTAGCCCTAATTGAAATCCAATATGAAGAGCAATTAGAAACGAGCGATCGTGTGGTACAAAGCTTTAAGTGGGAATGGAAAAGCGATACGAGAAATAAAATTACAGGAAATCAAACTGCAAAAAAATATGGGAATCTGAATGGATGACAAGAGGACTGAGAGGAGTGCAATGGTGAAGCAAGATATGAAGTTACCGAGGCAAGAGATGATGAATGGCAATGATGCTTCGAAAGTGAGGCATTTATGTACTACTGTACTGTTTAGTACTTAATTACGAACAAGCACACCACACACACACACACACACACACATACACACACACACACACACACACACACACACACACACACACACACACACACACACACACACACACACACACACACACACACACACACACACACACACACATAGGGGGTGGAGGAGTGGTACTTCTCATCAAAAATCGATGGGATTTTGATGAGCTGGAGAGAGGAGACAAAGGAGAAGCAAGAGATTACATAATAGGAGCACTTCAGTCTGGAGGACCCAAGGTGGTAATTGCAGTGATGTATAACCCACCAAACAACAGCAGGAGGCCAAGGCAAGAGTATGACCAGAGTAATAGAGCGATGGTTGACACACTGGCTGAAGTGGCCAGAAGGGCTCATGCGAGCAGGGCAAAGCTGCTGATTATGGGTGACTTCAACCACACGGAGATCGACTGGGAGAACCTGGAGGCACATGGAGGACAAAAAACGTGGAGGGCTAAGATGATGGTGGTGGTACTGGAAAACCTTGTGTACCAACACGTAAGGGTCACTACCAGAGGGAGAAGAGAGGACGGACCAGCGAGACTGGACCTAGTATTCACCTTGAGTAGTGCAGATATTGAGGATATCACATATGAAAGACGCCTCGGGGCAAATTATTATGTAAATCTGAGCTTCCAATACATAGTAGAGTTACAAGTGGAGAAGGGAGCAAGAAGGGCAGGATGAATGAAGCCAAACTACAAGAAAGGGGACTACACAGGCATGAAGAATTTCCTACACGGGGTTCAGTGGGACAGAGAACTGGCAGGGAAGTCAGTAAACGAGATGATGGAATATATGATAACAATATGCAAGAAAGCTGAGGAGAGGTTTGTACCCAAGGGTAACAGAAATGACGAGAAAGCCAGGATGAGCCCTTGGTTCACCCAAGGGTGTAGAGAATGGAAGAAGTATAGAAGGCAAAGGACCCAGAAGAATAAGGAGAACAGTCGTAGAGCCAGAAATGAATATGCACAGGTAAGAAGGGAGGCCCAACGACAATATGAAAATGACACAGCAGCGAAAGCCGAATCTGACCGGAAGCTGTTGTACAGCCACATAGCCACATCAGGAGGAAAACAACAGTCAATGACCAGGAAATCAGGCTGAGGAAGGAAGGAGGGAAGATCACAAGAAATGACCGTGAAGTATGTGACGAGATGGCGCTAGGGCCAGATAACATCTCTTCATGGGTTCTGAGAGAGGGAGAGAGGAAGTAGAGGAGCTATGTGTACCACTAACAACAATTTTCAACACATCTATCGCAACAGGGCGACTACCTGAGATATGAAAGTCAGCAAGTGTAGTCTTAATTTTTAAGAAAGGAGACAGACACGAAGCATTAAACTACAGACCATTGTCACTAACATGTATAGTATGCAAAGTCATGGAGAAGATTATAAGGAAAAGAGTGGTGCAGCACATAGAAAGGAACGAGCTTATCAAAGACAGCCAGCAAGGGTTCAGGGATAGGAAATCCTGTGTCACAAACCTACTGGAGTTCTATGACAGGGTGACAGCAGCAAGACAAGAGAGAGAGTGCTGTAGGTAGATTGCATTATCTTGGACTGTAAGAAGGCGTTTGACACAGTTCCACAAAAGAGATTAGTGCAAAAGCTGAAGAACCAGGCAGGGATAACAGGGAAGGCACAACAATGGATCAGGGAATACCTATCAGGAAGACAAGAACGAGTCATGGTACGTGGCGAGGTGTCAGAGTGGGATCCTGTAACGAGCGGGGTGACACATGGGTCAGTCTTTTAAGACAGGTGATGTTTCTGGTATTAGTGAACGACATGACAGAAGGAATAGACTCCGAAGTGTCCCTGTTTGCAGATGATGTGAAGTTGATAAGAAGAATTAAATCGGATGAGGACAAGGCAGAACTACAAAGGGATCTGGACAGGCTGCAGGCCTAGTCCAGAAACTGGCTCTTGGAGTTCAGCACCACAAAGTGCAAAGTCATAAAGATTGGGGAAGGGCAAAGAAGACCGCAGACGGAATACAGTCTAGGGAGCCAGAGACTGCAACCCTCACTCAAGGAAAAGAATCTTTTGGTGAGTATAACACCGGGACCATCTCCTGAGGCGCACATCAACCAAATAACTGCTGCAGCGTATGGGCGCCTAGCAAACCTAAGATGAGAATTCCGACATCTAATAAGAAATCGTTCAGTACACTGTACACTGTGTATGTTAGGCCCATACTGAAGTATGCAGCACCAGTTTGGAACCCACATCTAGCCAAGCACGTAAGGAAACTAAAGAAAGTACGAAAATTTACAACAAGACTAGTCTCGGAGCTAAGGGGTATGTCCTACGAGAAGAGGTTAAGAAAAATCGACCTGACGACACTGGAAAACAGGAGAGATAGGGGGAGGGGGATCTGATAACGACATATAAAATACTGAGAGGAATCGACAAGGTGGACAGACAGGATGTTCCAGAGATGGGACACAGTAACAAGGGGTCACAGTTGGAAGTTGAAGACTCAGATATATCACTGGGATGTTAGGAAGTAATTTTTTCAGTCACAGAGCTGTCAGGAAGTGGAATAGTTTGGGAAGTGATGTAATGGAGGCAGGATTCATACATAGCTTTAAGAAGAGGTATGATCAAGCTCATGGAGCAGGAAGAGCGACCTAGTAGCGGCCAGTGAAGAGGTGGGGCCAGGAGTTGTGACTCGACCCCTGCAATCACAACTAGGTGAGTACACACACGCATATACAAGAGGTATAGTGTCTAATCGACATATGCCTAGGACAAAATGGTAACTAACATACACACGCACACACACACACACACAAGGGCCAGGAGCTTGGACTCGACCCCTGCAACCTCAACTAGGTGAGTACACACACACACACACACACACACACACACACACACACACACACACATACATATATATATATATATATATATATATATATATATATATATATATGTATATATATATATATATATATATATATATATATATATATATATATATATATATATATATATATATATATATATATATATATATGTATATATATATATATATATATATATATATATATATATATATATATATATATATATATATATATATATATATATATATATATATACATACATACATACATACATACATACATACATACATACATACATACATACATACATACATACATACATTACAAAGAATTACTTCAATTGGGTTCACCAACTAACGTTTCGTCGAGGCTTCGTTGTGGTTTACTTGCCTTGTGTTTTTAACTGCTTGATTTGTTTTCCCCTTGATTTACTTTTTCTTTCTTTGTTTTTTCATTATATTGTCTTTCCTTTTTTTCTTTGCGTGTTCTGTGCTTTTTTTATGTGCTTGTATATTCCTTGCTTACCTTGTCTACACTTTTCTTTGCCCTTTGTCTTTTTTGTAATTTCTTTCATCTTCTGCCTTTCGTGTTTTCATAATTTGTTTCTCGTTCTTGTTGTGTATTTTGCTGTCATGATTTGTGTTTGAATCTGTGTTTTTAAATGTCATTTTTGTGTGTGTATGTGTGTGTGTGTGTGTGTGTGTGTACTCACCTATTTGTACTCACCTATTTGTGGTTGCAGGGCTCGAGTCTTAGCTCCTGGCCCCGCCTCTTCACCGGTTGCTACTAGGCCCTCTCTCTCCCCGCTCCATGAACTTTATCAAACCTCGTCTTAAAACTGTGTATGGTTCCTGCCTCCACTACGTCATTTTCTAGGCTATTCCACTGCCTTACAACTCTTTGACTGAAGAAATACTTCCTAATATCTCTCTGACTCATTTGTGTCTTCAACTTCCAATTGTGCCCTCTTGTTTCTGTGTCCCCTCCCTGGAACATCCTGTCCTTGTCCACCTTGTCTATTCCACGCAGTATTTTATATGTCGTTATCATGTCTCCCCTGACCCTCCTGTCCTCCAGTGTCGTCAGGCCGATTTCCCTTAATCTTTCTTCATAGGACATTCCCCTTAGCTCTGGAACTAACCTTGTCGCAAACCTTTGTACTTTCTCTAGTTTCTTGACGTGCTTTATCAAGTGCGGGTTCCAAACAGGTGCTGCATACTCCAGTATGGGCCTGACATACACGGTGTACAGTGTCTTGAACGATTCCTTACTAAGGTATCGGAATGCTGTTCTCAGGTTTGCCAGGCGCCCATATGCTGCAGCAGTTATCTGATTGATGTGTGCTTCCGGAGACATGCTCGGTGTTATACTCACCCCAAGATCTTTCTCCTTGAGTGAGGTTTGCAGTCTTTGGCCACCTAGCCTATACTCTGTCTGTGGTCTTCTGTGCCCTTCCCCTATCTTCATGCATTTGGCAGGATTAAATTCGAGAAGCCATTTGCTGGACCAGGTGTCCAGTCTGTCCAGGTCTCTTTGAAGTCCTGCCTGGTCCTCATCAGATTTAATTCTCCTCATTAACTTCACATCATCTGCAAACAGGGACACTTCTGAGTCTAACCCTTCCATCATGTCGTTCACATATACCAAAAATAGCACTGGTCCTAGGACCGACCCCTGTGGGACCCCCCTCGTCACAGGTGCCCACTGTGATACATCATTACGTACCATGACTCGTTGTTGCCTCCCTGTCAGGTATTCTCTGATCCATTGCAGTGCCCTTCCTGTTATATGCGCCTGATGCTCTAGCTTCTGCACTAATCTCTTGTGCGGAACTGTGTCAAAGGCCTTCTTGCAGTCCAAGAAGATGCAATCAACCCACCCCTCTCTCTCGTGTCTTACTTCTGTTATTTTATCATAAAACTCCAGAAGGTTTGTGACACAGGATTTGCCTTCCGTGAATCCGTGCTGGTTGGCATTTATACTCTTGTTCCGTTCCAGGTGCTCCACCACTCTCCTCCTGATAATCTTTCCATAATTTTGCAAACTATACACGTCAATGACACAGGTCTATAGTTTAGTGCCTCTTTTCTGTCTCCTTTTTTAAAAATGGGAACTACATTTGCCGTCTTCCATACCTCAGGTAGTTGCCCAGTTTCCAGGGACGTGTTGAAGATTGTGGTAAGTGGCACGCACAACATATCTGCTCCCTCTCTAAGGACCCACGGGGAGATGTTGTCCGGTCCCATTGCCTTTGAGGTATCGATGTCCCTTAGCAGTTTCTTCACCTCCTCCTCATCTGTATGTATGTCGTCCAACACTTGTTGGTGTATTCCTTGCTGGTGTCCCCATCTGGTCTGTCCCCCCAGAGTCCTTCCTGTCTCTACTTTAAATACTTCCTTAAATCTCGTGTTGAGCTCCTCACATACCTCTTGATCGTTTCTTGTGAGTTCTCCACCTTCTTTCCTCAGCCTTATCACCTGTCCTTGACTGTTGTCTTCCTCCTAATGTGGCTATACAGCAGTTTCGGGTCAGATTTGACTTTCGATGCTATGTCGTTTTCATACTGTCGCTGGGCCTCCCTCCTTATCTGTGCATACTCGTTTCTGGCTCTTCTACTAATCTCCTTGTTTTTCCTGGGTCCTATGCCTCCTGTACCTTTTCCATTCTCTGTTGCACTTAGTTTTTGCCTCCCTACACCTTCGGGTAAACCAAGGACTCGTTTTGGTCTTCCTATTATTTCTGTTTCCCTTGGAACAAAACTTTCCTCTGCCTCCTTGCACTTTGTTGCCACATATTCCATCATCTCGTTTACTGATTTTCCTACCATTTCTCTGTCCCACTGAACCTCCTGCAGGAAGTTTCTCATACCTGTGTAGTCCCCCCTTTTATAGTTTGGCCTGTCCCCTTCAGTTCCTGTTACCTTCTCCACTTGTAACTCTACTATATAATCAAACTCAGAACCACGTGAATCGCTAGCTCCAAGGGGCCTCTCGTAAGTGATGTCCTCAATGTCTGAACTGCTCAGGGTGAACACAAGATCCAGTCTTGCTGGCTCATCCTCCCCTCTCTCTCTGGTTGTGTCCCTGACATGTTGATGCTTGAGGTTTTCAAGTACCACATCCATCATCTTGGCTCTCCATGTTTCGGGACCCCCATGTGGCTCCAGGTTTTCCCAGTCGATCTCCCTGTGGTTGAAATCGCCCATTACCAGTAACTTTGCTCTGCTCGAGTGAGCTCTTCTTGCCACCTCAGCCAGTGTGTCCACCATCACCCTATTGTTTTCTTCGTACTCCTCTCTTGGCCTCCTGCAGTTCTGTGGTGGGTTATACATCACTCCAATGACTACTTTATGTTCTCCGGACTGAATTGTACCTACAATGTAGTCTGTTTTTCCAATCATATCCATGCCTTCCATTTCCTCAAATCCCCATCGGTGTTTTATGAGCAGTGCAACCCCTCCTCCCCCTCTTCTCCTTCTATCTTTCCTCAGGATCTGATATCCCGTTGGGAAGATTGTGTCTGTTATTGTCTCAGCGAGTTTTGTTTCTATGACTGCTATGATGTCTGGGGATTTTTCACTGATTCTTTCGTTCCACTCCTCATGTTTATTCGTTATTCCATCCGCGTTTGTGTACCAAACTTTCAGTTTCTTTTCTATCATTGTGGTCATGCAAGAATATTGGGGTTGGGGGAGCGAGAGCCTTGGTGGGGGCCTATATGGGGCTGTGGTGTAGGTGGGGGTTTGTGAGGGGGGGGGTGGGGTCAGAATGCCCATAAGGGACAGCTGTTGGGGTGAGGTTTGTGATATGGGGGTTGGTGGCAGAGGGAACAGTGAGTGGGTAGTAGTATAGGTTGCTCAGTTGCGTTGGGAATGTCGCGGTTGGAGTCTTTTGGTGGGAGATTCTGTGGGGTGTGTTTGCCCTTCCTCCTGTGTCTAGGTCCTGCTCATTTTCGTCATTGCCTCTCGTTCCTCCTTGCGTCTCTGTACCCTCTCTTTTAGTGTAGTCCTTTCTTCTTGTGTTCTGTCGCGGTCGAGGTATACTCTCTGGTACCCCTGTTTGTCCCTCAGTCTTGCTTTCTCTTGCAGAATCCTGGTTCGAACTGATTCTTCCTTGAAAGTTACTCTGATAGGCCGTATCCTTCCACTCGCAAACCACCCAATTCTCTGAAAATTTGTCACCTGGGTCATATCGCCCTCACCTATTGTTTTCATGATGCCTTCAATCATTTTTTTCTCCTCCTGTTTTATTTCCTCAAAGTTGTCCCCTTGGGTTCTTGGAGCCCGTACACAAAAACTGACCTCGCCCTTTCCTCCTCCCACTGAGTCTCCATCTGCTTCCTCTGAGGCATTTTATTTCCTTCCATTGACATGTTCTTGCCTTCAGTCCCTGTCATATCTGAAACTTCTATTCTCAGTGAACTGTCTTTCATGACCAGCTGTCCCTTGCTACTGCAGTTGGCTGTTAGAATCTCTGCATATAGCATACCTTCATTGTCTTCGGACCTGTCATTTGATCTTAATGTGCTCCTCGTCTTTTCCCTGGCCCCACGTGGGTCTGATAGGGCCTTCGTGTACTGCATGTCTCCGTTGTTGCTTACCGTCCCCTTGTCTGCGCCTGACATTGAATTTCCTGATGTCACATCTGAATTGTCATTTGTCTCTCTAATCTGTTTCAGGCTTTGCAGTTTCTCTTCAAAGCACTGTATCCTAGCTTCTGCTGCTAAGACCTGTACTTCCCACTTCCTGCACTCTTCAGCTATCCGCTCCTCCATTTTCTTACCAAGCTCTACTATCTTCCTTCCCCACTCTTCCTCCCTCTTTTGGAGCTCTAACTCACAGTCTTTCCTCCCTGGTTAGTCTACCAGATCTCTGGTTTTCCGTCCTCTAGGGCCACCCATTTTTTTTTTTTTTTTTTTTTTTACCACAGACAAAAGGCTAGGGGAGGGAGAGGGTGCGAGGGGGAGAGAGAAAGGGTAGAAAGAGGGAGAGTGTGTGTGTGTGTGTGAGTGTGTGTGTGTGTGTGTGTGTGTGTGTGTGTGTGTGTGTGTGTGTGTGTGTGTGTGTGTGTGTGTGTGTGTGTGTGTGTGTGTGTGTGTGTGTGTGTGTACTCACCTAATTGTGCTCACTTAATTGTGGTTGCAGGGGTCGAGACACAGCTCCTGGCCCCGCCTCTTTACTGATTGCTACTAGGTCCTCTCTTTCTCTGCCTCCAGAGCTTTGTCATACCTCGTCTTAAAGCTACGTATGGTTCCTGCCTCCACTACATCACTTGTTAGGCTATTCCACTTCCTATCGACTCTATGACTGAAGAAATACTTTCTAACATCCCTCTGACTCGTCTGAGTCTTCAGCTCCCAATTGTGACCCCTTGTTTCTATGTCCTCTCTCTGGAACAACCTGTCTCTGTCTACCTTGTCTATTCCACGCAGTATTTTGTATGTCGTAATCATGTCTCCCCTGACCCGCCTGTCCTCCAATGTCGTCAGTCAGTGTGTGTGTGTGTCTGTTTTGGCCCAGTCACTCAGTGGTTGGACATGGAACAAACTGCAAGACAAATCATTTCTGTGGTAACTTACTGCACAATCAGCCTAACAGATTAATATATGCGGTGGAACACTTTCATTTTTTCACAAATAGACGATTATATTTTCGGATGTTTTTCTTTATTAGCGCTTCTCTCATTTTAGTTGCTTAGTTCATTATTGCTTTGTTCGTGTTCGCTTTTTGGGATATAATATCTAGTTAGGCACGCTGAGGATTTTCGGCTGAATTTCATCTTTTTGCCAGATTTCCAAAATTTTAATTCTGTTAAAAAAAACTCGTTAAATGAAAAATGTTCAGTATAATAAATTAAATGATTATCAAAACATTACCAAGATGGTAGTGATAATAAAGGCGGAATAAAGACAATGGCTTCAATAAAAATATAAATATTTAAAGGTGTAATCCGTTTGTTGAGTTCTGTCACTGCGGAGTCATGTTAAATAGCTTCCGTGTTTCTGTTCAGATCTGACAAGTACGGACTACTTAATGTGCAAAGAACCTTTAGCGAAT
The DNA here is from genome assembly GCF_026875155.1 of Cherax quadricarinatus. NCBI lineage: Eukaryota > Metazoa > Arthropoda > Malacostraca > Decapoda > Parastacidae > Cherax > Cherax quadricarinatus. Next base: position 28,356,952 of record NC_069410.1, on the reverse strand, counting down.
GGTCAACTGAGGTAAGACTGCAATACATGGTCAAGACACTTGACATCATCGGCTGCAATACTTGGTCATAATTATCACTGGACATCTGTGATAGCAATACTTGGTCATAACACTGGACATCTGTGAATGCAATACTTGGTCATAACACTGGACATCTGTGACTGCAATACTTGGTCATAACACTGGACATCTGTAGCTGCAATACTTGGTCATAACGCTGGACGTTTGTTAGTGCAATACTTGGTCATAACACTTGACATCTGTGACTGCAATACTTGGTCATAACACTGGACATATGTAACTGCAATACTTGGTCATAACGCTGAACGTTTGTTAGTGCAATACTTGGTCATAACACTTGACATCTGTTACTGCAATACTTGGTCATAACACTGGACATCTGTAACTGCAATACTTGGTCATAACACTGGACATCTGGAACAGCAATACTTGGTCATAACACTGGACATCTGTGACTGCAATACTTGGTCAAGACACTTGACATCATCGGCGGCAATTCTTGGTCATAACACTGGACATCTGTGACTGAAATACATGGTCAAGGCACTTGACATCATCGGCTGCAATACTTGGTCATAGCACTGGACATCTGTGACTGCAATACTTGGTCATAACACTGGACATCTGTGACTGCAATACTTGTTCATAACACTGGACATCTGTAACTGCAATACTTGGTCATAACACTGGACGTCTGTGACTGCAATGCTTGATAATAACACTGGACATCTGTGACTGCAATACTTGGTCATAACACTGGACATCTGTGACTGCAATACTTGGTCATAACACTGGACATCTGTAGCTGCAATACTTGGTCATAACACTGGACGTCTGTGACTGCAATGCTTGATAATAACACTGGACATCTGTGACTGCAATATTTGGTCATAACACTGGACATCTGTGACTGCAATACTTGGTCATAACACTGGACATCTGTGTGGCAATACTTGGTCATAACACTGGACATCTGTAACTGCAATACTTGGTGATAACACTGGACGTCTGTTACTGCAATACTTGGTCATAAAGTCACACTAACAGAGGAGGAGCAGAACGGCTATATATAGGCAGGAAGAGGTAGAGGTAGTAGTAGTGGTAGTAGTAGTAGTAGTAGTAGTACAAGAATTGTATATAATACCGACAGGATGAAATGACACATGCACAACACCCGGGCATCCCCACCGTAGACGTTTCGCCATCCAGCCAGCCACTGGATGGCGAAACGTCCACAACAAAGACAACCAGATGCCGCACATGTGTCTAATTGCATCAGTAGAAGTAGTAGAAGAAGAAGAGGTAGTAGTAGTGGTAGTGGTAGAAGTGGGAAATAAGGAAGACGAGCCAGTCAAATACAAAGGAAGGGGAGCACTGCAAGAGAGCTAGAAACCCACAGAGGGAGAGCAAGCGCACCGAGGTGCGTGAAAGGGGAAGTGGTGAAATAAAATAAAGAAGGAACAGAAACAGGAGACAGGAGAGAGAAAGACAACCCAGAGGAGAAAAGGAGGAAAGGGGAAGAGGAAGAAGAAAAAGAAGAAGAAGAAAAAAATGAGGATTCAGGTTAAGTCACGGGTGTTCTGAAGTTTGGAGCATTTTACAATGTAGTGGGAGAGGAAGGCATCTACAGAGACGAAGCCAGGGCTAAGGTTCATACAAGGAAAGTTGTGTATAAGAGAGGATTCAACTAAACGGCGACTGTTCGAGTTGGAAGTAGGGAAGACAGTTTTAGCAGAAGACCAGTCAATAGGATGGCTATGATCTCTGACGTGACAGAAAAGAGCATTGTTAGTGTCGGCAAGCCTAACACTATTTTTGTGCTCCTTAAGTCTGTCAGAAAGAGATCGACCAGTTTCTCCAAAGTATTGAAGAGGACAGGAGGAGCAAGAAATAGAGTAGACACCAGGAACATCTGTAGAGGGAGGAGAGGTATGAACGAGATTAGTGCGAAGAGTGTTAGTCTGGCGGAAGGTAAGCTTGATGTCTAAGGGACGGAGAGAATTGTTGAGATTAGAAAGACCGGAAATGTAGGGAAGGCAGAGGATAGAAGAGTTCCCATGAGTAGAGAGTTTGGGAGAGAAGAAATTGCGTTTAGCACGTGAGAGGGCAGAGTCTATGAAATGGGAAGGGTAGCCAAGACGGGAGAACGAATTATAAAGAGTGGAAATTTCTGCTGGAAGGAACTGAGGATCACAGATGCGGAGGGCACGGAGAAAGAGGGAGATAAGAACACTTTTCTTGACAGGGGAAGCATGATAGGAAAAGTAGTGAATGTACATGCCACTGTGCATAGGTTTACGGTAAACGGAAAAGGAAAAACCTGTATCTGAGCGGTGGACATGGACATCAAGGAAAGGAAGTAAGGAATTAGATTCCCATTCAGCATGTGTCATTTCATCCTGTCGGTATTATATACAATTCTTGTACTACTACTACTACTACTACTACCACTACTACTACCTCTACCTCTTCCTGCCTATATATAGCCGTTCTGCTCCTCCTCTGTTAGTGTGACTTTGTCAATGGTCCAAGTCGGACCGAAACGTCGTCGTAAGCTTCTGTCTTTTATGTGCGGGTTATTTGTGTATTGTTCCAGTCACGGTATTGTGCCTTTTTGTTATTTATTTATTCTTGGTCATAACACTGGACGTCTGTGACTGCAATACTTGGTCATAACACTGGACATCTGTGACTGCAATACTTGGTCATAACACTGGACATCTGTAACTGCAATACTTGGACATAACACTGGACATTTGTGACTGCAATACTTGGTCATAACACTGGACATCTGTAGCTGCAATACTTGGTCATAACACTGGACATCTGTGACTGCAATACTTGGTCCTAACACTGGACATCTGTAGCTGCAATACTTGGTCATAACACTGGACATCTGTAGCTGCAATATTTGGTCGTAACACTGGACATCTATGACTGCAATACTTGGTAAAGACACTTGACATCATCGGCTGCAATACTTGGTCAGAACACTGGACATCTGTGACTGCAATACTTGGTCATAACACTGGACATCTGTAACTGCAATACTTGGTGATAACACTGGACGTCTGTTACTGCAATACTTGGTCATAACACTGGACGTCTGTGACTGCAATACTTGGTCATAACACTGGACATCTGTGACTGCAATACTTGATAATAACACTGGACATGTGTGACTGCAATATTTGGTCATAACACTGGACATCTGTGACTGCAATACTTGGTCATAACACTGGACATCTGTGACTGCAATACTTGGTCATAACACTGGACATCTGTAACTGCAATACTTGGTGATAACACTGGACGTCTGTTACTGCAATACTTGGTCATAACACTGGACGTCTGTGACTGCAATACTTGGTCATAACACTGGACATCTGTGACTGCAATACTTGGTCATAATACTGAACATCTCTAACTGCAATACTTGGACATAACACTGGACATTTGTGACTGCAATACTTGGTCAAGACACTTGACATCATCGGCTGCAATACTTGGTCATAACACTGGACATCTGTGACTGCAATACTTGGTCATAACACTGGACATCTGTGACTGCAATACTTGATAATAACACTGGACATCTGTGACTGCAATATTTGGTCATAACACTGGACATCTGTGACTGCAATATTTGATAATAACACTGGACATCTGTGACTGCAATACTTGGTCATAACACTGGACATCTGTGACTGCAATACTTGGTCATAACACTGGACATCTGTAACTGCAATACTTGGTCATAACACTGGATGTCTGTGACTGCAATACTTGGTCATAACACTGGGCATCTGTAACTGCAATACTTGGTAATAACACTGGACGTCTGTTACTGCAATACTTGGTCATAACACTGGACATCTGTAACTGCAATACTTGGTAATAACACTGGACGTCTGTTACTGCAATACTTGGTCATAACACTGGATGTCTGTGACTGCAATACTTGGTCATAACACTGGGCATCTGTGACTGCAATACTTGGTCATAACACTGGACATCTGTAACTGCAATACTTGGTGATAACACTGGACGTCTGTTACTGCAATACTTGGTCATAACACTTGACGTCTGTGACTGCAATACTTGGTCATAACACTGGGCATCTGTGACTGCAATACTTGGTCATAACACTGGACATCTGTAACTGCAATACTTGGACATAACACTGGACATTTGTGACTGCAATACTTGGTCATAACACTGGACATCTGTAGCTGCAATACTTGGTCATAACACTGGACATCTGTAGCTGCAATACTTGGTCATAACACTGGACATCTGTGACTGCAATATTTGGTCATAACACTGGACATCTATGACTGCAATACTTGGTCAAGACACTTGACATCTGTGACTGCATTGCTTGGTCATAACACTGGACATCTGTGACTGCAATATTTGGCCATAACACTGGACATCTATGACTGCAATACTTGGTCAAGACACTTCACATCTGTGACTGCAATACTTGGTCATAACACTGGATATCTGTGACTGCAATACTTGGTCATAACACTGGACGTCAGTTACTGCAATACTTGGTCATAACACTGGACATCTGTAGCTGCAATACTTGGTCATAACACTGGACATCTGTGACTGCAATACTTGGTCATAACACTGGACATCTGTGACTGCAATACTTGGTCAAGACACTTGACATCATCGGCTGCAATACTTGGTCATAATTATCACTGGACATCTGTGACTGCAATACTTGGTCATAACACTGGACATCTGTGACTGCAATACTAGGTCATAACACTGGACATCTGTGACTGCAATACTTGGTTATAACACTGGACATCTGTGACTGCAATACTTGGTCATAACACTGGACATCTGTGACTGCAATACTTGGTCATAACACTGGACATTTGTGACTGCAATATTTGGTCGTAACACTGGACATCTATGACTGCAATACTTGGTCAAGACACTTGACATCATCGGCTGCAATACTTGGTCATAACACTGGACATCAGTTACTGCAATACTTGGTCATAACACTGGACGTCAGTTACTGCAATACTTGGTCATAACACTGGACATCAGTTACTGCAATACTTGGTCATAACACTGGACGTCAGTTACTGCAATACTTGGTCATAACACTGGACATCAGTTACTGCAATACTTGGTCATAACACTGGACCTCAGTTACTGCAATACTTGGTCATAACACTGGACATCTTCAGCTGCAATACTTGATCATAACACTGGACGTCAGTTACTACAATACTTGGAGATTATTGGTGTTCTTCGCCACTTCAAAAAATCAGAAAATAGCAGAAAATTGGAAGGGTCATATACATTCTCCTCTTGAAAATCGGCCGTATTACATAGCTGTTGCGCACAGCTTACATATATAACTTTTCGCAAATCTCCCTACAGCAGATGATCCCTGTTAGCAGATTTGGTTATGGAACAAGAGTTAATGAATCCCATGAGAATGATACGATTAACACATGATATCCCAACGGATTTGTTGACTTGTGTCTACTCCGGCAATTGCTGAATTTAATGGTGCCTTCGATCTGCTCATTTAGTCAAGCATAAAAAATATTTAACAAAAATACTCAAGGTTTGGAACATTCATCGCCTGAGGATTTTGAGTCATGACACAAGCAATTTGCTTCTTTTTGTGCTTTGGGTCTATTACTTAATTTAGCACAATAGAGGAGGTAGATCATGGTAATGAATATGATATTGTGTACATGGACTTCAGTAAGGCTTTCGATAAATTTCCACATCAGAGGCTATTGAGGAAACTTAAGGCACACGGAATAGGAGGAGAAATTTTTTCCTGGGTAGAGGCATGGCTAACAAATAGGCAGCAAAGAGTTTGCATAAATGGGAAGAAATCAGAATGGGGGCACGTCACAAGCGGTGTTCCTCAGGGGTCAGTGTTGGGCCCCTTGTTGTTCACAATTTACATCAACGACATAGATGAGGGAATAAATAGCGACATAAGCAAATTTGCTGATGACACCAAAATAGGCCGTCCAATTCATTCTAATGAGGACACTAGAGCACTCTTATGTGGGTGCGTCTTAGGTGGGTGCGTCTTAGGTGGGTACGTCTTAGGTGGGTACGTCTTAGGTGGGTACGTCTTAGGTTGATGCATTTTTGGTAGGTTCGGTTTCAGTGAGTGCATTTTAGGTGAAAATATATTTGGTGGGTATATTTTTAGTGGGTGCCTTTTTTAGTGGGAGTATTTTGGGCTAGTGCGTTTTTCTCGTTATTTCGGGGCAATCAGCTGATTCGCTCGCCATGACTTGAGAATTTTATCTTTCTCTCTCAAGTCTTAAATTCTTTATGTTAATCTCATACTATCTTATTACCTCTGGTTTTATATATATATATATATATATATATATATATATATATATATATATATATATATATATATATTATATATATATATATATATAATATAATATATATATATATATATATATATATATATATATATATATATATATATGTGTGTGTGTGTGTGTGTGTGTGTGTGTGTGTGTGTGTGTGTGATTTTTCACATTTTCAAGAAATAGTAAAAATAATAGGAAAAGAGAAGATTTATAAGGCACATGGCGTGTAGTGAAGATTTAGTAGGTCACATGTCAAGTAAATTTTATGAGTGACATGTCAAGCATAGTTTAAATTCCTCACAAATTCTATTTATTATAAATGAATCAATTTTATGTAACTCTGAACTTATATTCATATTGATATCAGCGCTATTTTGTTATTAAACATTATTTGATTATATTTCACCTAACTAAGTACCTACTTGATAAAATTCTCTCGGTATTTTGAAAATAAATTTTGAGATTTAAATCTCTCACATGAATAAACAGATCATTAGACTCGTGTCCAGTTTTAATTCAATATTAATGTTGATGTAACATTATTTCAAGGCTTTTCCAGTTTGACAGATATAAACATTACTGCAGTCATTTTTAAAGGGCATCTTACAGACACAACAACCAGCACTTTAGGGAAAACTCTTAATCAAATCATATTTTTACTCTATCATGTGTGAGATTATATCTCGGTCTTATAAGTTTTCTCATGTCCTATTTTTTTTAATATTCCTTGATAATGTGAGATATCATAAAAGCGCTTCGAATTCCATTATTTATTTACTGCAGTCATTTTTCATATTGTGATATCATGTTTACTGTCATCATAAATACACACACACACACACACACACACACACACACACACACACACACACACACACACACACACACACATATATATATATATATATATATATATATATATATATTATATATATATAATATATATATATATATATATATATATATATATATATATATATATATATATATATATATGATTGCTGGAGTTATTCCTTTAAAAATTTGAGGTACAGGAGAGGTGAGGAAATGAGTTGTTTGGTAAGTGAGGAAGGTGGTGAGGAAGGTGAGGTGTGTGTGGCAAGTGAGGAAGGTGGTGAGTCAGGTGAGGTGCGTGTGGCAAGTGAGTCAGGTGAGTCAGGTAAGGTGTGTGTGGCAAGTGAGGAAGGTGAGTCAGGTGAGGAGAGGGGCCGCCCACCTGGCCCGTCACCTTTAAGACCAACTCTGTCCGTCACTCCCCCAGCAACTAGATGTTTATTACACCTGACATTACCTGTGACATTATCTGACATACACTTGACATTACCTGACACAACTGACATCACCTAATACATGTTACAGTACCTGACATTATCAGACACACGTAACAAAGAGAATGTCACAACCATTCATGAAAGTAACAAATAGATTAAGAAATATATACAGAAGAAAAGAGAAAATTCTTCTAGAGGGTAATAAGAATTTATCGATCGCCTGGACAATCAGGTCATTAAATAGACTATAAGTAGAAGTAAGTTTAGGTACAGGTACATAAATACAATTATACCTATTATCATAAACAGTAACATGTGTAAGTTTCCTTCGATAACCCAAAAAGTCAAAGTGACTGCTTTCCACGGAGGTCCTAGTAATATCTTATTACTGGAATGTGGTAACTCAGTTCTCAGATGAGGAACTGGAACAGCAAATGATAAACTGAATAAAGGTAATAGATGAGAAAGTGCCCCTGAAACCAGCGTATCAACGAGACGTTAAACAAAACAATAAAAAAACTGAAAACGGCTTCGAAAAACGATGGATTCACAAACCGAAAAATATTTCATGAGAGGTAATCTCACGAAGAAATAAACAAACAAACTAATAAAGGAACCAGATAAGGTCAAAATAAAGCAGATTGAGAGGACAATTACTAAATAATGTCAAGTTAAAACATAACTACTCGCTGTAGAGAAGTGTTAGAAGGTAAATATTCAAGGGTAGAGAAGCAGGTGGAAGAAAACATCTCGGCACAAAGGAAGAAAATTACTAATAATGTTTAGAAAAACAATAAAAGCGGCAGAATTATAAGCCACATCACAATTCCGAAACCCAAGTTACAGAAATACAAAATAGGAAGAAAAAATAAATAATTACAAATACTAACAAAAACACACGGAAGAGAATAATGAGGGATTACTTAATATAATAAAAAATCTATTACTTAAAATTTGAGCATCAAATATACTGGGTGATTTATTTGGTTGGAGAAGAGGAAGTGAAGTTAGCCTAGGCCTGTCTGTGTCTGTGACTGTGTCTGTGTCTGTGTCTGTGTCTGTGTCTGTGACTGTGTCTGTGACTGTATCTGTGTCTGTGTCTGTGACTGTGTGTGTGTATGTGTCTGTGTCTGTGACTGTGTCTGTGACTGTGTCTGTGTCTGTGACTGTGTCTGTGACTGTATCTGTGTCTGTGTCTGTGACTGTATCTGTGTCTGTGGTTGTGACTGTGCATGTGACTGTGTCTGTGACTGTATCTGTGTCTGTGTCTGTGACTGTATCTGTGTCTGTGTTTGTGACTGTGTCTGTGATTGTGTCTGTGAATGTATCTGTGTCTGTGTCTGTCTAACAAACTTTACTGCCAAAATACAACAAAAATTTTGTCAAGAAAAATGGAAAACAATGAGAGCAACAACTTTCTGGACATTATAAACTGTTGGCCTTTAATCAAAAAAAAATTTGCAATGTAAATCAAATCAACACAATTCAGAATTTCATATCAGATCAACACTATTGCCTATTGAATAACAAATCCACTAAGCCACTACGACAAAGTCGCAGAAATATTCAGGAAACATAAGAACTGACAGCATTATGCATTTCGATTTGAATGAACTTTTCGATGGAGTTCCCAGTTGAAAGCTTTATCTGAGCTCTATGAAACATACGTTGAAAGTTTTAACCAATGTGACAAATAACAAGTTTTTTTTTTCTTTTATGTTGAAGAGGCCATTCAAGGAGAGTCGTAACTTTGCCTTGATCAGTGACAAGTCTGGATGTACACAAGGTGAACGAGAACTTTGTAGGCTGAAAAGAATCTAAAACAGTTGAATATTAATTATGCAAGCTGGAAACGCTTGCATAATTAATGTCCAAATTAAACAACATTCTTATGAAATAAACATTATCACGAAGTCAACAACGTCTTCACGAAGTATCATCTTCACTAACAAAACATCATCTCTGAGAATAAAGCGTCTTGCTTTTGCCAGAAAACATCATTTTCACGAACAAAAACATCATCTTCATCGAACTAAACATCAGCTTTAAGAACTAAACATTATTCTCACGAACTAAACATGATCTTCACGAATAAAATATCTTCATGAACAAAACATGGTCTTCACGAATAAAACATCATCTTCACAGACAAAACATCATCTTTGCGAGCAAAACATCGTCATGACGAACAAAACATCAATTTCAAGAACAAAACTACAACTTCACGAAGAAAATATCAACTTCACGAACAAAGCATCATCTTCACGAATTAAACATTATCTTGACGAACATATATCGTCTTCACGAACAAAATACCAACTTCAGGAACAAAACATCTTCACGAACTAAACTCCATCTTCACGAACTAAACATTTTTTTCACGAACTAAAAATTAACTTCACGAACCTAACATCGTCTTCACGAAGTGAACCACCAAACATCGTCACGCGAGGGGCAAATACATACGACCAACTCCTGAGCAAGTTCACCAACACCTATACTAATTTAACAACTGCGTGAGTTTGTAAACACGTGCACGACTTCACAAATACCTGTAGAACCCGAAAGCAATGTATTTGTTGAACTAAGATTTTTATCAGCAGAACAGTTAATTAAGGCTTTACTGTAAGGCATTCCGGTATTGGTTTTCTTGTCCAAACATGTCTGTGTTCAGATATGTCTGCCAAAAATTCAGTGCTGGTGTTGTGATATGTTTGTTAACAAAACAAACAAGTGATACTACTGTTCTATATATGTTAATAAACGCGTGTGATTCTGTTGTTACATGCTTGTCTAATAGAACAAACCTGAGCTGGTGTTTTGACTTATATTTTCTTAATAAAACAAGCACATGAATGCTAAGAAAACAGGCAAGTGATGCCGGTGTTTTCTTATGCGTTGTGCTTGTAAAACAAACACGCAATGATGAGGTTTTGTCGTGTTAGATATTAAACCAAACATCTGAGGTTTATGTTAAATTTTATATCACACAAAAAAATGTTCTGATATGTTCACAAATGATCATCAACATCTGCATCAATGAATTACTAGATACAATTACCTTATCTATAATTTATATATATATATATATATATATATATAATATATATATATATATATATATATATATATATATATATATATATATATATATATATATATATATATATATATATATATATATATATGTATATATATATATATATATATATATATATATATATAATATATATATATATATATATATATATATATATATGTATATATATATATATATATATATATTATATATATATATATATATATATATATATATACATATATATACACATATATATATAATTGTGAACAGCTGTCTATAAATTATATTGAGAAATTAAATGCAAGACTCAATAGCAGGGTAATTTTTCCACAGCTTCCTGAATGTCCTCTAACATCCTCTTGAAAAACCAATTTTGGAATACAAGTTTTGGCGTGGAAGTTATGAAGGATGTTTAAGATGCGTCTGCACTCAGATCACCAGCAGTTCCTCAAGACTTTTCCAATAACTTACTCGTAAATTGACGAAGCTGACGAGTTCGTAGAGAATCTCTGAGTGGTATTTATTAGGCACTCTGGTTAATATAAACAGTCTGGTTAATATAAACAGTCTGGTTGATATAAACAGTCTGGTTAATATAAACAGTCTGGTTAATATAAACAGTCTGGTTGATATAAACAGTCTGGTTGATATAAACAGTCTGGTTAATATAAACAGTCTGGTTGATATAAACAGTCTGGTTGCTATAAACAATCTGGTTGATATAAACAGTCTGGTTGTTATAAACAATCTGGTTGTTATAAACAGTCTGGTTGATATAAACAGTCTGGTTGTTATAAACAATCTGGTTGATATAAACAGTCTGGTTGTTATAAACAGTCTGGTTGATTTAAACAGTCTGGTTGATATAAACAGTCTGGTTGCTATAAACAATCTGGTTGATATAAACAGTCTGGTTGTTATAAACAGTCTGGTTGTTATAAACAGTCTGGTTGATATAAACAGTCTGGTTGTTATAAACAGTCTGGTTGTCATAAACAGTCTGGTTATTATAAACAGTCTGGTTAATATAAATAGTCTGGTTAATATAAACTTGTTTGTTAATAAAATAATAGAGTCTGGTTCACAATACACAAATAATCCGCACATAAAAGAGAGAAGCTTACGACGACGTTTCGGTCCAACTTGGACCATTGACAAAGTCACACATGTAACTTTGTCGGGTTATTTGTGTATCGTTCCAGTCACGGTATTGTGCCTTTTTGCTATTTAGAGTCTGGTTGACATAATCTGTCTGGGTAATGTAAACTCTCTTTTTAATTTAAATAGTCTGGTTAATATAAAATCTGGTTAATATAAAGTCTGGTTAATATGAACTAAATTTAAAGGTTCAAATAGTTTTGTTTAATTTAAATATCATGTCTAATATCAACAGTTGGTTAACGTAAACTGGATAATGCAAACTGCCTGGTTAATATCAACTGTCTGGTTAATATATTGTAAACTGCCTGGTAAATATAAACTGTCTGATTATAAACTGTCTGGTTAATATAAACTGTCTGGTTATAAACTGTCTGGTTAATATAAACTGTCTGGTTATAAACTGTCTGGTTAATATAAACTGTCTGGTTATAAACTGCCTGGTTAATATAAACTGTCTGGTTAATATAAATTGTCTGGTTATAAACTGTCTGGGTAATATAAACTGTCTGGTTATAAACTGTCTGGTTATAAACTGTCTGGTTAATATAAACTGTCTGGTTATAAACTGTCTGGTTAATATAAACTGTCTGGTTATAAACTGTCTGGTTAATATAAGCTGTCTGGTTATAAACTGTCTGGTTAATATAAACTGGCTGGTTAATATAAGCTGTCTGGTTATAAACTGTCTGGTTAATATAAACTGTCTGGTTATAAACTGTCTGGTTAATATAAGCTGTCTGGTTATAAACTGTCTGGTTAATATAAACTGGCTGGTTAATATAAGCTGTCTGGTTATAAACTGTCTGGTTAATATAAACTGGCTGGTTAATATAAGCTGTCTGGTTATAAACTGTCTGGTTAATATAAGCTGTCTGGTTATAAACTGTCTGGTTAATATAAACTGGCTGGTTAATATAAACTGGCTGGTTAATATAAGCTGTCTGGTTATAAACTGTCTGGTTAATATAAGCTGTCTGGTTATAAACTGTCTGGTTAATATAAACTGGCTGGTTAATATAAACTGTCTGGTTATAAACTGTCTGGTTAATATAAACTGCCTCGTTCATAAAACGGTGAAAAAAATGAAGATCCGTGTTAAGGTATAAGATCACAGTAATTACAACTTCCTTCACGTTAACAAGTTGTTACTGTAGTGTTGAGGAGAAATTCTTCAGGCTTTCTTTTTAATAATATGACCCTTAGCAGCCCCTTGATCGTGAACACAGAGCACTAGCTGAGTGCCAAGCATACCCAGTTAACATGGACACCACCTCCTTTCTCCACGTGAACACAGAACACCACTCCCTTAGAGCCCAGAGGCGGCAGGAAGACTCAGATTTAGCAGGTCGAGTTTGGTTATATCTCCACGTGAACACAAAATTCTCTGAACGGCAGGAACACTCAGATACAAGGTGTCGACCTTTTCCCCGTGGGTCCATCAGAACGAAAACTGGAATAATAAGTTTATAGCAGTCCGTAGTAAAGGGCAGGATTTGGTAATGTGAAACACTGTAGATGAGACATACACAGACCTCTGAGTTATGGCGTCATCCAGTAAGCCAGCACCTCAGCTCTAGCAGAAGCAGCAGCAGGTGCCAGGAGCAGCAGTAGAAACAGCAGGAGTAGAAAGTAGAGCGTCAGTAGAAGGAACAGTAGTAGAAAAAACAGAACTAGCAGCAACGTTAGAAAAGGAAATAATTCATGATAAGCGCTAAACCCATGTGAGTTATTCAGCTCCAGACGCGCTTCCTATTTGTACTCACCTACATCCAAGAAGAAGAAGAAGAAGAAGAAATATTGTAAACAAAAGCAACAAGAACAGTGACAACTCTGGCGACGTGGTCGCGAGGCTGGAACATATATATCACCTGGAAAACTTACTGGAAGGAGATAGTGGCTGTTCCTGAGTCGCTGTAGAGCACCACTGGCGGGTGCAGCCTCTCGTCCTCCCCACAGATCCTGAGGGAGTTGAGGCCTCCGTCAGCGTTGCCTTCAGCCACACTCCTCCCGTCAGAGATCTCCACGAAGCCTCCTCGACACCTGTGAAGAGACAAACACCTGTTGAAGGAAGATATTGGTATAGCCTTGTAGCACCTCCACCTGCTGATGTAAGGCGCTAGTATCAGCTAGTAGCACCTACACCTGCACCTGTTGATGAAGAGTACTAGTATCTGCTGGTATAAGGTGCTAGTATCACTTTTTACCACCTGTCTGGATAAAGTACATGCTAGTGTAAGGTACTAGTAACACCTTGTAGTACCTCTACCTGCTGGTGTAAGGTGCTATTATTAGTAATAGTGAGTCTAACCTTATCCTGGAAATTACTGATCTGTAATCTAATAATCACATAATAATAATAATAATAATAATAATAATAATAATAATAATAATAATAATAATAATAATAATAATAATAATAATAATAATAATAATAATAATCTTTCTTTTTCTTTTAACAAAGCGGCCGTATCCCACCGAGGTAGGGTGGCCCAAAAAGAAAAACGAAAGTTTCTCTTTTTAACGGCAGGAGATGAAACATTCCCCCGATGAAAAGCAGGGGCGCCACGAGTACACTGAGAGACAACACAATAAGTGTCCAGGGCCCAAGACTGTTCAACTGCCTCCCAGCATTCATAAGGGGGATTACCAATAGACCCCTGGCTGTCTTCAAGAAGGCACTGGACAGGCGCCTAAAGTCAGTACCTGACCAACCGGGCTGTGGTTCATACGTCAGCTTGAGTGCGGCCAACAGTAACAGCCTGGTTGATCAGACCCTGATCCACCATGAGGCCTGGCCTCAGACCGGGCCGCTGGGGCGTTGACCCCCGAAACCCTCTCCAGGTAAACTCCAGGAGAAGGGGGTTACTAGCCCATTACTCCTGGCATGTTATTCGTCTCTTACGACACGCATGGCTTACGGAGGAAGAATTCTCTTCCACTTCCCCATGGAGTACATGCTAGTAGCACCTCCACCTGCTGATGTAGGGCGCTAGTATAGGCCTGTAGCACCTCCATCTGCTGATGTAGGGCGCTAGTATAGGCCTGTAGCACCTCCATCTGCTGATGTAGGGAGTTAGTATCAGCCTGTAGCACCTCCATCTACTTTCTACTTTTATTCTTTTATTATATCTCTGTTATTGGATATATTTTAAATGCAAGTATCATATTCAGTAAAGACAACAGTTTCTTATTCTGATAATTCATTTAATCATTCTCTCTCTCTCTCTCTCTCTCTCTCTCTCTCTCTCTCTCTCTCTCTCTCTCTCTCTCTCTCTCTCTCTCTCTCTCTCAGCTAGTGTGTCAGATCAACACACACACACACACACACACACACACACACACACACACACACACACACTCAACACGACTCACTCATTGGCCGCAGCTGTGCTGAGAATTCCCAGAAAAACATTTGTACCTCCGAGGCAATCACTGAGTCGCTTTTGTTACTCTTGATTGCTATAGATTTATTCGATAGTTAAGAGCCAGAGTATTGGGTGGAGACTATCGCACAATGTCTCTTCTCAGCTAGGAGACTATCGTATATAAAGTCACTGGACGACATAATATAAACAATCTTGCTAATATAAATTGGTTAATGTAAACATTTTGGTAGTATGAAGAGTCAGTGTATATAGTTGGAGTAATATAAACAATCGGGTTAATATAAACAGCCTGGTAAATATAAACAGTCTGGTTAATAAAACAGTCTGGTTAATATGAAAAGTCTAGTTAATACAGTTAAATATAAAAAGTCACGTGAAATATAAGCAGTTTTATTTACGTTAAGACATACCAGGTACTCGGGGTGGTAACGATGGAGTATCTAAACGCGCAATATTTGATGGCGGGTGAAGGAAAGACACCAAGAATCAAACACGGACGAACACTGGACATCCAGACATACCACAGCGACGTGAAGGTAATACTTGAGATTATTAATGAAAACAGTTGAGTGAAAGTAAATGTTATGGTCGTACCGACAGCACGTGGCGAAAGACACTCGTGTAGGGTACGTGTACGGTTCATGTACGATTCGTGTACGCTTCAGGACATTTATTAAAAGCGCGGATTATTGAGGACTGAAGATATCATTCCTCTAATAAATATCCTGAACTGAACGATAACTGAATGTGTCTGTCTACTACCACCTCATCAAACTCAATCGCCATGAAAAACTTCAAGAGTAATTATGATAGAATGGAGATAAATGATATCAAATATCGACACGATGGAAAAATATATTTAAAAATATGTACTGATGAGTTCTGTGCCCAGGGACATCTGTTGATGACTTGATGAAAGCCACTGTGTGGGAGAAAGGAAGTCAATAAAGGATAGCATTATGTTGCAATTGTATCTATTTTTCCAATTATGAAAGGAATTAACTACACCTGTTGATGGAAGGATGAGAGAGGCAGAGCCAAGAGCTGCAGCTCAGGTCCAACTGATACCTCACTGAGAAAGATAAGTATTCTAGGTGGAGAGAAAGACAGAACTGTGATAATTTAAAGAAATAAGGAAAGTAAATTAGTAGTGTCCTACGAGGGACAAAAGCGAATAAACGATTAGCAACAATATTACATAGATAACTACGAAGGACAGGAGAATGTGAGGAAGGTAAAAAAAAAATCAGACTTTTTTTAAAAAAAAAAGCTTCACATGTGTTGAGGAATGAAGTTCCACCACAGACAGACAAATAATGAAATTCTAAAGCAGTGGTTCCCAACCTGTGGTCCGCGGACCCTTTGGTATGTACTGGGGGTCCATGAGCTAATTTCAAAATTTGAAAGCAACATCAACCATCTCATTAAACAAGTAAGTTTTTTTTAATTTTGTCATTTAATTGCACGCTCAGTTACGTATGTCTTTCAGCTGAGAGATGAAATTATGAAAACGAGTTTGTTTTTAGCTAATAAAATGGACATATTGTGTAGACAGACCTTTAAAAACCTGGGTTAGCACAGGCACCACTGTGACCACAAATGCAAATTTTTACAGACGAATCTCCAGCTAGCGTTGCCGTGTTAACGGCTTTGAGGGGATTTGAGCTAGAGTTCGTCATTGTCACGCTAGCTGGAGATTCGTCTGAAAAAACTTGCATTTGTGGTCACAGTGGTGCCTATGCTAACCTTCCTATGGTGTAGAAATATACCTAGTTGGACGAATCTTATTGTGGCTAGCTGGTCCAGTGGCTAACGCGACGGTCTGGAGTTTTGAGACTCTCTAATCGCTGGTTCTATCCCCGCCCATGGTATGGTTTGTTTGCAATCAGGTTAGGTTAGGCAAGGTTTGTCAGGAAACAGGACAAGTGAACCTGAGGCGGGTCTTACATGATTACCCGCCGTTGCAGCTTTTGGTCATCAGACCGAGTCCTTCCGCTGGCTTACCGGTCCACTCCTTTAAAAATTATGGTCAGTTATAATAATTTTTTATTTTTAAGTGTTTCGCAACAGTTACAGGAAAGGACAAGAACAAAATGTTACAACAAAATGAAAAAAAAATAGGTAACGACAAACCAATTGTTAACGCTAATTGATATTTAATCATCGATATTAATTCAAAAGAATTAAGATCAATGATTTAAATGCAAGAAAAACCTGAGATACGAACTGACAAATAACATAGAATATTCTTAAAATAACTGACTTCTAATGGCAACAACAGACCGAAAATAGTTAAGACACATGTGCAACATCTGGTACTCTTTATTGTAGGCGTTTCGCCATCCAATGGCTTTATCAATATAGATTCTAGGACATGTGTCGTAACTTTCATCTTGTCGGTATTGCATTCCTTTCTTGCACAACTTGTCAGACACTGCAACATCATGGAATCTTGGTTCAGAGGACATCTACAAAACGACCTTCTTCACGGCTGCTACAACTAACCCATCCCTTTGGGTAGGACCTACTTCCACTGGGGAATCCCGCCTACCAGTGACTATGCCCTCGTCTGCTACACGTCCCTATCCACTGATGCCTATATAACCGCCAATCTTCTTGTCTTTGCTCCAGAATCGTTACAACCATGGTGCTGTCAACACTAACTCCAAGGCTGAGGGACTGATTACCTCATCTTTTGTATAGTTCTTCTGTCTTCTAATTATGTCCTAGAATTTGTATTGATAAAGCCACTGGATGGCTAAACGTCTACAATAAAAGATAACCAGATGTTGTACATATGTCTTAACTTTCATCTTGTCGGCATTGTAGCAGTTGTTGGGCAGTGAGACAAGTACAACACTATGAGCAGAGGAGACATCTTCCTGGGACTTGTGAGACTGTAAACTGTCCACTGTAAACTGTCCACTGTAAACTGTCCACTGTAAACTGTCCACTGTAAACTGTCCACCGTATTCTGTCCACTGTAATCTGTCCACTGTAAACTGTCCACTGTATACTGTCCACTGTAAACTGTCCACCGTATACTGTCCACTGTAAACTGTCCACTGTAAACTGTCCACTGTAAACTGTCCACTGTAAACTGTCCATTTTAAACAAATGTGATATTGACGACACTTTAATCTATATATTTCCTTCGCTAACGAGTTTTCTCATAACGCTGTAAAAAATCCATTAGAGAAAAGTGGTAAATTATCTTCAGAAAAACACCTTGATAAATATTAAAAAAAATATTTTTGAAAATCATTTTTATTATAATTATTATTATTATTAGTAGTAATAGTAGTAGTAGTAGTAGTAGTAGTAGTAGTAGTAGTAGTAGTAGTAGTAGTAGTAGTAGTAGTAGTAGTAGTAGTAGTAGTAGTAGTAGTATAATTAAAAAATAGTAATGTTGCTATTATTATTATTATTATTATTATTATTATTATTATTATTATTATTATTATTATTATTATTATTATTATTATTAATAACAATCATCATATGAATCATTAAGACGAGGCCTGGTCACAGACTGGGTCGTCGCGGGGACGCTGACCCCCGAAACACTCCCCAGGTAAGCCTTGTAATGCAAGTTCTTTAGTCCCCCCTCAAAAAAACTGTCAGCAGAAAACCGGGTATAAACAACAGTGATACAGCGTCAAGCAATGATGGCTGCCTGGAGCAACAGTGATACAGTGTCAAGCAGTGATGGCTGCCTGGAGCAACAGTGATACAGCGTCAAGCAATGATGGCTGCCTGGAGCAACAGTGATACAGTGTCAAGCAGTGATGGCTGCCTGGAGCAACAGTGATACAGCGTCAAGCAATGATGGCTGCCTGGAACAACAGTGATACAGTGTCAAGCAATGATGGCTGCCTGGAGCAACAGTGATACAGTGTCAAGCAATGATGGCTGCCTGGAGCAACAGTGATACAGTGTCAAGCAGTGATGGCTGCCTGGAGCAACAGTGATACAGTGTCAAGCAGTGATGGCTGCCTGGAGCAACAGTGATACAGTGTCAAGCAATGATGGCTGCCTGGAGCAACAGTGATACAGTGTCAAGCAATGATGGCTGCCTGGAGCAACAGTGATACAGTGTCAAGCAGTGATGGCTGCCTGGAGCAACAGTGATACAGTGTCAAGCAGTGATGGCTGCCTGGAGCAACAGTGATACAGTGTCAAGCAATGATGGCTGCCTGGAGCAACAGTGATACAGCGTCAAGCAATGATGGCTGCCTGGAGCAACAGTGATACAGTGTCAAGCAATGATGGCTGCCTGGAGCAACAGTGATACAGTGTCAAGCAGTGATGGTTGCCTGGAGCAACAGTGATACAGTGTCAAGCAGTGATGGCTTCCTGGAACAACAGTGATACAGTGTCAAGCAGTGATGGCTGCCTGGAGCAACAGTGATACAGTGTCAAGCAGTGATGGCTGCCTGGAGCAACAGTGATACAGTGTCAAGCAGTGATGGCTGCCTGGAACAACAGTGATACAGTGTCAAGCAATGATGGCTGCCTGGAGCAACAGTGATACAGTGTCAAGCAATGATGGCTGCCTGGAGCAACAGTGATACAGTGTCAAGCAATGATGGCTGCCTGGAGCAACAGTGATACAGTGTCAAGCAATGATGGCTGCCTGGAACAACAGTGATACAGTGTCAAGCAATGATGGCTGCCTGGAACAACAGTGATACAGTGTCAAGCAGTGATGGCTGCCTGGAGCAACAGTGATACAGTGTCAAGCAGTGATGGTTGCCTGGAGCAAAAGTGATACAGTGTCAAGCAGTGATGGCTGCCTGGAGCAAAAGTGATACAGTGTCAAGCAGTGATGGCTGCCTGGAGCAACAGTGATACAGTGTCAAGCAGTGATGGCTGCCTGGAGCAACAGTGATACAGTGTCAAGCAATGATGGCTGCCTGGAACAACAGTGATACAGTGTCAAGCAATGATGGCTGCCTGGAACAACAGTGATACAGTGTCAAGCAATGATGGCTGCCTGGAGCAACAGTGATACAGTGTCAAGCATGATGCTGCTGGAACAGTGAACAGTGTCAGCATGATGTGCCTGGACACAACAGTGATACAGTGTCAAGCAATGATGGCTGCCTGGAGCAACAGTGATACAGTGTCAAGCAATGATGGCTGCCTGGAACAACAGTGATACAGTGTCAAGCAATGATGGCTGCCTGGAGCAACAGTGATACAGTATCAAGCAGTGATGGCTGCCTGGAGCAACAGTGATACAGTGTCAAGCAGTGATGGCTGCCTGGAACAACAGTGATACAGTGTCAAGCAGTGATGGCTGCCTGGAACAACAGTGATACAGTGTCAAGCAGTGATGGCTGCCTGGAGCAACAGTGATACAGTATCAAGCAGTGATGGCTGCCTGGAACAACAGTGATACAGTGTCAAGCAGTGATGGCTGCCTGGAGCAACAGTGATACAGTATCAAGCAGTGATGGCTGCCTGGAACAACAGTGATACAGTGTCAAGCAGTGATGGCTGCCTGGAACAACAGTGATACAGTGTCAAGCAGTGATGACTGCCTGGAACAACAGTGATACAGTGTCAACCAGTGATGGCTGCCTGGAACAACAGTGATACATTGTCAAGCAGTGATGGCTGCCTGGAACAACAGTGATACAGTGTCAAGCAGTGATGGCTGCCTGGAACAACAGTGATACAGTGTCAACCAGTGATGGCTGCCTGGAACAACAGTGATACAGTGTCAAGCAGTGATGGCTGCCTGGAGAAAAAAAAATTCTAATTTTAAATAAAGCATTTTAAAATTACAAAAATATCCCTCTATAAAAAAATGGATCTATTAAATAATTAAAACTAGCGAGCAGTGGAACGGGGGCTCGGGGGCGGCGACCCCTGAAATCAGGGAAGATAACCCATATTTAATATCGCAAAACAGAAGACTCATCAGTAGGTCGAAAAACAGGCAAAAAAAAAAAAATTGATCCACAAAAAAAGAAGTTGTCTGAAATAGGCATCATGGAGGAGCACTTCACAAAACTTGTGATTGGTAGTTGGACTGGGAGTCGGGGGGGCAGGAACCAATCACCTACAGTTTTTACCGTGCGTGTGAAAATTCACGAGTGAAATTTCGTCGTGTGCTCCGCGTTGCCAGACGTAGTCCACCGTTCTTTTAAAACTTCTAATTGCTGGGCAATATTACGGAAATGTGGGTAAATACGTTTAAACCTCACCTAGCACGCCTCATCCATCTTAACCTAACGAAACCTAACCTAACCCAACATAACCTAACAAACCCATATCTAAAGTCACTTAACCTAATATTACCTGACCTGACCTGACCTAACTTAACCTAACCTAACCTAACCTAACCTAACCTAACCTAACCTAACCTAACCTAACCTAACCTAACCTAACCTAACCTAACCTAACCTAACCCAACATAACCTAACAAACCCATATCTAAAGTCACTTAACCTAATATTACCTGACCTGACCTGACCTAACTTAACCTAACCTAACATAACTTAACCTAACCTAACATAACCTAACCTAACCTAACCTAACTTAACCTAGCCTAACCTAACCTAACCTAACCTAACCTAACCTAACCTAACCTAACCTAACCTAGCCTAACCTAACCTAACATAACATAACATAACCCAAAATAACAAATATTAAAATCTCCATGAAAATTCAAGCTTGCCGAAAAACACGAATGGAAATTCTTGCAAACTGGCCGCTCGAAATTGGAGCGCAGGTTCTAGGGAGATAAAAACTACAAGAGGAAGCATCATTGGCTTCAACTGCAAACTTCATAAATTTTATATGAATATTGAATTAAAGATGACGGGATACCACCAGAAAATATCTAGTGCTGTAGCTGCCAGCAGAGAACACGAGGCAGCAGCAGAGCTCTGCTGCTGCAGCTACAAGCAGAGAACATGAGGCACAAGCAGAGCTCTGCTGCTGTAGTTACAAGCAGAGAACACGAGGCAGCAGCAGAGCTCTGCTGCTGTAGCTACAAGCAGAGAACACGAGGCACCAGCAGTGCTCTGCTGCTCTAGCTACAAGCAGAGAACACGAGGCACCAGCGGTGCTCTGCTGCTGTAGCTACAAGCAGAGAACACGAGGCACCAGCAGTGCTCTGCTGCTCTAGCTACAAGCAGAGAACACGAGGCACCAGCGGTGCTCTGCTGCTCTAGCTACAAGCAGAGAACACGAGGCACCAGCAGTGCTCTGCTGCTCTAGCTACAAGCAGAGAACACGAGGCACCAGCGGTGCTCTGCTGCTGTAGCTACAAGCAGAGAACACGAGGCACCAGCAGTGCTCTGCTGCTCTAGCTACAAGCAGAGAACACGAGGCACCAGCGGTGCTCTGCTGCTGTAGCTACAAGCAGAGAACACGAGGCACCAGCAGTGCTCTGCTGCTCTAGCTACAAGCAGAGAACACGAGGCACCAGCGGTGCTCTGCTGCTCTAGCTACAAGCAGAGAACACGAGGCACCAGCAGTGCTCTGCTGCTGTAGCTACAAGCAGAGGACACGAGGCACCAGCGGTGCTCTGCTGCTGTAGCTACAAGCAGAGAACACGAGGCACCAGCGGTGCTCTGCTGCTGTAACTACAAGCAGAGAACACGAGGCACCAGAGGTGCTCTGCTGCTCTAGCTACAAGCAGAGAACACGAGGCACCAGCGGTGCTCTGCTGCTCTAGCTACAAGCAGAGAACACGAGGCAGCAGCAGAGCTCTGCTGCTGTAACTACAAGCAGAGAACACGAGGCACCAGCGGTGCTCTGCTGCTGTAGCTACAAGCAGAGAACACGAGGCACCAGCAGAGCTCTGCTGCTGTAGCTACAAGCAGAGAACACGAGGCAGCAGCAGAGCTCTGCTGCTATAGCTACAAGCATAGAACATGAGGCACAAGCAGAGCTCTGCTGCTGTAGCTACAAGCAGAGAACACGAGGCACCAGCAGAGCTCTGCTGCTATAGCTACAAGCATAGAACACGAGGCACCAGCAGAGCTCTGCTGCTGTAGCTACAAGCAGAGAACACGAGGCACCAGCAGTGCTCTGCTGCTGTAGCTACAAGCAGAGAACACGAGGCAGCAGCAGAGCTCTGCTGCTGTAGCTACAAGCAGAGAACATGAGGCACCAACAGTGATCTGCTGCTGTAGCTACAAGCAGAGAACACGAGGCACCAGCGGTGCTCTGCTGCTCTAGCTACAAGCAGAGAACACGAGGCACCAGCAGTGCTCTGCTGCTGTAGCTACAAGCAGAGGACACGAGGCACCAGCGGTGCTCTGCTGCTGTAGCTACAAGCAGAGAACACGAGGCACCAGCGGTGCTCTGCTGCTGTAACTACAAGCAGAGAACACGAGGCACCAGCGGTGCTCTGCTGCTCTAGCTACAAGCAGAGAACACGAGGCACCAGCGGTGCTCTGCTGCTCTAGCTACAAGCAGAGAACACGAGGCAGCAGCAGAGCTCTGCTGCTGTAACTACAAGCAGAGAATACGAGGCACCAGCGGTGCTCTGCTGCTGTAGCTACAAGCAGAGAACACGAGGCACCAGCAGAGCTCTGCTGCTGTAGCTACAAGCAGAGAACACGAGGCAGCAGCAGAGCTCTGCTGCTATAGCTACAAGCATAGAACATGAGGCACAAGCAGAGCTCTGCTGCTGTAGCTACAAGCAGAGAACACGAGGCACCAGCAGAGCTCTGCTGCTATAGCTACAAGCATAGAACACGAGGCACCAGCAGAGCTCTGCTGCTGTAGCTACAAGCAGAGAACACGAGGCACCAGCAGTGCTCTGCTGCTGTAGCTACAAGCAGAGAACACGAGGCACCAGCAGTGCTCTGCTGCTGTAGCTACAAGCAGAGAACACGAGGCACCAGCAGAGCTCTGCTGCTGTAGCTACAAGCAGAGAACACGAGGCACCAGCAGTGCTCTGCTGCTGTAGCTACAAGCAGAGAACACGAGGCACCAGCAGTGCTCTGCTGCTGTAGCTACAAGCAGACAACACGAGGCACCAGCAGAGCTTTGCTGCTGTAGCTACAAGCAGAGAACACGAGGCACCAGCAGAGCTCTGCTGCTGTAGCTACAAGCAGACAACACGAGGCACCAGCAGATCTCTGCTGCTGTAGCTACAAGCAGAGAACACGAGGCACCAGCAGAGCTGTGCTGCTGTAGCTACAAGCAGACAACACGAGGCACCAGCAGAGCTCTGCTGCTGTAGCTACAAGCAGACAACACGAGGCACCAGCAGAGCTCTGCTGTTGTAGCTACAAGCAGAGAACACGAGGCACCAGCAGTGCTCTGCTGCTGTAGCTACAAGCAGACAACACGAGGCACCAGCAGAGCTCTGCTGCTGTAGCTACAAGCAGACAACACGAGGCACCAGCAGCCACAAACACTGAGTATCGTGGAATAAGCCTCACAAGGTTTTTAATTCTGAGAAGTGGTTAGAAGAATTTCCTGGTGAGCGAAACATTGAATAAGCGAAGCTCTTTGTGAGAGAAACATTGGACTGAAGAATGTCCTGGCGACCGAAACATTGGAATGAAGTAATTCCTGTTGGGTAAAAAAATCCCACAAATAAAATAAAGAAAAAGTCATCCGTACGTTTCTGAAACGTCTTGCATCAAGTGATGACGTGACTTCCCTTGCATGCAGACAAAGTCCAACCTTAGTCATGTTTACGTAGATACATGTACTTAACACACGATGTGTATCCCAGCAAGACTGGCTCAGCGTAGATACTTAACACACGGTGTGTATCCCCGCATGGCTGGCTCAGCGTAGATACGTAACACACGGTGTGTATCCCCGCATGACTGGCTCAGCGTAGATACTTAACACACGGTGTGTATCCCCGCATGACTGGCTCAGCGTAGATACTTAACACACGGTGTGTATCCCCGCATGGCTGGCTCAGCGTAGATACTTAACACACGGTGTGTATCCCCGCATGACTGGCTCAGCGTAGATACTTAACACACGGTGTGTATCCCCGCATGACTGGCTCAGCGTAGATACTTAACACACGGTGTGTATCCCCGCATGACTGGCTCAGCGTAGATACTTAACACACGGTGTGTATCCCCGCATGACTGGCTCAGCGTAGATACTTAACACACGGTGTGTATCCCCGCATGACTGGCTCAGCGTAGATACTTAACACACGGTGTGTATCCCCGCATGACTGGCTCAGCGTAGATACATAACACACGGTGTGTATCCCCGCATGACTGGCTCAGCCGGAGACGAAAACACATTAATTGTAACTTTACCTCCAGTTGTCTCTGAAACCTATCTATTCTCCTTTTTTAAGCTAGTGGGATTTAACAATATATCTATTTATCTATCTAT
The DNA here is from genome assembly GCF_026875155.1 of Cherax quadricarinatus. Taxonomy (NCBI): domain Eukaryota; kingdom Metazoa; phylum Arthropoda; class Malacostraca; order Decapoda; family Parastacidae; genus Cherax; species Cherax quadricarinatus. The sequence goes on along the minus strand of NC_069410.1, from coordinate 28,331,298 downwards.
CTATCTATCTATCTATTATATATATATATATATATATATATATATATATATATATATATATATATATATATATATATATATATATATATATATACATATATATATATATATATATATATATATATATATATATATATATATATATATATATGTATATATATATATATATATATATATATATATATATATATATATATATATATATATATATATTCATATATATATATATATATAGGGAAGTACCACCTCTATAGCTGGACTGGGGACCCTCATCCTCAGAGAAGATAATAAACGTACCTCAGAGAAAACTCAAGGTTCTCCCCGGAGCTGTTTGAATATTTTCTTCTCCTACCACTCCCTATATATTTTATATTCTATGTGAACATTTATTAATAAACAGAATACATTTACAAAAAAAACAAACATGAATACAATGGCACAATGTATCAAAGATCATGAATTTCCTCCAGCTCCTCCGAGGCTGGATGCGAGCAAAGTATGCAGCAAGCATTTCCCCTCTGGATGGCTACGCTGAGGTGCTGGAACATGAAAGTGGCTGCCCTTGGGTCCCTGGTGGTGTCGATGAGTCTGGAACCCAATTCTTTAAGGAAACGTGTGGCATTTTTTCCCCATGATCCCAGGGTCTCTGATCCCACTGGGGCAAATTGATACTGTTGGCTTATGTCCCTGTACTTGCTGATCTTGTACTCCTCCCTGTGGTCAGCAGCTCCTCCCTGTCGCCCCACACTGTGATGGATATAGGTGTCAGCCAGTGTGGACACACAGGTATAGTCCCATGCTAAGAGCTTGCCATTCTTCCAAGGATAGATGGTGATCCCGTCGAGGCGGTTTGCTGAGTTGTGGGTATTGTTGGCTGCTAGTGATCGGGGCTCCCTCTCGGCTGGGCATCCAGCTGTAGCAAGGGTTCTCTTAATGATGTCGTTGACCTCATTGTGTCTTGCATGCCAGCCCTTGGTTTTGGAACAGTTAAGACCATGTATACCGTATTGGTCTGCTTGCGCTTCGCCGCAAATACACGTATATTCTGTGTGAACTGGGGCAGCAAGGCGCAGAGCCACTTAGGGTCGAGGCGTGTTCCCATTGCCGATATGGGAACTGTTTGGAGGAAGTCCCCGGAGTGAGGTGCGCTCACAGCCTGGAGACGGGCAATCTCCCTATCTGATGTTGCATCCCTGAGCATGTTGGCAAGCACCTTTTCAGCGATCGGGCCATCCCAGCTTGACTGTTTGTGAGCCAGTGCTGCACTAGGGTTTGGTGCTGGAGCAGCAAGAGTCTCCCATTCAGTGATGGCACTGTCATAGCTAGGGTCTTCTATTCCTGCTGAGTCGCTGAGGGTATCAGGAAGAATTTGTCTTATCAACTCGTTTGATGCTATGGAAGAGGATAGGAAAGCTGGCAGAGAAATCTGGGAGGATCTGCGTACTCCCAGCCCTCCAGGCCTGACCGGAAGTGAGGCTTGCACCCACTGCTCATCTTCAAGGGAAAGATTCAATACACTCTCTAGCATGATTTTAAGGAGAGAGTCATATTCCTTGAGTTTTGGACTGCTGAAGGCTGGGGAGCATCTCAGAAAGTAGGTAAGTTTTGGGATTGACAGGCACCTGGTGAGTAGGTAGAAGGCATCGTGTGTGTCAGTGTCTTTTATCCTGCTTTTCATCGTCCGGAGGTCTGAGACTTTTTTTTCTAGGATCAGATCGATGGCATTGGACCCAAGAGGAGCACCAAGGAGAGTGCTCTTGGTAAAACGGCGCTAATATTCTGGATCATCTGTTGATTGGTAGAAACTATTTCACATTTGGTGTGGTTTAAAGAAAGGCCCAGGCTTTCTCCCATGTCTTTAATTTTACTGATGTCCTCTAGGAGAGATTCTGTTGTGCCAGCTAGGGTACCGTCGTCCAGGAACCAGATATTGAGCTCGATGGAGAGTGCTTCTGTGACTTCCTTGATGACCAAACAAAATAGAAAGGGGGCGAGAGGGTCCTCCTGTTGCACGCCCTCACATGAGTCAATTTCATGGTCCCCAAACAATAGTTTGGAAGTCACACTATAACACGATTCTATGAAGGGATAAAGGGAAGGGAAGTTTCTATAAACTGCTTGGAGAGCAGCATCCCTTCTGACTGAGTTGTCGTGCGAATATGTAAAACTGGTCAATTAGCAAGAACTCATTTAAAATTAAGTCCTTTCCGAAATTTTCTCTTATACGTTTAAAAATATATTTTTTTCATTAATATTAATGTAAAAATTTTTAATTTTGCACCAAAAGAATCTTAGAAAACTTACATAACCTTATTATAACAAGCGCAATTTATTTTAGCCTAACCCAATTAAATATATTTTAGATACGCTTACAATAATTTAATACTAAACAAAGACAATGAAATATATTTTTTTTCGTTAGGCTCAGAATGATTTTGGCGAAATTATTGCATACACAAATTTTCGCTTGTCTTATATGGCAAGATGAGCGTTGCTATTTAAGCCAAGATCGCAAGTTTTACATAGATCGACACCATGCCCAGCCTTTCTAGGGTAGGGTAGGTGCCTGAGCCCGAGATTTCAGCTTACAAGACTGTCATTCCTATTAGCTCCCTTTGGGCGGGGATGGCACGCCAGAGAGGCCTAGCTTCTCCCTACGAGCCCCGTGAGGGCGGGGAATGTGGCTAGGCCTGGGGACAGTTGGTCCCAAAGATGAGGGGGTACTTTGTACCTCCTCCCATGGGAGACTTAGGTCTCAAGACACTCCCTAGACAGGGAGCCAAGGCCGGGACACCACTTGGAAAAGACCCGGGCCGGGAGAATACCGGCGAATCTTTACTAATACTAAGTTTTACATATTCGGCACGACACACACACACACACATATATATATATATATATATATATATATATATATATATATATAATATATATATATATATATATATATATATATATATATATATATTATATATATATATATATATATATATACATACAATGGGCTAGTAACCCCTTCTCCTGTATACAATTACTAAAAAAGAGAAGAAGAAAAACTTTATAAAACTGGGTTGCTTAAATGTGCGTGGATGTAGTGCGGATGACAAGAAACAGATGATTGCTGATGTTATGAATGAAAAGAAGTTGGATGTCCTGGCCCTAAGCGAAACAAAGCTGAAGGGGGTAGGAGAGTTTCAGTGGGGGGAAATAAATGGGATTAAATCTGGAGTATCTGAGAGAGTTAGAGCAAAGGAAGGGGTAGCAGTAATGTTAAATGATCAGTTATGGAAGGAGAAAAGAGAATATGAATGTGTAAATTCAAGAATTATGTGGATTAAAGTAAAGGTTGGATGCGAGAAGTGGGTCATAATAAGCGTGTATGCACCTGGAGAAGAGAGGAATGCAGAGGAGAGAGAGAGATTTTGGGAGATGTTAAGTGAATGTATAGGAGCCTTTGAACCAAGTGAGAGAGTAATTGTGGTAGGGGACTTGAATGCTAAAGTAGGAGAAACTTTTAGAGAGGGTGTGGTAGGTAAGTTTGGGGTGCCAGGTGTAAATGATAATGGGAGCCCTTTGATTGAACTTTGTATAGAAAGGGGTTTAGTTATAGGTAATACATATTTTAAGAAAAAGAGGATAAATAAGTATACACGATATGATGTAGGGCGAAATGACAGTAGTTTGTTGGATTATGTATTGGTAGATAAAAGACTGTTGAGTAGACTTCAGGATGTACATGTTTATAGAGGGGCCACAGATATATCAGATCACTTTCTAGTTGTAGCTACACTGAGAGTAAAAGGTAGATGGGATACAAGGAGAATAGAAGCATCAGGGAAGAGAGAGGTGAAGGTTTATAAACTAAAAGAGGAGGCAGTTAGGGTAAGATATAAACAGCTATTGGAGGATAGATGGGCTAATGAGAGCATAGGCAATGGGGTCGAAGAGGTATGGGGTAGGTTTAAAAATGTAGTGTTAGAGTGTTCAGCAGAAGTTTGTGGTTACAGGAAAGTGGGTGCAGGAGGGAAGAGGAGCGATTGGTGGAATGATGATGTAAAGAGAGTAGTAAGGGAGAAAAAGTTAGCATATGAGAAGTTTTTACAAAGTAGAAGTGATGCAAGGAGGGAAGAGTATATGGAGAAAAAGAGAGAGGTTAAGAGAGTGGTGAAGCAATGTAAAAAGAGAGCAAATGAGAGAGTGGGTGAGATGTTATCAACAAATTTTGTTGAAAATAAGAAAAAGTTTTGGAGTGAGATTAACAAGTTAAGAAAGCCTAGAGAACAAATGGATTTGTCAGTTAAAAATAGGAGAGGAGAGTTATTAAATGGAGAGTTAGAGGTATTGGGAAGATGGAAGGAATATTTTGAGGAATTGTTAAATGTTGATGAAGATAGGGAAGCTGTGATTTCGTGTATAGGGCAAGGAGGAATAACATCTTGTAGGAGTGAGGAAGAGCCAGTTGTGAGTGTGGGGGAAGTTCGTGAGGCAGTAGGTAAAATGAAAGGGGGTAAGGCAGCCGGGATTGATGGGATAAAGATAGAAATGTTAAAAGCAGGTGGGGATATAGTTTTGGAGTGGTTGGTGCAATTGTTTAATAAATGTATGGAAGAGGGTAAGGTACCTAGGGATTGGCAGAGAGCATGCATAGTTCCTTTGTATAAAGGCAAAGGGGATAAAAGAGAGTGCAAAAATTATAGGGGGATAAGTCTGTTGAGTGTACCTGGTAAAGTGTATGGTAGAGTTATAATTGAAAGAATTAAGAGTAAGACGGAGAATAGGATAGCAGATGAACAAGGAGGCTTTAGGAAAGGTAGGGGGTGTGTGGACCAGGTGTTTACAGTGAAACATATAAGTGAACAGTATTTAGATAAGGCTAAAGAGGTCTTTGTGGCATTTATGGATTTGGAAAAGGCGTATGACAGGGTGGATAGGGGGGCAATGTGGCAGATGTTGCAAGTGTATGGTGTAGGAGGTAGGTTACTGAAAGCAGTGAAGAGTTTTTACGAGGATAGTGAGGCTCAAGTTAGAGTATGTAGGAAAGAGGGAAATTTTTTCCCAGTAAAAGTAGGACTTAGACAAGGATGTGTGATGTCACCGTGGTTGTTTAATATATTTATAGATGGGGTTGTAAGAGAAGTAAATGCGAGGGTCTTGGCAAGAGGCGTGGAGTTAAAAGATAAAGAATCACACACAAAGTGGGAGTTGTCACAGCTGCTCTTTGCTGATGACACTGTGCTCTTGGGAGATTCTGAAGAGAAGTTGCAGAGATTGGTGGATGAATTTGGTAGGGTGTGCAAAAGAAGAAAATTAAAGGTGAATACAGGAAAGAGTAAGGTTATGAGGATAACAAAAAGATTAGGTGATGAAAGATTGAATATCAGATTGGAGGGAGAGAGTATGGAGGAGGTGAACGTATTCAGATATTTGGGAGTGGACGTGTCAGCGGATGGGTCTATGAAAGATGAGGTGAATCATAGAATTGATGAGGGAAAAAGAGTGAGTGGTGCACTTAGGAGTCTGTGGAGACAAAGAACTTTGTCCTTGGAGGCAAAGAGGGGAATGTATGAGAGTATAGTTTTACCAACGCTCTTATATGGGTGTGAAGCGTGGGTGATGAATGTTGCAGCGAGGAGAAGGCTGGAGGCAGTGGAGATGTCATGTCTGAGGGCAATGTGTGGTGTGAATATAATGCAGAGAATTCGTAGTTTGGAAGTTAGGAGGAGGTGCGGGATTACCAAAACTGTTGTCCAGAGGGCTGAGGAAGGGTTGTTGAGGTGGTTCGGACATGTAGAGAGAATGGAGCGAAACAGAATGACTTCAAGAGTGTATCAGTCTGTAGTGGAAGGAAGGCGGGGTAGGGGTCGGCCTAGGAAGGGTTGGAGGGAGGGGTAAAGGGGGGTTTTGTGTCGAGGGTTTGGGACTTTTCCAGCAGGCATGCTTGAGCGTGTTTGATAGGAGTGAATGGAGACAAATGGTTTTTAATACTTGACGTGCTGTTGGAGTGTGAGCAAAGAAAACATTTATGAAGGGATTCAGGGAAACCGGCAGCCGGACTTGAGTCCGGGAAAGATGGGAAGTACAGTGCCTGCACTCTGAAGGAGGGTGTTAATGTTGCAGTTTAAAAACTGTAGTGTAAAGCACCCTTCTGGCAAAACAGTGATGGAGTGAATGATGGTGAAAGTTTTTCTTTTTCGGGCCACCCTGCCTTGGTGGGAATCGGCCGGTGTGATAATAAAAAAAAAAATAACATACATATATATATATATATATATATATATATATATATATATATATATATATATATATATATATATATATATATATATATATATATATATATATATATATACTATATACACACACACAACATATATATATATTATATAATATATATATATATATATATATATATATATATTAATATATATATATATACTATATACACACACACATATATATATATTAATATAATATATATATATATATATATATATATATATATATATATATGTCGTGCCGAATATGTAAAACTGGTCAATTAGCAAGAACTCATTTAAAATTAAGTCCTTTCTAAAATTTTCTCTTATACTTTTGAGATATATTTTTTTCATTAATGTTGATGTAAAAATTTATAATTTTGCACCAAAAGGAACTTAGAAAACTTACCTAACCTTATTATAACAAGAACAATTTATTTTAGCCTAACCCAACTAAATATATTTTAGATTTGTTTACAATAATTTAATACTAAACAAACACAGTGAAATATATTTTTTTCGTTAGGTTCAGAATGATTTTGGCGAAATTATTGCATACACAAATTTTCACTTGCCCTATATGGCAAGATGAGCGTTGCTATTTAAGCCAAGATGGCAAGTTCTGCCTATTCGGCACGACATATATATATATATGTCGTGCCGAATAGGCAGAACTTGCGATCTTGGCTTAAATAGCAACGCTCATCTTGCCATATAGGACAAGTGAAAATTTGTGTATGCAATAATTTCGTCAAAATCATTCCGAACCTAACGAAAAAAATATATTTCATTGTGTTTGCTTAGTACTAAATTATTGTAAACGTATTTAAAATATATTTAGTTGGGTTAGGCTAAAATAAATTGCTCTTGTTATAATAAGGTTAGGTAAGTTTTCTAAGATTCTTTTGGTGCAAAATTAGAAATTTTTACATTAACATTAATGAAAAAAATATATCTTTAAACTTATAAGATCAAATTTTAGAAAGGACTTAATTTTAAATGAGTTCTTGCTAATTGACCAGTTTTACATATTCGGCACGACATATATATATATATATATATATATATATATATATATATATATATATAATATATATATATATATATATATATATATTATATATATATATATATTATATATATATATATATAATATATATATGTCGTGCCGAATAGGCAGAACTTGCCATCTTGGCTTAAATAGCAACGCTCATCTTGCCATATAGGACAAGTGAAAATTTGTGTATGCAATAATTTCGCCAAAATCATTCTGAACCTAACGAAAAAAAATATATTTCACTGTGTTTGTTTAGTATTAAATTACTGTAAACAAATCTAAAATATATTTAGTTGGGTTAGGCTAAAATAAATTGTTCTTGTTATAATAAGGTTAGGTAAGTTTTCTAAGATTCTTTTGGTGCAAAATTAAATTTTTTTATATTAACATTAATGAAAAAATATATCTTTAAACGTATAAAAGAAAATTTCAGGAAGGATTTAATTTTAAATGAGTTCTTGCTAATTGACCAGTTTTACATATTCGGCACGACATATACATATATATATATATATATATATATATATATATATATATATATATATATATATATATATATATATATATATATATATATATATATATATATACATACATATATATATATAACTCAAAATAAACAATACAGAATTTATTAATGCCAGAAGCACATTTACTTGACTCTGTCGACCCTTGTGATTGTAGAACTTTACAGGTGCCAGTACTGTAGTAACATGTTACCAGTATTGTAGTAACTCCATTGTGACCAGTATTGTGGCAACTCCACTGTGACCAGTATTGTAGTAACTCCACTGTGACCAGTATTGTACCAATATAACTGTGGCCAGAATTTAATCCCACCATTAGGGGCGGCCATGGATGCAGCCGCGAGTGTATTAAATGCAAATTAAATATAGGTACTATAAAGGATGGGAAACCAGTGCAATATAGGGAACCGGGAGGGAGAACATATCTGTTAGCTACCAGTACTTGATACTGAGAATCATGACCCTGCGGCCAGGTACCAGACCCGGATCCACCAGCAGTAGTAAGCAAGACACAGTTGCTAAATATTTCTTTTTTTTTTATCGTCTCATCGTTTCGCTCTGGGTGGAGTTTTGTCGAATTATCTTTCACACTGTATGGAAAATTATCATTTCTCACTAGGTGAAAAAAACTTTATCGTGTTTCGCCTCTGTAGAGCGTTCTAGAGCGAAACGTGGTTCCATTAAAGTTTGATTCTGTCTGTAATACGTGTTTTTACATCTCTGTTGCGAGCTGGATGATTCAGATTGTTGGTGCTTGCTGCTTGCAAGTAAATATTCATGCAAACACTCGTGTTTACTGGTCTACCACTGTAGAACAAAGGGTCTTGCTCAGATTATCCCTTTTATTACTTAGTGGAACAATCTAAGTGTTAGTATTACGCTTTTAGAGATCAGTGAAGTGGTTCAGTATTGTTGTCATGCTTGTAGTTATTACTGAACCGGTCCAGAATAATCGTGCAGCAAATATTGCTATTTTATATATATATATATATATAATATATATATATATATATATATATATATATATATATAAATATATTATATATATATATATATATATATAATATATATATGTCGTGCCGAATATGTAAAACTGGTCAATTAGCAAGAACTCATTTAAAATTAAGTCTTTTCAGAAATTTTCTCTTATACGTTTAAAGATATATTTTTTCATTAAGGTTAATGTAATTTTTTTTTAATTTTGCACCAAAAGACTCTTAGAAAACTTACCTAAGCTTATTATTACAAGAACAATTTATTTTAGCCTATCCCAAATAAATATATTTTAGATTTGTTTACAATAATTTAGTACTAAACAATCCCAGTGAAATATATTTTTTTCGTTAGGTTCAGAATGATTTTGGCGATATTATTGCATACACAAATTTTCACTTGTCCTATATGGCAAGATGAGCGTTGCTATTTAAGCCAAGATCGCAAGTTCTGCCTATTCGGCACGACATATATATATATATATATATATATATATATATATATATATATATATTATATATATATATATATATATATAATATCGTGCTGAATCGATAAAACTTGCGATTATCGCTGAAATAGCAACGCTCTTCTTGCCGAATAAGGCAAGCGAAAATTTGTGTATACAATAATTTCGCAAAAATCATTCAGAACCTAACAATAAAAATATATTTCATTGCGTTTGTTTAATATTAAATTATTTAAACTTATCTAAAATATATTTAGTTGGATTAGGCTAAATTAAATTGTATATCATAAGAAATATGTTCTCTGGACCTGGTCCAGTATTACTGTACAGGGGTACAATACTACCTGGACCTGGTCCAGTACAGGGGTACAATACTACCTGGACCTGGTCCAGTACAGGGGTACAATACTACCTGGACCTGGTCCAGTACAGGGGTACAATACTACCTGGACCTGGTCCAGTACAGGGGTACAATACTACCTGGACCTGGTCCAGTACAGGGGTATAATACTACCTGGACCTGGTCCAGTACAGGGGTACAATACTACCTGGACCTGGTCCAGTACAGGGGAACAATACTACCTGGACCTGGTCCAGTACAGGGGTACAATACTACCTGGATCTGGTCCAGTACAGGGGTACAATACTACCTGGACCTGGTCCAGTACAGGGGTACAATACTACCTGGACCTGGTCCAGTACAGGGGTACAATACTATCTGGACCTGGTCCAGTACAGGGGTACAATACTACCTGGACCTGGTCCAGTACAGGGGTACAATACTACCTGGACCTGGTCCAGTACAGGGGTAACAATACTACCTGGACCTGGTCCAGTACAGGGGTACAATACTACCTGGACCTGGTCCAGTACAGGGGTACAATACTACCTGGACCTGGTCCAGTACAGGGGTACAATACTACCTGGACCTGGTCCAGTACAGGGGTACAATACTACCTGGACCTGGTCCAGTACAGGGGTACAATACTACCTGGACCTGGTCCAGTACAGGGGTACAATACTACCTGGACCTGGTCCAGTACAGGGGTACAATACTACCTGGACCTGGTCCAGTACAGGGGTACAATACTACCTGGACCTGGTCCAGTACAGGGGTACAATACTACCTGGACCTGGTCCAGTACAGGGGTACAATACTACCTGGACCTGGTCCAGTACAGGGGTACAATACTACCTGGACCTGGTCCAGTACAGGGGTACAATACTACCTGGACCTGGTCCAGTACAGGGGTACAATACTACCTGGACCTGGTCCAGTACAGGGGTACAATACTACCTGGACCGCACCCAGAACTCATTTCTCAGAAAAAAACAGCATAAAATTTTCAGTAGATTCAACTCAGGTGAAGATATCGGAGAAGAGATCAATCTCAGTCCACGTAAAGTATTCAGTGCCTGAAGTGAACTGAATTCTTAAACTACCTGACGAGAGGTCTCAGACCTGGAGTGGAAGATCTCAAACCAGGGCTGGAAGGTCTTAAACCCCACTTGGAAGGTCTCAGACCACTGTTACCAAGCGCCATTGGAAGCTTCTCAGGTTTCAGACCACTCTTGGAAATTCTCATATCATTGCTTTAATTAATTTTTGTTTCACGGTACTGTCATGTTTACAGACAACTTTAATATTAGAGTATATTTAAGAGCTTGTGGGAGGTGAGAGGTATTTTCAGTGTATGGTAAAATCAACAAATTCTCAACATTCTACAAGACAGAGCCTAATACCCAGTATAAGCTTCGAGAATTTGTTGATTTTACCATACAATGAATATCTCTCTCACCTCCCACAAGCTCTTAAATACTTTATTAACTTTAATACTTTAAACATAATAATACTCTGAAACAAAAATTAATGAAAAATTCTCTCAAGGAATCTGTAGGTTGCGTATGCTTCCTCCCTTGTAAAAGTCGTGACACCTTTCATTTAGGGCAAACTAGCAAATCTTTGAAACCAGAATTAAATAACATAAATTGTGCTTTGTTTATTCATATGAAGATTGGATTAATGCCAAAGAATTACTTCCCTGTAATTCTACAGTTCAGCGAAATACTGTGGAATCATCGCTTTATCATTCATGATGCTTGATATGAGATGAATTGTGTTCTGGAATGTATGAAAATGGCAGTTTTATAGTCCAGTATATCATCAGTAATATTAAAGGCAAAAATATTTTTCACAAAAAAATAGTGTTCTTTGTCAGGCTAACAATTTAACTTGATGTTGTACAAATGTATGGGAGGGTTAGGTCACCCATGAATGAGGTGTCACTTCAGGTTTTAACATATAATGTGCTTCTCTTGCCTCATTTTTCTATTCCTCTGAAAATATGTGTGTTAGCACATGAAAGAGATCAGGTCGTGCCGAATAGGTAAAAGTGGTTAATTAGCAAGAACTCATATTTTTTTCATTTACGTTAATGTAAAAATTAATAATTTTGTACCAAAAGAACGTTAGAAAACTTACGTAACCTTATTAAAACAAGCGCAATTTAATTTAATCTAATCCAACTAATTATATTTTAGATAAGTTTACAATAATTTAATAATAAACAAACACAATGATATATATTTTTTTTCGTTAGGTTAAGAATGACTTTTGCTAAATTATTACAAACACAAGTTTTCGCAACAAGATCACAGTAAACAGGTGATATCACAATATGCAGAACAACCACTGTGAAAAAAATATTCCCTTGATAATGTGTGATATCACGAAAGCGCTTGGAATTGCCTTATTTTTTTCAGTGTGTGTGTGTATATATATATATATATATATATATATATATATATATATATATATATATATATATATATATATATATATATATATATATATATATATCTTCTTCTTTCAACGTACCAGCCGTATCCCACTGAGGTGGGGTGGCCCAAAAGAAAAAACTAAAGTTTCTCCTTTTAAATTTAGTAATATATACAGGAGAAGGGGTTACTAGCCCCTTGCTCCCGGCATTTTAGTCGCCTCTTACGACACGCATGGCTTACAGAGGAAGAATTCTGTTCCACTTCCCCATGGAGATAAGAGGAAATAAACAAGAACAAGAATTAGAAAGAAAATAGAAGAAAACCCAGAGGGGTGTGTATATATATGCTTGTACATGTATGTGTAGTGTGACGTAAGTGTAAGTAGAAGTAGCAAGACTTACCTGTAATCTTGCATATTTATGAGACAGACAAAAGACACCAGCAATCCTACCATCATGTAAAACAATTACAGGCTTTCGTTTTACACTCACTTGGCAGGACGGTAGTACCTCCCTGGGCGGTTGCTGTCTACCAACCTACTACCTACAATATATATATATATATATATATATATATATATATATATATATATATATATATATATATATATATATATATATATATATATATATATATATATATATATATATATATGTCGTGCCGAATAGGCAGAACTTGCGATCTTGGCTTAAATAGCAACGCTCATCTTGCCATATAGGACAAGTGAAAATTTGTGTATGCAATAATTTCACCAAAATCATTATGAACCTAACGAAAAAAAATATATTTCACTGTGTTTGTTTAGTACTAAATTATTGTAAACGTACTTAAAATATATTTAGTTGGGTTAGGCTGAAGTAAATTGCTCTTGTTATAATAAGGTTAGGTAAGTTTTCTAAGATTCCTTTGGTGCAAAATTAAAATTTTTTACATTACCATTAATGAAAAATATATATCTTTAAACATATAAGAGAAAATTTCAGAAAGGACTTAATTTTAAATGAGTTCTTGCTAATTGACCAGTTTTACATATTCGGCACGACATATATATATATATATATATATATATATATATATATATATATATATATATATATATATATATATATATATATATATATATATATATATATACATATATATATATATATATATATATATATATATATATATATATAGTGTGTGTGTGTGTGTGTGTGTGTGTGTGTGTGTGTGTGTGTGTGTGTGTGTGTGTGTGTGTGTGTGTGTGTGTGTGTGTGTGTGTGTGTGTGAGTGTGTGTGTGTGTGTGCAAACTTGGTCAACAAATCCTTAACAAGAAAAGATGTAATTATTCTTTTCACAAACACAAAGAATATAAAAGCTCTTTACTTTTATCTATTACGTTGTACTTGCGCCTCTCCTGGAATGTTTTTCTTCAGGGTAGAGCGAGTCTGAGGGGAAGGTTTCCATTTGTAGTTTCAGTTTTTGAGGTTTATTGTTGGAAAAGTCTGTTACATAGTTTGCCGTTTGTGGCTTCTGTTGGGTGCTTCACCATTTGAAGGATCTGTTTTGTGGTTTCCTTTATAAAGTTTCTGTTGTGAGGTTCGCCGTTTATAGCTCCTGTTGTGTACCACACCTTGAGATACTACTCTATATTATTCACTGCCTGAGGCTTCTGTTGTGTGGTTGTTGCTTCCGTTGTGTGGTTCACCTTTTGCAGCAAATGTTTTCAGATTCACTCTTTGAGACTCCTTTTACAACACTCAAATTTAAGTTTCTGTTGTAGGTTTCACTGCTGGACGTTTCCATGTTGTGTCTCAGAATCTTCTGTTGCGTAGTTCTCTGTTGCAAACGTTCCCTCGTGAAGTTGAAGAGTGCATTTCCCTCTGACATTAGCTGAAGGGGCAACTCGTCAGAGCCCATTACCTTCTCTACCTTTTCACCTGAGGCACTGATGACCCCGTTACTAGCAGGTTAAAAGTCTAGTAAAATTAGAAAATAGTTGCTTAATATTATATGATTAAAGAGGCAAGATTACTAAGATTAGATTAGCTTGTAAAACTAGGAAGACTGGATAATTTTTTGAAAGTTAGAAAACACGAGATTAGGTAGGTTAGCAGGGATAGGAAGGTTAGTAGGGTTAGAGAAATCTCCAGTCAGCTATGATTCCCAGCTGATCGGACACCAGATGTCCTCGTAAATAAGTCATAAATAAAATATGTGTAGTGGCCCTAGTGGCCAACCATTCCAGAAATCTTATTTTTTACTGTTTTTTTTCCATCTCCCAGAGAGGAAAGATTGTGTCTGGAATATATCTGAGCGTAACTGATGTTTGGGTCGTTCTTTTACCACGGTGACGAACTCTGGGTCGTTCTCCCACCGTAGTGGTAATGAGTGATGCTGGTGAAGGGATCTTGATCAGAGGAACTGGACCTACTTTCCATTTCCTCGGATCAAACTTGATTGCCTCTCATTCCTCAGATGCTATACGACCCTTACGGGTTTAATGGTTCCCCATGAATACAACAACAAAAGCAGCAACAACAGTAACAATAACATTAGTAACAACAAGAGCAACAACAACAGCAACAAAAACTGTGACTTAAAGATGATGTTGATACCATCCACAGTCATTAAACTTTTTCTTTCAAAAACAAAAAACAAAAAAATCTGGGAGACAAAATTGATTTTGTTCAACTTTAAAAATCAATAGGTGAGATCACCTGAGGTTACAACTAAACACCTCTAGAGCCTTCGAAGTTTAATTAGCCAGGGTCGTTGGTGTAGTTAATGGTAGTTGAACTAATGAGGTTGGGAGAGATGAGGTCCCTCTGGTGCTGCCTTTATGGCTACACCTGCAGAGTCGTTGGCTCGTTAAACATCTACACAGTCCCTGGCTCGTTGAACATCTGCAAAGTCCTTGGCTCGTTGAACATCGGCAAAGTCCCTGGCTCGTTGACTATCTGCAAAGTCCCTGGCTCGTTGAACATCTGCACAGTCCTTGGCTTCTTGAGCATTTGCCCATTCTCGTTAAACATCCGCACAGTCTCTGGCTCGCTGAACAACAAGTGGCTCGTGGGCTAAGCCGTCCTGGGTGAGCTCAGATTATTTTAATTGGAATTATAATTATAACAATTAAAATTTCAAAATATCTGTTATATTTACTAGAGATGTAAACACTATATGTCACTCGTTCACCCGTCAAGAACACTGTGTATACTCTGTATACGAGTATAATTTTGCTTTTCTTCGGCAGGAGTTTACCAGACGTTGTTAGAAAGGAACTAGCAAACGTATTTGAAGAAAGTAGATCAGGAACAAGCAGATTCGTTTTCTATCATAAGGAAACGAGTCAAGGTGAGCAAATCTATGGAGACGGAGACAAGGTCAGAAGATTGCTAGACTGAGGATAGGTTATGAATATATCTGCCAGTACGGTTTTTGTGGAGATTTCAGCGACATGATCAAGATGATTAAGGTCCCAGGGCCGAAACATTTTCTAATAAATATGTCCTAGTGTTTGCTTACGTGTCTTTCTAAACCAACTTGTGGGTAGCTTTTACCAAGGTTTATACCGCATCACTGACATAAAATCCAGAGTATGTGGACAGTGACAGGGTCGCATACCGGACCGTTACAAACATCGAACTTGTCAGAGACACCTTCTTGAAACCCTACGGGATATGGCAAACCATATCATTCTTAATGGTAAGATATCCGAAATCTTGAGGCTGTATCTACATTTTGAATCGACTAGATAAATGAGCGGTTTTTATACACAATTATGACCAATTATGTTTAGTGGTAATAAGATACATTTTTTTTTCTGAGATTTCATTCCATTCTGTACTGTGTACATTTACCATATGAATAAGTGTAAAATATAAAATGGCCGATTTTTCTTTCTAGTGGAATAACAATGCTCATTCGGGACTCTGACAAAGACCCATTGTGACCTCTGTAATCCTGTGTTTCTTTTCTTTGGAGTTACCACTCACAGGATGAGCTGCGGGTCCACGATCAACTAGCCGCTCAGGCCGCACAACTAACTACTAGGTAAATTTCTCTGCGTATATACACTGAGAGTTGTACACCTCCCAGTGTATATACACTGAGAGTTGTACACCTCCCAGTTTATATACACTGAGAGTTGTACACCTCCCAGTGTATATACACTGAGAGTCTCACACCTCCCAGTGTATATACAATGAGAGTCGTACACCTCCCAGTGTATATACACTGAGAGTCTCACACCTCCCAGTGTATATACACTGAGAGTCGTACACCTCCCAGTGTATATACACTGAGTGACATACACCTCTCTTTCTACATAACTTTGGGCATTATTATAAGTAAGCTTAATTAAAATTATTTTTAATTATAATTAAATGGAATTATAATCACGCTAAATTAAATTATATTAAGGAGATCATTCCACAGCAGTAAAATAGCAGTAATTAGTGGGTGAATAAGTTCTCAAGGAATTATGCTAATTAAAAAGGTAAATCAGGTATTGGTAAACTTAATTACTCTAAGTAAAGAATAGACTAATGCTCCCACTTACATTTAATGATAAATATGATTTTTTTTTTAGGAGGCAATGTGAGTCTATGGGAAATAAACAGAGATTAGGGATGAAGAAGCATTGAGAAGATTGCTATCAATCCATCTAAATATTTTTGTTGTGAAAGGGAGATGAATCCGGAGTAAATCAGTCTTTCGGAAGCTTAAAGAAAATTGAGGATGCTTAGGGAGGGGGAAGAGTAGGGTATAATCCATGGGAAGTTTTATTAAAGCTCTCGTTAAGAGTTAAGTTTCCTGAGATTAAAATTAGCCGAGCTGGGTTAATCAGCTCAAGTAAAAGATTACACAGCTACCCATCCCCTTGTTGCTCTTTTGCACGTATATAGAAATTCTGTATTTTATGGCATCGAAGATTTTATTTTTTTCCCAAAATAAGTTTAAAAAATTTACCCAGCGTCTCATTTGTCGAAGTACCGTTTATCTTTTTTCAAAAATTTAGTCAATCTAAATTGGGGGAAGGCGGGGGGAAGGGGGGCGTTCTTGCCACCGGAGCGTTTTGTTTGCCGGAAAATACGGAATTTATATATATATATATATATATATATATATATATATATATATATATATATATATATATATATATATATATATATATATATATATATATATATATATACATATATATATATATATATATATATATATATATATATATATATATATATATATATATATATATATATATATATATTTTATTTATTATCACACTGGCCGATTCCCACCAAGGCAGGGTGGCCCGAAAAAGAAAAACTTTCACCATCATTCACTCCATCACTGTCTTGCCAGAAGGGTGCTTTACATATATTTATATATATATATATATATATATATATATATATATATATATATATATATATATATATATATATATATATATCAATCCACTCAAGGAATATGACTCTCTCCTTAAGACCATGCTAGAGAGTGTATTGAATCTTTCCCTTGACGATGGACAGAGGTTGCAAGCCTCACTTCCGGTCAGGCTTGGAGGGCTAGGAGTACGCAGATCCTCCCAGATTGCTCTACCAGCTTTCCTATCTTCTTCCATAGCATCAAACGAGTTGATAAGACAAATTCTTCCTGATACCCTCAGCGACTCAGCAGGAATAGAAGACCCTAGCTATGCCAGTGCCATCACTGAATGGGAGACTCTTGCTGCTCCAGCACCAAACCCTAGTGCAGCACTGGCTCACAAACAGTCAAACTGGGATGCCCCGATCGCTGAAAAGGTGCTTGCCAACATGCTCAGGGCTGCAACATCAGATAGGGAGACTGCCCGTCTCCAGGCTGTGAGCGCACATCACTCCGGGGATTTCCTCCAAACAGTTCCCATATCGGCAATGGGAACACGCCTCGATCCTAAGACTCTCCGTATTGCAGTGGCTCTGCGTCTTGCTGCCCCAGTTCACACAGAATATACGTGTATTTGCGGCGAAGAGCAAGCAGACCAATACGGTCTACATGGTCTTAACTGTTCCAAAACCAAGGGCTGGCACGCAAGACACAGTGAGGTCAACGACATCATTAAGAGAACCCTTGCTACAGCTGGATGCCCAGCCAAGAGCTAGCCCCGATCACAAGCAGCCAACAATACCCACAACCCAGCAAACCGCCCCGACGGGATCACCATCTATCCTTGGAAGAATGGCAAGCTCTTAGCATGGGACTATACCTGTGTGTCCACACTGGCTGACACCTATATCCATCACAGTGTGGGGCGACAGGGAGGAGCTGCTGACCACAGGGAGGAGTACAAGATCAGCAAGTACAGGGACATAAGCCAACAGTATCAATTTTTCCCAGTGGGATCAGAGACCCTGGGATCATGGGGAAAAAATGCCACACGTTTCCTTAAAGATTTTGGTTTCAGACTCATCGACACCACCAGGGACCCAAGGGCAGCCGCTTTCAAGTTCCAGCGCCTCAACGTAGTCATCCAGAGGGGAAATGCTTGCGGGGGGATGGGGTAACATCTGATACAGAGTTAGCAGGTTTGAGTCCTGCTGTGGACGTAGAGACAATGTTTATTTATATATATATATATATATATATATATATATATATATATATATATATATATATATATATATATATATATATATATATATATATATATATATATATGTATATATATAATATATGTTGTACCAATTAAGTCGAAACGTCTAGTTTGGTCTATCTGACAGGGGTGTACTTTGCCGAATTAGCAGAATGTAGATTTGTTGTTGCCATAAATCACCGGAAATGAATCTGGAGTCTTGCTGGTTTATCACAAGCTTACACATGGTTCTGACGGGTTGCACAGCTTGCCTAGGAGATACAGTAAGTCGCTCCTGTGCTGTTGTTTCATATGGTGGTGATTCTCTTGTCTCCATCGCCGCCCTGTGTTCTGCGATCTCAGTAGACAGTCCTGGCATCTGACGTCTTCCTCAGCTTTCCTAGTTCTTCATTCATGATGGATCTGAACCTTCCGGTGAAGTGTCTACCATACTGCCCTCCTGGGAGAGGTCGAATGGCGTAGCATCGGATGGTAGCAGACGTCTTAGCGCATTGACGAGATATTCTTTTTATTCCATCACACTTGAATTCACTATTTATCCACATAGCATGGCAATTCATGTAGCATTCATGTATTCCGGAGAGACTCTAACACTCCATGCTGCTGATACTCAGTCGTTTTACTTAATAGACAGGTGGCTCAGTGATTTAAGGTACCTCTCCAGGGTCTCGCAAATCCAGCTTACCCTAAGGTGTTAAAATATACTGGTTGTGTAATTATTTGCACGCCAGTACCTACCTAAGAAGATTTATTGCCGCAGTAGGGCAGATGCGTTGATAAATATCAAGAGTGTGAGAGTATTTATTTCGCTAATTTGTTCTTTTATTGCATTGTTCTGGGGATTTTTTTTTATTTTCCAGCGAACTCTTACAAAAGCTACTCATATGTATTTTTACATTGGATCGGAGGTTTATGTGGGTGAAGTTATTAAGGAAGAATTTGTTCACATTATAGTAGTACATTTATAACTAATTTTTTGTGAAAAGAAAGCCAATTTTATTTGTTTAAACCGATCTCTAACCCTAAATCTGTCTGAACATAGAATGCTTTATTAGGTGGAGGCTCAATACTGAAAGAATTTTCGGAAACTTGCTCACATATATGGTGGGGAGTAATTTGAAGTATCTTCTGCATACACGTTTACCTGTCATTATTACGTTTACTAGTGTGATGTACCAGCTCGTGTTGTTTTGTTTGTCTGGTGGAGAAACTAAGTACAACAAAAGACCTTTTAATACTATGAGGTTTCACCTACAAGAAGTTTTATCGAGTTTTTATTAAAACCTTGTAATAGCAGAATGTCTCATTTGTCTTACCTGTCTCTGCCCCCCTTGTTAGCTTACTTCCTCACTTCCCTCATTGTTAGCTCACTTCCTCACTTCCCTTATTGTTAGCTCACTTCCACACTTCCCTCATTGTTAGCTCACTTCCTCACTTCCCTTATTGTTAGCTCACTTCCACACTTCCCTCATTGTTAGCTCACTTCCTCACTTCCCTTATTGTTAGCTCACTTCCACACTTCCCTCATTGTTAGCTCACTTCCTCACTTCCCTTATTGTTAGCTCACTTCCACACTTCCCTCATTGTTAGCTCACTTCCGTACTTCCACTTTGTATGCACTTTAGATCGTCCAGTAATTTATTTCTGCTTGACTCATTTAATATTTACCTCATTATGTAGTGATGTGTCATCAACACTAATAAAAAAATATAAACCCTACATGAACGTAAAAACACAAGAGTAGAAAGTAAATATACATGACTGCCTCAGAGACCCTCTTCAACATGCCCACTTCATCACAAGAAAAGGGTTTCTGATTGAAGCCGAAATTATGAACATTTTCTTTCTACTCAGCTTTAGGTTTTCAGTCCACGTGAGATTTACTTGTTTGCTTAATGTTCTTGTCGTCTGTCAACATTGTTAGGGAACAGTATAAGACCAAAGTCTGATCCCTGGGGAAATCCGCTAGCGACACATCCAATCCATTTTTTTTAATTTAATCTTATACTTTTACAGTATTTTCTACCGTTCAGGTAATCCCATATCCGTCCAAATACCCTACCCACCTGCTACAATGGTTCGAGTAACAGTCTTATATGCAGTATTGAGACGAAAGGTTTCCTTTAGTTCAAGAAAATGCAGTCCACTACTCTTATCTTTTTTATTTCAAACCAGTAGCGCTGTTCTAAGTATCAGCCGAGTTTTTAGATTCTTCATTTGTGATGATGTGCGTGTTTTCTTTTTTGTTTATTTTTCCATAAGCTTGCATGTGATGCGTGTCAGTGGTTTAATGGCTACCTGTCGCTCGCCCGTCATGAATATTGGAAAACGTTGGTCGTCTCACAGGTGTCTGACAGCCTTCCTGTCTCTCACGTATGTGTGTGGTATGTTTGTTTGTTTGTTTGTTTTTTTGTTTGTGTGTGTGTGTACTCACCTAGTTGTACTCACCTAGGTGTGGTTGCAGGGGTCTCCTCCATGACTCTGCATGCTTTACATGTCAGTGACACTGGTATGTAATTTAGTGCCTCATGTCTGTCTCCTTTCTTAAAAGTGGGGACTGCATTTGCCGTCTTCCGTACCTCAGGTATTTGCCCAGTTGCAATGGATGTGTTTAAAAATGTTGATATTGACACACACAACGTCTCTGCTCCCTCTCTAAGGACCCCACAGAGAGATGTTGTCCGGTCCCACTGCCTTTGAGGTATGAAGTTCGTTTAGCAGTTTCGTCACCTCCTCCTCGGTTGTGTGTATCTCATCCAGCACTTGTTGGTATATCCCTTGTTGGTGTACCCTCCTGTTCTGAATTCCCGGAGTTCTTTCTGTCTCCACTGTAAATACTTTCTTAAATCTCATGTTGAGTTCTCACATACTTCTTGGTCATTTCATGTGAGCTCTCCGCCTTCCTCCTCAGCCTGATTACCTGGTCCTTGTCTGTTGTCTTCCTCCTGATGTGGCTATGCAACAGCTTCGGGTCAGACTTGACTCTCGATGCTATCTCGTTTTCGTACTGTCGCTGGGCCTCCCTCCTTTTTTGTGCATACTAGTTTCTGGCTCTTCGACTAATCTCTTTATTTTCCTGGGTTCTTTGTCTTCTGTAATTTTTCCATTCTCTGGCGCACTTAGTTTTTGGCCTCCCTGCACCTATGGGTAACAGAGGGCTCGTTCTAGTCTTCCCATTATTTCTGTTGCCCTTGGGAACAAACCTCTCCTCTGCCTCCTTGCATTTTGTTGTCATGTGGTCCATCATTTCATTTACTGATTTTCCTTACCATTTCTTTTTCCAATGATGCATACGGTTTTCCAGTACCACATCCATCAACTTGGCTCTCCATGTTTCGGGACCCCTATGTGGCTCCAGGTTTTCCCAGTCAATCTCCTTGTGACCGAAATCACCCATGACTAGTAGCTTTACTTTACCCGTGTGAGCTCTTCTGGCCACCTCAGCTAGTGTATCCACCATTACTCTGTTGCTTTCTTCATATTCTTCTCTTGGCGTCCTGCAGTTCTGTGCTGGGTTGTACATCACTACAATGTCTACCTTGTGTCCCCCAGACTGAATCGTACCTACTATATAGTCTCTTTCACCCATTTCGTCCATTTCTTCTGCTTCCTCAAATCTCCATCAGTTGTTAATGAGCAGTGCAACTCCTCCCCCTCTGCTCCCTCTATCTTCCCTCAGGATCTGAT
>NC_069410.1:28293904-28303904 GCF_026875155.1 Cherax quadricarinatus | reverse complement strand
TTGGGGGGACTCATGCCCCTGCACCCACCTTATCATGAGGCAGGTGTGAGGGACTCATGCCCCTGCACCCACCTTATCAGGAAGGAGGTGTTGGGGACTCATGCCCCTGTACCCACCTTATCATGAGGCAGGTTTGGGGGGACTCATGCCCCTGCACCCACCTTATCAGGAAGGAGGTGTTGGGGACTCATGCCCCTGCACCCACCTTATCATGAGGCAGGTGTGGGGGACTCATGCCCCTGCACCCACCTTTCATGAGGCAGGTGTGGGGGACTCATGCCCCTGCACCCACCTTTCATGAGGCAGGTGTGGGGGACTCATGCCCCTGCACCCACCTTTCATGAGGCAGGTGTGGGGGACTCATGCCCCTGCACCCACCTTTCATGAGGCAGTGTGGGGGACTCATGCCCCTGCAACCCACCTTTCATGAGGCAGGTGTGGGGGACTCATGCCCCTGCACCCACCTTTCATGAGGCAGTGTGGGGGACTCATGCCCCTGCACCCACCTTTCATGAGGCAGGTGTGGGGGACTCATGCCCCTGCACCCACTTTCATGAGGCAGGTGTGGGGACTCATGCCCCTGCACCCACCTTTCATGAGGCAGGTGTGGGGGACTCATGCCTCTGCACCCACCTTTCATGAGGCAGGTGTGGGGGACTCATGCCCCTGCACCCACCTTTCATGAGGCAGTGTGTGGGGGACTCATGCCCCAGCACCCACCTTTCATGAGGCAGGTGTGGGGGACTCATGCCCCTGCACCCACCTTTCATGAGCAGGTGTGGGGACTCATGCCCCTGCACACACCTTTCATGAGGCAGGTGTGGGGGAACTCATGCCCCTGCACCCACCTTTCATGAGGCAGGTTGGGGGACTCATGCCCCTGCACCCACCTTTCATGAGGCAGGTGTGGGGACTCATGCCCCTGCACCCACCTTTCATGAGGCAGGTGTGGGGACTCATGCCCCTGCACCCACCTTTCATGAGGCAGGTGTGGGGGACTCATGCCCCTGCACCCACCTTTCATGAGGCAGGTGTGGGGGACTCATGCCCCTGCACCCACCTTTCATGAGGCAGGTGTGGGGGACTCATGCCCCTGCACCCACCTTTCATGAGGCAGGTGTGGGGGACTCATGCCCCTGCACCCACCTTTCATGAGGCAGGTGTGGGGACTCATGCCCCTGCACCCACCTTTCATGAGGCAGGGGTGGGGGACTCATGCCCCTGCACCCACCTTTCATGAGGCAGGTGTGGGGGACTCATGCCCCTGCACCCACCTTTCATGAGGCAGGTGTGGGGGACTCATGCCCCTGCACCCACCTTGTCAGAAGGTGGTGTATGCATCTTAATTTCAAGATCTAAGAAATATGATAGATTTGCCAACAAGGGATGCCGCTCCAAAATTAATATTTTTTGATAGCTATAACATTTTAAATTATTACAGCAAGTCCTTGAAAATGATATTGCTCAACATAATGCAACGTAAATATACTCTTCTCAGGAGGTAGGTCGCCGCCCTTCATTTCTTCTTTGAAAATTTTGCAATGTCGTATTGCTTAAGCCTACTTCTGGGTCCAGCAAACCATTGAGACACTGGCTACACTGATTTTTCATGGGGACTGATAGAAAAATCCATAAAATCACACACACACACACACACACACACACACACACACACACACACACACACACACACACACACACACAGTGCCATTAGCAAAGCAACTGTGACAACTCCCACTTTGTGTTAGATTATCTTTTAAACCCACACCTCTTGCTAACACCCGAACATTCATTTCTCTTACAACCCCATCTATTAATATACAGAAGAGCCATGGTGACATCAAACATCACTGTCTAAGGCCTACTTTTACTGGTAAATAATCTCTTTCTCTTACATACTCTAAAGTCTAAAATGAGTCTCACCATCCTGCTTTCAGTAACCTACTACATATTTCATTCACTTGCAACATCTGCCACATTGCTCCCCTATCAACCCTATCATATGCCTTTTCCAAATCCATAAATGCAACGAAAACCTCTTTACTCTTATCTAAATACTGTTCATCTACATGCTTCACTTAAACACTTGGTCTACACACCCGCTTCCCGTCCTAAACCTACTTACTCATCCGCGATCCTGTTCTCCGTCTTCTTCTTAAATCTTGCAATAATAACCTTACCATACACTTTACCAGGTATACTCAACAGGCTTATTCCTTTACAATATTTACACTCTCTTTTGTCCCCTTTTCCTTTATACAAAGAAACTATAAATACCCTCTGCCAATCCCTAGGTACCTTCCCTCTCTTTCATACATTTATTAAATAAAAGCACAAACCTTTCCAAACTATATCCCCAACTGCTTTTAATGTTTCTGTCTTGATCCCATCAATTCTAGCTGCTTTATTCCCTTCATTCTACACACAGGCTCATGCACCTCATCCACACTCACATCTGGCTCTTCCTCACTCCAAATACACAAAATCATAGCTTCCCTATCTTCATAAACATTTAACAGTTCCTCAAAATATTACCTCTATCTTCCCGATACTTCCAACTCTCCATCTAATAACTCTCCTCTCCTACTTTTTGCTGTGAAGTCCATTCGTTCCCTAGGCTTTCTCAGCTTAATAATCTCATTCCAAAACCTTTTCTTATTCTCAGCAAATTTGTTTGTGTTTGTTTATTGTTAAATTACTGTAAACTTATCTAAAATATATTTAGTTGGATTAGGCAAAATTAAACTGCACTTGTTATAATAAGGTTAAGTAAGTTTTCTAAGGTTCTTTTGGTACAAAATTATTAATTTTTACATTAACATAAATTAAAAAATATATCTTTAAACGTGCATATATATATATATATATATATATATATATATATATATATATATATATATATATATATATATATATATATATATATATATATATATATATATATATATATATATATATATATATATATATTTATATTTATATTTATAAATCAAGTCCAGCTTTCACTCATTTAAAACATTGTATTCTTTCAAGTTTGCCTTGCTAACCTTCACAGTCTGGTGGAACAGTGCCCCTGGCCGCGGTTCATGTTTTATTATTTTTCCTTTCAAAATAAATCTTACCCCCAGGGATGGGGAGTTATCGCTCTCAGAACATTTCCTAGCGAATATATACACTGTGCTATTTTATTTCCCATTCTCTTCCCCACTTCTTCCCCCCTCCCCCCACTCCTTCCCCCCTCTCCCCCACTTCTTCCCCCCTCTCCCCCACTTCTTCCCCCCTCTCCCCCCACTTCTTCCCCCCTCTCCCCCCACTTCCCCTCCACAAAAGTAATAAAACAAATCTCTCCGTATTTTCAAAAAAGAATTCCTGATGCATTTGTAATCTCAAAACAGAATCTGGCGCCAATAAATAAATTTCTTATTTTTTTTTTAGCCAGAATTCTTAAATATTTCTCACTTCACAGAACAAATGTCTGAGAAAATATTTTCTGGGAGAGTTTTACAAGGACGCTTTTTACCTCCGATGGTCCGGGTGCTGGTGTATGTTGTATTAATGTTGTATGTTGTATTATTGTTGTATGTTGTATTATTGTTGTATGTTGGAGTAATGTTGTATGTTGGATTAATGTTATATATTTTCTTAATGTTATATATTGTATTAATGTTGCATGTTGTAATAAGGGATGTTGGATTAATGTTTTATGTTTTATTAATGTTGTATGTTGGATTAATGTTGTATGTTGTATTAATATTGTATGTTGGATTAATGTTGTATGTTGAATTAATGTTGTATGTTGTATTAATGTTGTATGTTGGATTAATGTTGTATATTGTATTAATGTTGCATGTTGGATTAATGTTGTATGTTGGATTAATGTTGTATGTTGTATTAATGTTGCATGTTGGATTAATGTTGTATGTTGGATTAATGTTATATATTTTCTATTGTATTAATGTTGCATGTTGTAATAAGGGATGTTGGATTAATGTTTTATGGTGTATTAATATATGTTGAATTAATGTTGGAGCTTAGATAAATGGAGGATTAATGTATGGTGTATTAATGTTGTATTTTGTATTAATGGATGTTGGATTAATGTTGAATTTTGGATTAATGTTGTATGTTGGATTAATGTTGTATGTTGGATTAGTATTGAATATTGGATTAACGTATGTTGGATTAGAATTGAATGTTGGATTAGTGTTGTATGTTGAATTGATATATGTTGGTCAGTGTTGTATGGTGGATTAGTGTTTCTAGTTTTATTAATGTTGCATTCTGGATCAGTGTTGCACGCTGGATTGATGTTCCTCGTGTATGTTGGGTCAATGTTGTTCGTGACTGTTGAATTAATGTTGCTCGTGCATGTTGCATTAGTGTTGCTCGAGCATACAATAGAAAGCTTTGCCCCTATGTAGAGAATAAGTGTTATTATACTAGCTTTTATGCTTAGATTTAAGTGTTGTCAGCACTGAACGATGCACAGTGAGACAACACTTGGACGTATCTGTGCAACACAGGTAAGACAGATCGGTTTATTTCGGTCTCAGCCAGAAACCCTCTTCAGCAGTATATAAATATATATATAATATATATATATATATATATATATATATATATATATATATATATATATATATAATATATATATAATATATATATATATATATATATATATATTATATATATATATATATATATATATATATATAAATTTTCAGGCTTACATGTGACTTTGATGAGCAGGGAAGAATGGAAACGATTGGAAAAGTAAAGTAACATGAGTGAAGCAACTTATTAGAGTAGTAGTTCAGGTAGTAGTCCTAGTAGTAGTAGCAGTAGCTGTTGTAGTAGTAGTAGTAGTAGTAGTATTAGTATTAGTAATAACAGTAGTAGTAGAAGTACTAGTAGTAGTAGTAGTAGTAGTAACAGTAGTAGTAGTAGTAGTAGCAGCAGTAGTAGCAGTAGTAGTAGTAGTAGCAGCTGTAGTAGTAGTACTAGTAGTAGTTGCAGTAGTAGAAGTGGTAACAGTAGTAATAGTAGTAGTAGTAATAACAGTAGTAGCAGCAGTAGTAGTAGTAGCAGTAGCAGCAGCAGTAGTAGCAGCAGTAGTAGTAGTAGCAGCTGTAGTAGCAGCAGTAGTAGTAGCAGCAGCAGCAGTAGTATAGTAGTAGTAGTAGTAGTAGTAGCAGTGGTGTTGGTAGTAATAGTAGTAGAGGAATGGTCATGTTATATTCACCCTAGAATCCAGTGTAGCTGCTGAGTGTCTAGAATGCATGCTGGAAGATAGCATGTTACAGCATATGTTGTACTTACGTCTGGTTTCCTCTGTCCTTGTGACAGAGTGAATCTGGTCTCACAACTGATGAGTAACACCTCCTGATCTTTTCTCATTTATAAGCCGTATTTTATACAGGAGTTCTGAGTCTTCCCTGTTCATGTTGTGGTGACTTTGATGTTATATATTCAGGATGCTAACATTAAATATAACAAATATCTGGACAAGAGTAGAAAATACCACAGTTACTGTAACCCAGAATGAATAGTTTATCTAAGTTAAATATTTTATTGTGAAGAGGAATTTTCAATATGGTTTGTTAAATAATTAAACTAGTTGTTCACACACCAATTAACGAGCTGGCTATGTTTATGTTAGTTTAAAAAATATATATTTACAACAGATTCGTTATGTGCAGGTATAATACAATTACCCCCAGATATGTTAGAGTGTACTGGCTGCAACAAGTCTAGGGATATCCATGGAAAAGTTTCGTAAAGTTTTAGGGATATCCCTGGGAAAGTTTCGTAATGTTTAGGGATATACATTTCGTAATATTTAGGGATATACATTTCGTAATATTTTAGGGATATCCGTGGGAAAAGTTTCGTAATGTTTAGGGAAATGCGTGATAAAGATTTGTAATGTTTAGGGAAATCCGTGGGAAAATTTCATAATATTTATGGAAATCCGTGAGAAGGTTTCGTAATGTTTAGAGAAATCTGTAGGAAAGTTTCGTAATGTTTAGGGAGATCCGTGGGAAAATTTCGTAATGTTTTGGGATATCCGTGGGAAAGTCTCGTAATGTTTAAAACTCTCCATAGTAAATTTTCGTAATGTTTAGGGAAATTCGTGGGAAAGCTTCGTAATGTTTAATGCTGATTTCGTTAGTATGGGATGATTAGTGTGCTGGCTGAATTCGCTTTGTTTTCACTTTTTCGTTGTAAAGTTTATAATGGCTTATCCCAACGGATGTCTGTTAAATATAGAGTTATATTTGCTGTTTACGTAGCATTAATTTCACTGTTGTATGCAAGTCTGCTGCTAATGGAACGTTTCAATTTCTTTTGCTGTTAACAGTAGGATTTACGTTCTGTTACTCGTAATGCAACCGCTGTTGTAAATTTAAGAATACATTTCTCCTAAATAGCTGTGGAAGAATTGCATCAACGTTTACCTGCAAGTGTTCATTGATCTCCCCTATCGTGTATATACCTGCTATGTTATGAAGGGTTATGTGTATGTACCTGTTGTGTTATGTGTATATATCTGCTGTGTTATGAAGGGTTATGTATATATGGTAAAGGGACACATGCAAGTAAAGAAGACCTTTACTGGTACGACGTTTTGCCTGTATGAAAGTTAATCAAGTAGACGAAACGTCGTACTAAACATCGTACTAATAAGGAATCTGTTTTCGCTATAAGTGTTGTTACTACTTCTCGGGTAAGCCATACATGCTTCACTCACTGATATGCTTGTTCACAGCGTTGGAAAAACGAAAGAAACGAGGAGACACGATCACAGCATAAAGATACTCACTCTGAATGTGTAGGGATGGTATGAAGGCTTACACCTAGGTTTTCTCACTGCGATGAGAAAAAAAAACACAGGCTGAGAGGGGGGATATGATCACAGCATACAAGGTACTCAAGGGTCTCCACTGTGTGAGATAAAAATAACTTGAAATCGAATTTCAGAATGTGCCAAAGGTACGAAAAATGTAAGAGATGTAAGAGTGGAGGATGATGGAGAGCAAGTTCATGGGCTACGATAAGATTCATTCATATAGTTGATAGTTGGATCAATCTTATTGTAACCAACTGGCCCAGTGGTTTACGCACTGGCCTGGAGTATTACGACTCACTTGCTGTGAATTCGATCTCCACCCGTTCCTTGGTTCGTTTGGAATCGTGTTATTACGGTTTTTTAAATTAATAAGATAATAATAATAATAATAATAATAATAATAATAATAATAATAATAATAATAATAATAATAATAATGATAGTAATAATAATAATAATAATGATAATAATAATAATAATAATAATAATAATAATAATAATAATAATAATAATAATAAATAATAATAATAATAATAATAATAATAATAATAAAATAATAATAATAACATCAATAATAATAATAATAATAATAATAATAATAATAATAATAATAATAATAATAAATAATAATAATAACTGATGTAGCTGGGCTACAACAAACACAGTCGGGTAAACACATAAACACTTACATCCCCTCAAAAAAAAATCCAACCAAAAAAACAGAAACGAGTTTCCCAAGCGAGGATGTTTGTGTACATGATGGAAGGTTAACACTGCCTCACCTCACTGCCTCACCTCACTGCCTCACCTCACTCCCTCACCTCACTGCCTCAACTCACTGCCTCACCTCACTGCCATTCCTCTCAAGCTACTCCTCTCAGCCACTCCTCTTAAGCTACTCCTCTCAGCCACTTCTCAAGCTACTCCTCTCAGCCACTCCTCTTAAGCTACTCCTCTCAGCCACTCCTCTCAGCCACTCCTCTCGGCCACTCCTCTTAAGCTACTCCTCTCAGCCACTCCTCTCAAGCTAAGTCTCTCAACCAGCAAACAGCCATTTACAGCAAACAGTGTCGTACTCTACCTCACTGTTTGGACTGCCGTAAAGCTGGCGCGGTCAGATACAATTCCCTACCATCAGCATCAACTTGCTCAGATTATCCTCCTATCTCCTCCTCCTTCTACTCCTCCTCCTTCTCCTCCTCCTCCTCCTCCTCCTTCTACTCCTCCTCCTTCTTCTTCTCCTCCTCCTCCTCCTCCTCCTCCTCCTCCTCCTCTTCCTTCTCCAGCTTCTCTTTATCCACATCCTGGCTACCAAAATCACAACAGTTCACCTCAAATAGGATGTGAAGTGTTGAAGCTTGTGCTCAGAGGTCTGAGGAAGGAGAGAGAGAGAGAGAGAGAGAGAGAGAGAGAGAGAGAGAGATGCATTTGTGTTTACTTACCTATACGTGGTTGAAGGGTTTGTGTCACAGCTCCTGACCCCGCCTCTTCTGTGTGAGTGTATGAATATATATATATATATATATAATATATATATATATATATATATATATATATATATATATATATATATATATATATATGTGTGTGTGTGTGTGTGTGTGTGTGTGTGTGTGTGTGTGTGTACTCACCTATTTGTACTCACCTATTTGTGGTTGCAGGGTCGATTCATAGCTCCTGGCCCCGCCTCTTCGCTGATTGCTACTGGGTCCTCTCTCTCCCTGCTCCATGAGCTTTATCATACCTCGCCTTAAAACTATGTATGGTTCCCGCCTCCACTATGTCACTTTCTAGGCTATTCCACGGCCTGACAACTCTATGACTGAAGAAATACTTCCTAACATCCCTTTGATTCATCTGAGTCTTCAACTTCCAATTGTGACCTCTCGTGTCTGTGTCCCATCTCTGGAACATCCCGTCTTTGTCCACCTTGTCTATTCCGCGCAGTATTTTATATGTCGTTATCATGTCTCCCCTGACCCTCCTGGCCTCCAGTGTCGTCAGGCCGATTTCCCTCAACCTTTCTTCGTAGGACAATCCCCGGAGCTCTGGGACTAGTCTTGTTGCAAACCTTTGCACTCTCTCTAATTTCTTGACGTGCTTGACTAGGTGTGGATTCCAAACTGGTGCTGCATACTCCAGTATGGGCCTGACGTAAATGGTATACAGAGTCTTGAACGAATCTTTACTGAGGTATCGGAACGCTATCCGTAGGTTTGCCAGGCGCCCGTATGCTGCAACAGTTATCTGATTGATGTGCACCTCAGGAGATATGCTCGGTGTTATACTCACCCCCAGATCTTTTTCCTTGAGTGAGGTTTGCAGACTTTGGCCATCTAAACTATATTGTGTCTGCGGTCTTCTTTGCCCTTCCCCAATCTTCATGACTTTGCATTTGGCAGGGTTAAACTCAAGGAGCCAGTTGCTGGACCAGGCTTGTAGCCTGTCCAGGTCTCTTTGTAGTCCTGCCTGATCCTCATCCGATTTGATTCTTCTCATTAACTTCACATCATCCGCAAACAAGGACACTTCTGAGTCTATCCCTTCCGTTATGTCATTCACATATACCAAGAACAGCACAGGTCCTACTACTGACCCCTATGGAACCCCGCTTGTCACAGGCGCCCACTCTGACACCTCGTCACGTACCATGACTCGTTGTTGCCTCCCTGTCAGGTATTCTCTGATCCATTGCAGTGCCTTTCCTGATCCTCTAGCTTTTGCAGTAACCTCTTGTGAGGAACTGTGTCGAAGGCCTTCTTGCAGTCCAAAAAAATGCAGTCGATCCACCCCTCTCTCTCTTGTCTTACTTCTGTCACCTTGTCATAAAACTCTAGTAGGTTTGTGACACAGGATTTTCCCTCCCTGAAACCATGCTGGTTGTCAATTATACACTTGTTTCTTTCCAGGTGCTCCACCACTCTCCTCCTGATGATCTTCTCCATGACCTTGCATACTATATACGTTAGTGATACAGGTTTGTAGTTTAGTGCTTCATGTCTGTCTCCCTTTTTAAAAATTGGGACTACATTTGCCATCTTCCATACCTCGGGGAGTTGCCCAGTTTCAAATGATGTGTTGAAGATCTTTGTTAATGGTACACACAATATCTCTGCTCCCTCTTTAAGGACCCACGGAGAGATGTTGTCT
>NC_069410.1:28281404-28288904 GCF_026875155.1 Cherax quadricarinatus | reverse complement strand
AGACTTTGATCCAAGGCAGCCAGCTTTCAGGGAGAAGGCTTACAGCTTTTCATCTCATCCCCTGCATGCATCAGCCTTACTAGAGATATTAACAATGCAAGGAATTCGCAAGAGCAGGCGAAATATACACAAACCCTGATCTCTGGCTGAAGGAGACTCGAACCTATGAACCTTGGAAAAAGGTACGCAGTGCTTTACCAATCTACCCATACTGGATTGGTAAAGCACTGCGTTCCTTGTTCCAAGGTTCGTAGGTTCGAGTCTCCTTCAGCCAGAGATCAGTGTTTGTGTGTGTGTATATATATATATATATATATATATATATATATATATATATATATATATATATATATATATATATATATATATATATATATATATATATATACATATATATATATAATAGCTCAAGGCCTTTCGTGATGCAATCGACACATAATCAGGAACTTGCAATATTGCAGGAAAGATGATGAAATCCGAGCAAACACGTTCAGAGTGAGCATTTTTGCTAGAATGAAGGAGGAGAGAAGCATAAAATAGGAACCCAATGGTGTCACTTATGGTAGTCCCTGGTACCTGGAAGGTTGACTGTTTTTTTAAAGCATTATAAGACCGCCATCCCACAAGCACTGATACTATCGTGGCAGCACGACAATCGTCAAGAATTCCGTCATCTTAGATGTGATGTAAAAGTGCTCATATATCCACTATTATTCCAACCATGAGACTAGAGTATAAAGAAGTGTCTTTATCACCATGTTTCTGAGAGCTTACCGAGTATGTAACCCGGAATTTCTAGATGAAAAAAATAGGAAAATATATGATACTGCCACGTTACTGCGGTACCCTAGAGATTTTGTGGAATCTGTGTTGCTGGCATCTGGAAAAACTTATCATAGGACTAAACCTATGATAACACCTCAGAACAAAAAAATGTGCTGGTTCTCCCATATGATGAGAATTTATCTGTCCAGCCGAACACTCTTAAAAGATTTAACATAAAAATAGTTTTTAAGAATGCACCAACTATTACAAGCATTCTGATAAAGAATTTTCCACAACATTGCGTCGGAGATGTGACTAGAATTGGTTGCAATGGGTGCAGATTATCTTATGTGGGACAGACTGGCAAACCTCTATATATTAGGATATCACAACGCTAATATTCGATACGGACTGCCCAAGATTCCAATGCCAATTTTAGCTATGGCAAATTGGCCAGAATATAAAGTCATTGTCTCCAGTTCCACTTGGCTTGGACGAAACATTATAGAATCAGCCATCATGAAACATGGTAAACGTACTTGATAAAATAATAGTGGAGGCTTATTCAAATTAAATTCGTTCATAGTTAAGGCTATAGTCCATAGCCTAAAACAGGACTCCTATACAAATACGTTGGATTGTTTTCAATGTAGCACATAGAGGGATAAGGTCGGTTCTGATGGTTAAACCAAAGTCTGCCTAAGAACCTCGAAGGATGAAGATAAGACCTAACTATGGCCCAGTGGAAATAAGTCACTTAGCCTGACTTTTTTGGGTTATCCTAGGATCTCTACACATATGCTGCTATGTATGACAATCTATGTAACTGTATTTGTGTATACGTACTTGAATAAACTTACTTATTGTACTGTGGGTAAACTTCATATGTCTCCCCTTTAAATGAGTTCCTCTTTAAATAAGTTTCCCTATATATGAGTGGCCGTGAACCGTTTTCTAAAGTATGGAAAATACTCAGACAGTTGCTAGATATCAATATTTAGTATTAAGCCTTTTACATCATATCGAAGTTGACGGAATTCTTGATGATTATCATGCCACTAATTGTTATGCTCGTTGTGCTGCCACGATGGTATCAGTGCTTTTGGGATGGCGGTCTTATAATGCCTTAAAAAATAATCAATCTTCCAGGCACCAGGCACTGGCATAAGTGGCACCCTTGGGCTCTTATTTTCTACTTCCCTCCCTTATTCTAGCAAAAATGCTCACTCTCAACGTGTTTGCTCGGATTTTATTCTCTTTCCAGGCTCGCTGACACTGCTAGAAGGCTGCCATCTCCTACTTCAGCATGTTAATGTGGCAGTTTAGAGGGAAAACACATGATACAGCCATGGTTCCCTTCCTGCCTCTGAAGAGTTTGAAGAACTCCAAAATTTAAATTAATATCATAAACAATAATTGTGTATTTGTGAGTTTTACGACTCACTTGCCATGGGTACAAACCCCACCCGTTCCTTGGTTTATAATTGTGTCTCTCACAGAAACTGTAGAAATAAATCAATCCATCTAAATAAAAATAATAATAATAGGATGGAAGGATAAGAAAAATATTCAAACATCCTCTAGGAGAAAACTTAAGATTTTTTCCCTGAAGTTGATACATTTACTTTTCCGAGGACATGAGTACTAATAATTTACACCGGAAACGGAGCCTTCAGGGTAGCGCCTTGATGACGTGAAGGGCCCTTGAACCCTTCACATCATGTATGCCTCATACTGGCTTAGGATTTTCCCATTTTTATAGTAATATAAAGATTCATCCTAAAGAGCCTAGTCTATCACTGCACTGCTTGCAAGGCAAGAAATTTAAACCTTATTCTTGATTAACTGTGAGCTTACTTTTAACTTTGAACCTAGTAGCAGTGTTATTTATTCTATGTACTAAATGTGTATGTTCACTCTTTAGCAAAATGTCTATATCATTTCTGTTTTTTTATTTTTTTATTAATTAAAATCTTTAACATGGAATCTTGAACTGGAGAAAATAAAAAGATTTTCTGAAAGCAGAAGAGCTTGTAATATGAACTGTTAAGGTTACAGTACATCTCTGATAATATTCCATGAAACATGAAAATATGATATAGACATTTAGATGTTTTTAACTAAGATTTACGCTATTGCAAATTCCGTAAATTTATGCCCTAGTAAACCTAGATTCGAGATCAAAAAGCCTCATTTCGGGAAGATTTTAGTTTCTTTAAACGTACGTTGTATAGATAGTGTTACCAACAAATGTAACTACATTCTCTTCTTTTAAAGAATAAGCTGCTGAATCTCTTAATAAAGTTTACATTATTACTACACGTAATATCAAAATACTGCCAACCACAGGAGCCAGGTGTATAAGCAATTGAAATTACATTATACGAAATAGGACGTGGTACACATTGTCACCGTCTATGTACGAAACACTTCGCCCAGCACTAAGTACTGAATTTAGTTTCCAATGCAAGTTGCAAGCAGAATTGAGTTCAACAGTGAGCACCTGTCTGTTTGTTCAATTTACTGTCCTCACTCAGCAGCACTTGACATTGATTGGCTTAGTTTGCTTGTGGAATGTCGGCCGTCGTAGAGAACTAACAGGCAATTTCAAGACATCTTCATCAGTAGCGATGCCTTAGACTCACGGTAAAAGTATTCAAACTGTAGAATTGCTTTTGGAAATAAACCACATTCTTCTAAAAGAATAGAGTAGTGCTCGTCTGGAAAAGGTTGCAAACATTTAGTAGTAGGTAGTAGCTAACTGTACTTGGGACGTTTACGACGGCTCGTCGCAAATGTTATGATAGTGACACCTGTTCCAGCTCCTGACATGGAAGGGAAAGTAGATTGAATGTTTTTCTCTGAGTCGCCAACCTCGATATCCCAGGAGATTACAATAATTTGAAGATATTCATTGATACAGTGTTTTTCACTATGGCCGCTGAGTTACTTACTCCTAAAACCGTGATAGTTTTGTTTAAATAAAGTTCCCTGATGGTCACCATAACATTGCGCTGCGCTTACTCTTCGTATCGATTATACAAACACTCTTGGACTCGGGTCAGACGTAAGCTCACACATGTCAGATGTGACTCCTGGTGTGGCTAAATTTTGATTATCACTCGCTCCATGAGTGATATTCGTCCTGATCTGAAATCTTTCTGGTTACGCTCAGCCACTGCTGCCAGACCTGGTGTGGCTTTTTTATATAATCTGCTTATAATGTGGGTAACTATGTGTTTCTTAAAGTTTTTTAAACTAAATCAATATAACCCTATCCTCTCCTTCATTTTGACCCATACTGTTACCCTATCCTCTCCCTTATACTTACCCACACTCCGACCCTATCCTCTCCCTCATACTGACCCACACTGTCACCCCATCCTCTCCCTCATACCGACCCACACTGCCATGTAGTCCTGGACATAGCTGTCTCCCTCGCCAAGATATTATCATTCAGTAGCAGCTCCGCCAGCTTCCATCCTACTCTTTTTTCAACACGAAGTTTCGGCAGAGCTCATATATATCAACTTTGACGGAGGAGACACCGCCAGGAGACACCGCCAGGAGACACCACCAGTAGACACCGCCAGGAGACACCGCCAGTAGACACAACTAGTAGGCACCAGTAGTAGACACAATGTAATATTCACCTTCATCTAATAGACTGTGAGTATCACAAGATATATAGAGTATCACAAGATATATATATATATGTTTAGAGTTTTTTAATCTATGACTTAGGAAGGCAAGTATTATTGATGTTACGGTGTAGGTGGATGGTTTCCCTTAAAACCTACGTGGCCCAACAGAAGAATTGTCAACATCTTGGATTCACTGCTGCTTTCATTTTATTTCCTGACCATCATTCGTCAGCTTCATTTAATCCCTGCTGTCTCGCGGCATCACTCTGTTGGTTTCCCATTCACATCGTCAACAAATTGTCCATTGCTGCTTTTTACTCTCTTTATTTTAATAATTAGCGTCTCGTAATCTCTCCCTTACCGTGTTTCCCTCTGTTCTTACCGTTGCTGCTTCTTTCTTTGTTATAACCTTCTGATTCGCCTCCCAGCTGTTCCTGGATGAGCATTCTGTAATTTCCTGCTCTTATTCTCCTTCCATTTCGCTTCCCCCATTGTACTTCATTTAGAAAGGGTCTCATCCTTGTGGTGCCACCTCTTGTAGCCAGGCTTTACTCACCCTCCTCCTTCCTTGTTCATCTCCTGGTTCCCTTCTACCAGCTAGTTAAAATTCATGACTGCATGGTCACTGGCCCTCAGGGGCTCCTCATCTCCTCTTTCATATGCGAGTGTGTGTGTGTGTGTGTACTCAGCTATATTTACTCACCATGTTGGTAAAGGGGTCATGTCTCAGCTCTTGGTTCTACTTCTTTGCTATTCGCTTTTATGCTTACTCTCTCCGGGCTTTCAATACCTTTATCGTTCCTCTTCTTAAAGCTTTGCATGTATCTTGCCTCTATCACTTCACCCTCAAGGTCGTTTCATTTCCTGACTACTCTAAGACTGAAGAAAAACTTACTAATACCTCTGTGACTCATCTGTGTTTTCAACTTCCAGCTGTGTCCTTGTGTTCCTGTTTCTCGTCTCTCAAACAATGTCCCTATCACTTCATTTCAGTATTTTGGACGTTGTTATCATATCACCCCCAGTTCTTTCCACTAGTGCCATCAGGTTGAGTTCCCTTAACCTCTTCTCGCAGGACATACCCCTTAGCTCTGGGAGTAGTCTCATTTCTGCTATTTCTTGTATTTCTAGACATACTTGACCAGGTGTGAGTTCCATGCTGGTGCTAAGTACCTCAATGTAGGTCTGACGTACACCGTATACAATGTCGTGAATGACTTCTTAATTAGATTTCCGGAAGCTAGTCTAAGATTGTTTGA
The DNA here is from genome assembly GCF_026875155.1 of Cherax quadricarinatus. Lineage (NCBI taxonomy): Eukaryota > Metazoa > Arthropoda > Malacostraca > Decapoda > Parastacidae > Cherax > Cherax quadricarinatus. The sequence goes on along the minus strand of NC_069410.1, from coordinate 28,283,236 downwards.
AATGCATTTGCAACACTAGGTAATCGGTTTGTGTGCGCCTCAGGTGACATGCTTGGTACAATACTTACCCCAAGATTCTTCTTGAGTGAGGTTTGCAGCCTTTTGCTCTCCAAGCCTATACTGCTCTGCGGTCTTCCGTGTCTTTCCTCAAACTTCGTAACTCTGCACTTGCTGGAGTTAAATTTAAGTGGTCACTTGTCAAACCAGACCTGCAGCCTGTCCACATCCATTTGTAGTCTTCCCTGGTCCTCATCTCCTTGTATTCTTTTCATTAGTTTTACATCCTTTCTGTCATATCATTCACATATGCAAGAAATAGTACCGTTGCCAGTACAGATCCTTTGGGAAACCCACTCGTTACATTCACCCATACTGACACTTCTCGGACAATTACTCTTTGTTTCCTTCCTGTTAGGTATACTTTGATTATACCTGGTTACCTGGTTATTCCTGCCTGCTCCTCTAGTTTTTGTCCCAGTTTTATGTATGGTACTGTGTCAAAAGCCTCTGTACAGTCCATGAAAATGTAATCTACCCATCCCTCTTTCTCCTTCCTTATTTCTGGCACCTTATCGCAGAATTCCACTAGGTTCGTGAGACATGATTTACCACTTTTGAAGCCGTGCTGATTGTCATATATAAATCCACTTCTTTCTAGGTGCTCCACCACTCTTCTGATTATCTTCTCTATAACCTTAAATACTATACTTGCCATAGAATTTCTGTAAGCTGTAAAATAGGATTTTCCATCCCTTTGAAGTAATTTTGGTTCGGTTCTGATCGTTGATGCAATATCATTTTCAAATTGTCTCAGCCTCCCTTCTTACCTTTGCGTATTCGTTTCAAAGTCTCCAGCTTGTTTCCGTGTTTTCTGTGGTTTGATGTGATGTTAACCTCTTCCAAACCGTCTTGAAGCTATCCCTGACTTTGCTATAATCTGAACTATAACCTCTCTGCTTTCCTTGTTCTTCTTCCTTCATATCTGGTGTGAATCTTTCCTTTGTTTCGTGGCACTTTGACTCTATCACCGTCATATTTTCTTGCACAGTTCATACCTATTCTACGTATTTCAGTAAATTTCTCAAAGGGATATCAATAATATGCTGCAAATATCTAATCAAAACAGGATTCGCAACAATGGATTCAAGCTAGACAAATCTTGATTTAGAAAGGTTATAAGAAAGTACTACTTGGGCAAAGAAACTCCCAAGTTAGGTCGTAGAAACGAGAACTTTAAATAGCTTTAAAATTAAGTTGGACAGGTACATGAGTGGATGTAGTTGGGTGAGAGTTGAATCTGCCTAGTATGGTCCAGTAAGTCTACTTCTGCCCTTCATTTTTCCCAGCTCCTATGTAGATGCGTGTGTGTATGTTTACGTGTGTGTGTGTTTGGGTCCGAGACTTCATGCCTGGGGGTATGGGGTAAATTTTACAGGCATACGAGAAACTTTAAGAATATTAAACTGGAATAAGCTGGCAGATATTGCGTGGGAGACGGCGAGCGGCAGCTCTCAACACCAACGAAGTCTTTTATCAAATTTCGCAAGAACCCAGACTCGAGGCACTGCAACAAGTTTGGGGTATTCGTTTATTAACGTCGGTCTTAAGAAAGAGTTTGCTGCCTCAGTACCTGGTGCGATCAACAGGAAGAGAGACTTCCCAGAGCTAAGACGTTTTTAGGATCTTTTCAAGAAAGGATAATTAAAAAAAAAGGAAGGCGATCATTGAGAGAAGTGATGAACACGAACGTAATTAATCATTGTGGTTCTCTGGTTGTAATATTTTTTTCTAAGAATTCTTCTTCCTTCTCCGCCCCCTTCTTCTATGCTTCC
>NC_069410.1:28263904-28276404 GCF_026875155.1 Cherax quadricarinatus | reverse complement strand
CCAGTTTTATGTAAAAAAAAAAATCTCCAGTGCCAGCTGGAAGTATTCCAGTGTTGCGTAAAAGGTATCCCAAGACCTAATGATGGTAATAAAAGAACAATATTCCACTCTATCTCCTACACTTCATTGAGAGATGGCAATTCCCAAGACTTAGTATCTCTAGTAACTCCAGCTCTGCTAGAACGAAACCTCTGAAGCTGCCGCAGCTGATGAAGCCTTACTGGAATACTTCACCATAATCCTCATTGCTCTACTGAAGTCTTCCAGTTCAGGTCGACAGATTTTAACAACTCATATCAGTCTCATCCTGCGCAATAGAATGTGACGGGGAAACAGTTGTTTGTTCCCATTGTGTAACTATTATATAGAATATAGCAGCACAATGCGGATATATCTAAATAAAAAAAACATCAACTCTAACACCGCACACACACACACAAACACACACACACACACACACACACACACACACACACGCACACACACACACACACACACACACACACACACACACACACACACTAGGAAAAGAGACAAGGATGGAACCAGCAGAGGTCAGTCAGAGCAGAACAGAACAGCAAGGGCAAGCACACATACAACTGTTCTCAGAACCATACAACCTATCACACCATCCCAACACACACTACAATCCATACCCACAGCCTCCACCCAACACCGAGCTATAGAATCACACAGTATGCTACCAGGTCTCTCACCCTCACAGGCCCCCCAAACCACAGTGTTGGAAAGGAAACTGAAGGTATGGTACACAAACGCTGATGGAATAACAAATAAGTGGGAGGAGTGGCATGAAAGAGTCAAAGAGGCATCACCGGACATCATAGCTCTCACAGAAACCAAGCTTACAGTTACGATAACAGATGCCATCTTTCCAACGGGATACTAAATCCTGAGGAAAGACAGAGGGAACAGGGGGGGTGGAGGAGTGGCATTGCTGGTCAAAAATCACTGGAATTTTGATGAGCTGAAGAGAGGAGACAGCGGAGAAGAAAGTGATTACATAGCGGGAACGCTTCACTCTGGAGTTCCCAAGGTGGTAATAGCAGTGATGTATAACCCACCACAGAACAGCAGGAGGCCAAGGCAAGAGTACGACGAGAGCAATACAGCGATGGTTGACACACTGGCTACAGTGGCCAGAAGAGCTCATGCATGCAGGGCAAAACTCCTGATCATGGGTGACTTTAACCACAAGGAGATCGACTGGGAGAACTTGGACCCGCATGGGGGCCAAGATACATGGAGGGCTAAGATGATGGAGGTTGTACTGGAAAACTTCATGTACCAACACATAAGGGACACTACAAGAGAGAGAGGAGAGGATGAACCAGCAAGGCTGGACTTAGTATTCACCTTGAGTAGTGCAGATATCGAGGACATCACATATGAAAGACCCCTTGGGGCCAGTGACCATGTGGTTTTAAGCTTCGAATACACAGTAGAGCTACAAGTGGAGGGAGAAGCAGGAAGGCCAGGACGAATGAAGCCAAACTACAAGAAAGGGGACTACACAGGAATGAGGAACTTCCTGAATGGGGTTCAGTGGGACAGAGGACTGGCAGGGAAGCCAGTTAATGAGATGATGGAATATGTAGCAACAAAATGCAAGGAGGCTGAGGAGAGGTTTGTACCCAAGGGTAACAGGAATAATGAAAAAGCCAGGATGAGCCCATGGTTTACCCAAAGGTGCAGGGAGGCAAAAACCAAGTGTGCTAGGGAATGGAAGAAATATAGAAGGCAAAGGACCCAGGAGAATAAGGAGAGCAGTCGTAGAGCCAGAAACGAATGTGCACAGATAAGAAGGGAGGCCCAAAGACATTATGAAAATGACATAGCAGCGAAAGCCAAATCTGACCCGAAACTGTTGTACAGCCACATCAGGAGGAAAACAACAGTCAAGGACGAGGTAATCAGGCTAAGGAAGGAAGGAGGAGAGACAACAAGAAATGACCGTGAAGTATGTGAGGAACTCAACAAGAGATTCAAAGAAGTGTTCACAGAGGAGACAGAAGGGCTTCAGAAAGACGGAGAGGTGGGGCACACCACCATGTGCTGGACACAGTGCACACAACCGAGGAAGAAGTGAAGAGGCTTCTGAGTGAGCTAGATACCTCAAAGGCAATGGGGCCAGATAACATCTCCCCATGGGTATTGAGAGAGGGAGCAGAGGCGCTATGTGTACCCCTAACAACAATATTCAATACATCTATCGAAACAGGGAGATTGCCTGAGGCATGGAAGACAGCAAATGTAGTCCCAATCTTTTAAAAAGGAGATAGACATGAAGCATTAAACTACAGACCAGTGTCACTGACATGTATAGTATGCAAAATCTTGGAGAAGATTATCAGGAGAAGAGTGGTGGAACACCTAGAAAGGAATGATCTCATCAACAGCAGCCAACATGGTTTCAGGGACGGGAAATCCTGTGTCACAAACCTACTGGAGTTCTATGACATGGTGACAGCAGTAAGACAAGAGAGAGAGAGGGGTGGGTGGATTGCATATTCTTGGACTGCAAGAAGGCGTTTGACACAGTTCCACACAAGAGATTGGGGCAAAAACTGGAGGACCAAGCAGGGATAACAGGGAAGGCAATACAATGGATCAGGGAATATTTGTCAGGAAGACAGCAGCGAGTCATGGTACGTGGCGAGGTGTCAGAGTGGGCACCTGTGCCCAGCGGGGTCCCACAGGGGTCAGTCCTAGGACCAGTGCTGTTTCTGGTATTTGTGAACGACATGACGGAAGGAATAGACTCTGAGGTGTCCCTGTTTGCAGATGACGTGAAGTTGATGAGAAGAATTCACTCGATCAAAGACCAGGCAGAACTACAAAGGGATCTGGACAGGCTGCAGACCTGGTCCAGCAATTGGCTCCTGGAGTTCAATCCCACCAAGTGCAAAGTCATGAAGATTGGGGAAGGCAAAGAAGACCGCAGACGGAGTACAGTCTAGGGGGCCAGAGACTACAAACCTCACTCAAGGAAAAAGATCTTGGGGTGAGTATAACACCAGGCACATCTCCTGAAGCGCACATCAACCAAATAACTGCTGCAGCATATGGGCGCCTAGCAAACCTCAGAAGAGCATTCCGACATCTTAATAAGAAATCGTTCAGGACCCTGTACACCGTGTACGTTAGGCCCATATTGGAGGATGCGGCACCAGTTTGGAACCCACACCTAGCCAAGCACGTAAAGAAACTAGAGAAAATGCAAAGGTTTGCAACAAGACTAGTCCCAGACCTAAGAGGTATGTCCTACGAGGAGAGGTTAAGGGAAATCAACCTGACGACACTAGAGGACAGGAGAGATAGGGGGGACATGATAACGACATACAAAATACTGAGAGGAATTGACAAGGTGGACAAAGACAGGATGTTCCAGAGATTGGACACAGCAACAAGGGGACACAGTTGGAAGTTGAAGACACAGATGAATCACAGGGATGTTAGGAAGTATTTCTTCAGCCACAGAGTAGTCAGTAAGTGGAATAGTTTGGGAAGCGATGTAGCGGAGGCAGGATCCATACAAAGCTTTAAGCAGAGGTATGATAAAGCTCACGGCTCAGGGAGAGTGACCTAGAAGCGATCAGTGAAGAGGCGGGGCCAGGAGCTCGGACTCGACCCCCGCAACCTCAAATAGGTGAGTACAACTAGGTGAGTACACACACACACACACACGCACACACACACACACACACACACACACACACACACACACACACACACACACACACACACACACACACACACACACACACACACACAACAGAGCAATGGTGGACACACTAGCTGAGGTGGCAAGAAGAGCTCACTCCAGCAGAGCAAAGTTGCTGGTTATGGGGGATTTCAACCAAAGGGAGACTGACTGGGAAAACCTGGAGCCACATGGGGGTCCCGAAACATGGAGAGCCAAGATGTTGGATGTGGTGCTGGAAAACCTCATGCACCAACATGTTAAAGACACTACCAGAGTGAGAGGGGAGAATGAACCAGCAAGATTGGACCTTGTGTTCACCCTGGGCAGTTCAGACAGTGGAGACAGTAACAGGAGTTGAATGGGAAAAGCCTGACTATAAAAAAGGGGACTACATAGGGTTGAGGAACTTCCTGCAGGAGATTCCGTGTGACAGAGAACTGGCAGGAAAGCCAGTAAATGAAATGATGGAATATGTAACAACGAAATGCAAGGAGGCAGTGGAAAGGTTTATTCCCAAGGGCAACAGAAACAATGGGAAGACCAGAACGAGCCCCTGGTTTACCCGACGGTGTAAGGAGGCAAAAACAAAGTGCAATATAGAATGGAAAAAGTACAGAAGGCAGAGAACACATGAAAATAGGGAGATCAGTCGCAGAGCCAGGAACGAGTATGCACAGGTAAGGAGGGAGGCCCAGCGACAGTATGAAAATAACATAGCATCGAAAATCAAGACTGACCCGAAACTGTTGTATAGCCACATCAGGAGGAAGACAACAGTCGAAGACCAGGTGATCAGATTGAGGACAGAAGGTGGAGAACTCACAAGAAATGACCAGGAGGTATGTGAGGAGCTAAACAGGAGATTTAAGGAAGTTTTTACAGTAGAGACAGGAAGGGCTTTGGGAAGACAGCACAGAAGGGAACATCAAGAGGGAATATACCAACAAGTGTTGGATGACATACGAACAACCGAGGAGGAGGTGCAGAAGCTGCTAAATGACCTTGATACCTCAAAGGCGATGGGACCGGACAACATCTCCCCATGAGTCCTTAGAGAAGGAGCAGAGATGCTGTGCGTGCCCCTAACCACAATCTTCAACACATCCTTGAAACTGGGCAACTACCTGAGAAATGGAAGACAGCAAATGTAGTCCCCATATTTAAGAAAGGAAACAGAAATGAGGCACTAAACTACAGACCTGTGTCTCTGACATGTATTGTGTGCAAAGTCATGGAGAAGATTATCAGGAGGAGAGTGGTGGAACACCTGGAACGGAACAAGATTATAAATGAAAACCAGCATGGGTTCATGGAAGGCAAATCCTGTGTCACAAACCTTCTGGAGTTTTATGACAACGTAACAGAAGTAAGACACGAGAGAGAGGGGTGGGTTGATTGCGTTTTCCTAGACTGCAGGAAGGCCTTTGATACAGTTCCCCACAAGAGATTAGTGCAGAAGCTGGAGGATCAGGCGCATATAACAGGGAGGGCACTGCAATGGATCAGGGAATACCTGACAGGGAGGCAACAACGAGTCATGGTACGTGAAGAGGTATCACAGTGGGCGCCTGTGACAAGCGGGGTCCCACAGGGGTCAGTTCTAGGACCAGTGCTATTTTTGATATATGCGAACGACATGGTGGAAGGAATAGACTCTGAAGTGTCCCTATTCACGGATGATGTGAAGTTGATGAGAAGAATTAAATCGGATGAGGATGAGGCAGGACTGCAAAGAGACCTGGACAGGCTGGACATGTGGACCAGAAACTGGCTTCTCGAATTCAACCCTGCCAAATGCAAAGTCATGAAGATTGGGGAGGGGCAAAGAAGACCGCAGACATAGTATAGGCTAGGTGGACAAAGACTACAGACCTCACTCAGGGAGAAAGACCTTGGGGTGACCATAACACCGAGCACGTCACCGGAGGCACCTATCAACCAAATAACTGCTGCAGCATACGGGCGCCTGGCAAACCTGAGAATAGCGTTCCGATACCTTAATAAGGAATCGTTCAAGACACTGTACACTGTGTATGTTAGGCCCATACTGGAGTATGCAGCACCAGTCTGGAACCCACACCTGGTCAAGCACGTCAAGAAGTTAGAGAAAGTACAAAGGTTTGCAACAAGGCTAGTCCCAGAGCTCAGGGGAATGTCGTACGAGGAAACGTTGAGGGAAATCGGACTGACGACACTGGAGGACAAAAGGGTCAGAGGAGACATGATAACGACATACAAGATACTGCGGGAAATAGACAAGGTGGACAGAGATAGGATGTTCCAGAGACGGGACATCCTCATTCCAAAACAAGGGGTCACAACTGGAAGCTGAAGACTCAGACGAGTCACAGGGACGTTAGGAAGTATTTCTTCAGTCATAGAGTCGTCACGAAGTAGAATAGCCTAGTAAGTGAAGTAGTGGAGGCAGGAACCATACATAGTTTTAAGAAGAGTTATGACAAAGCTCAGGAAGCAGAGAGGGAGAGGCCCTAGTAGCGATCAGTGAAGAGGCGGGGCCAGGAGCTGAGTATCGACCCCTGCAACCACAATTAGGTGAGTACAATTAGGCGAGTACACACACACACAGACACATGACACACACACACACACACACACACACACACACACACACACACACACACATACACACACACACACACACACACACACACACACACACACACACACACACACACACACACACACACACACACACACACACACACACACTAAGGTATTCTTCCGGCCTGTCTTAGAGTACACAACACCAGCATGGAGTGAACACCCGAGGAAGTACATTCAGTAAGTGGAGAAAGTACAGAGAGTCGCAATTAAGCAGCTTCCAGAAATAAGAATACTGAATTATGAGAGGCTTAAAAAAATCTGGCAACCTTGAATAGATTTACGAAGGGAGATATGGTAGCGACGTTTAAGGTAATCAGAGATTTGCATAGAGCATACACGGACCAACACTCCGAAATGAGAGGAACATAGTCAGGAGAACCCAAGTGAAAGTTAAGAACGCAGATGAGATATAGTAGTGGACAGGACCTGCCGGGTAGGTTGGTTGCACCATTGCCGGGTAGGTTTGTTGCCCCATTGCGGGGTAGGTTGGTTCCCCTGCCGGGTAGGTTGGTTCCCCTGCTGGGTAGGTTGGTTCCCCTGCCGGGTAGGTTGGTTCCCCTACCGGGTAGGTTGGTTCCCCTGCCGGGTAGGTTGGTTCCCCTGCTGGGTAGGTTGGTTCCCCTGCCGGTTAGGTTGGTTCCCCTGCCGGGTAGGTTGGTTCCCCTGCCGGGTAGGTTGGTTCCCCTGCCGGGTAGGTTGGTTCCCCTGCCGGGTAGGTAGGTTCCCCTGCCGTGTAGGTTGGTTCCCCTGCTGGGTAGGTTGGATCCCCTGCCGGGTAGGTTGGTTCCCCTGCTGGGTAGGTTGGTTCCCCTGCCGGGTAGGTTGGTTCCCCTGCCGGGTAGGTTGGTTCCCCTGCCGGGTAGGTTGGTTCCCCTGCCGGGTAGGTTGGTTCCTCTGCTGGGTAGGTTGGTTCCCCTGCTGGGTAGGTTGGTTCCCCTGCTGGGTAGGTTGGTTCCCCTGCCGGGTAGGTAGGTTCCCCTGCTGGGTAGGTTGGTTCCCCTGCTGGGTAGGCTGGTCCCCCTGCCGGGTAGATTGGTTCCCCTGCCGGGTAGGTTGGTTCCCCTGCCGGGTAGGTTGGTTCCCCTGCCGGGTAGGTTGGTTCCCCTGCCGGGTAGGTTGGTTCCCCTGGTGAGTAGGTTGGTTCCCCTGCTGGGTAGGTTGGTTCCCCTGCTGGGTAGGTTGGTTCCCCTGCCGGGTAGGTTGGTTCCCCTGCCGGTAGTTGGTTCCCCTGCCGGTAGGTTGGTTCCCCTGCCGGGTAGGTTGGTTCCCCTGCCGGGTAGGTTGGTTCCCCTGCCGGGTAGGTTGGTTCCCCTGCTGGGTAGGTTGGTTCCCCTGCTGGGTAGGTTGGTTCCCCTGCCGGGTAGGTTGGTTCCCCTGCCGGGTAGGTTGGTTCCCCTGCCGGGTAGGTTGGTTCCCCTGCCGGGTAGGTTGGTTCCCCTGCCGGGTAGGTTGGTTCCCCTGCCGGGTAGGTTGGTTTCCCTGCTGGGTAGGTTGGTTGCTACAATCTGGGGTGACCAGAGTTCATGGTACTTTTTTTATTAGAATTATGTCTATAGGTATAGAAAATAACTTTACTGCACTCCCAGACTCAGTGAGTTGGCTCCCATGTCACCTCATACTTCACCTTTATAAATCTCCTATTGTCCTATTATTTTCAGTGTATATATATATATATATAAAATATATATATATATATATATAATATATATATATATATATATATATATATATATATATATATATATATATATATATATATATATATATATATACATATATATATATATATATATATATATATATATATATATATATATATTTGTATGTATATAGGATGGGGTCCACCTTTGGTGTAAATTGTGGGACCCACAGCCTCGGAGAAGTGGATACAAAGGCTTCAAGGAAGAATAATTATATTTCTTCCTGAAGACGTTTGGATATTCCACTTCCCCTTCCACCTCATCTTTTTATTCTTTTTTACCAATACGTATATTTTATTACATATATGGTACAAAAGGTTTAAAAGATACATTGTTGATATAAAGATGGCATATTCCCACCAAGGCAGGGTGGCCCGAAAAAGAAAAACTTTCACCATCATTCACTGTCTTGCCAGAAGGGTGCTTTACACTACAGTTTTTAAACTGCAACATTAACACCCCTCCTTCAGAGTGCAGGCATTGTACCTCCCATCTCCAGGACTCAAGTCCGGCCTACCGGTTTCCCTGAACCCCTTCATAAATGTTACTTTGCTCACACTCCAACAGCACGTCAAGTATTAAAAACCATTTGTCTCCATTCACTCCTATCAAACACGCTCACGCATGCCCGCTGGAAGTCCAAGCCCCTCGTACACAAAACCTCCTTTACCCCCTCCCTCCAACCTTTCCTAGGCCGGCCCCTACCCCGCCTTTCTTCCACTACAGACTGATACACTCTTGAACTCATTCTGTTTTGCTCCATTCTCTCTACATGTCCGAACCACCTCAACAACCCTTCCTCAGCCCTCTGGACAACAGTTTTGGTAATCCCGCACCTCCTCCTAACTTCCAAACTACGAATTCGCTGCCTTATATTCACACCACACATTGCCCTCAGACATGACATCTCCACTGCCTCCAGCCTTCTCCTCGCTGCAACATTCATCACCCATGCGTCACACCCATATAAGAGCGTTGGTAAAACTATACTCTCAAACATTCCCCTCTTTGCCTCCAAGGACAAAGTTCTTTGTCTCCACATACTCCTAAGTGCACCGCTCACCCTTTTCCCCTCATCAGTTCTATGATTCACCTCATCTTTCATAGACCCATATGCTAACACGTCCACTCCCAAATATCTGAATACATTCACCTTTTACATACTCTCTCCCTCCAATCTGATATCCAATCTTTCGTCACCTAATCTTTTTGTTTTTCTCATAGCCTTACTCTTTCCTATATTCACTTTTAATTTTCTTATTTTACATACCCTACCAAGTTCATCCGCCAGCCTCTGCAACTTCTCTTCAGATTCTCCCAAAAGAACAGTGTCATCAGCAAAAAGCAACAATGACAACTCCCACTTTGCGTTTGATTCTCTATCTTTTAACTCCACACCTCTTGCCAACCTCTTGCCACACCTCCCCGCATTCACTTCTCTTACAACTCCATCTATAAATATATTGAACAACCACGGTGACATCACACATCCTTGTCTAAGGTCTACTTTTACTGCAAAATAATCTCCCTCTTTCCTACATACTCTAACCTGAGCCTAACTATCCACGTAAAAACTCTTCACTGCTTTCAATAACCTACCTCCTATACTATACACCTGCAACATCTGCCACATTGCCCCCCTATCCACCCTGTCATACGTCTTTTCCATATCCATAAATGCCACAAAAACCTCTTTACCTTTATCTAAATACTGTTTACCTATATGTTTCACTGTAAACACTTGGTCTACACACCCCCTTCCTTTCCTGAATCCTCCTTGTTCATCTTCTATCCTACTCTCCGTCTTAATTCTTTCAATAACAACTCTACCATAAACTTTACCAGGTATACTCATCAGACTTATTCCCCTATAATTTTTGCACTCTCTTTTGCCCCCTTTGCCTTTATACAAAGGAACTATACATGCTCTCTACCAATCCCTCGGTACCTTACCCTCTTCCATACATTTATTAAATAATAGGACCAATCACTCCAAAACTATATTCCCACCTGCTTTTAACATTTCTAGTTTTATCACATCAATTCCAGCTGCCTTACCCCCTTTCATTCTACCCACTGCCTCACGAACTTCCCTCACGAACTTCCTCTCACGAACTTCCTCACTCCTACAAGATGTTATTCCTCCTTGCACTATACACGAAATCACAGCTTCCCTATCTTCATCAGCATTTAACGATTCCTCAAAATGTTCCCTCCATCTTCCTGATACCTGTAACTCTCCATTTAATAACTCTCCTCTCCTATTTTTAACTGAAACATCCATTTGTTTTCTAGGCTTCCTCAGCTTGTTAATCTCACTCGAAAACTTTTTCTTATTTTCAACAAAATTTGTTGATAACATCTCACCCACTCTCTCATTTGCTCTCTTTTTACAATGCTTCACCAATCTCTTAACCTCTCTTTTTCTTTCCATATACTCTTCCCTCCTTGCATCACTTCTGTTTTGTAAAAACTTCTCATATGCCAACTTTTCTCCCTTACTACTCTCTTTACATTATCATTCCACCAATCGCTCCTCTTCCCTCCCGCACCCACTTTTCTGTAACCATAAACTTCTGCTGAACACTCTAACACTACATTTTTAAACCTACAACATACATCTTCGACCCCATTGCCTATACTCTCACTATCCTCCAATAGTTGTTTATATCTTACCCTTACTCCCTCCTCTTTTAGTTTATAAGTCTTCACCTCTCTCTTAATTACTGCTTCCATTTTCCTTGTATCCCATCTACCTTTTACTCTCACTGTAGCTACAACTAAAAAGTGATCTGATATATCTGTGGCCCCTCTATAAACATGTACATCCTGAGGTCTACTCAACAGTCTTCTATCTACCAATACGTTGTCCAACAAACTACTGTCATTTCGCCCTACATCATATCTTGTATACTTATTTATCCTCTTTTTCTTAAAATATGTATTACCTATAACTAAACCCCTTTCTATACAAAGTTCAATCAAAGGGCTCCCATTATCATTTACACCTGGCACTCTAAACTTACCTACCACACCCTCTCTAAATGTTTCTCCTACTTTAGCATTTAGGTTCCCTACCACAATTACTCTCTCACTTGGTGCAAAGCTTCCTATACATTCGCTTAACATCTCTAAAAATCTCTCTCTCTCCTCTACACTCCTCTCTTCTCCTGGTGCATACACGCTTACTATGACCCACTTTTCACATCCAACCCTTATTTTAATCCACATAATCCCTGAATTTACACAATTATATTCCCTCTTATCCTTCCATAACTGATGCTTCAACATTATTGCCGCTCCTTCCTTAGCTCTAACTCTCTCAGATACTCCTGACTTAATCCCATTTATTTCTCCCCACTGAAACTCCCCTACCCCCTTCAGCTTTGTTTCGCTTAAGGCCAGGACATCCAATTCTTTTCATTCATAACATCAGTAAACATCTCTTTCTTATCATAAGCACTACATCCACGTACATTCAAGCATCCCAGTTTTATAAAGTTTTTCTACTTCTCTTTTTTAGTAAATGTTTACAGGAGAAGGAGGGGTTACTAGCCCATTGCTCCCGGCACTTTAATTGGCTCATACGACACGCATGGCTTACGGAGAAAATATATATATATATATATATATATATATATATATATAAAATATATATATATATATATATATATATATATATATATATATATATATATATATATATATATATATGCAAAACAACCACTCTGAAAGAATAGAGAAATTCCTCTATTCTTTCAGAGTGGTTGTTTTGCATATTTTGAAATCACCTGTTTACTGTGATCTTATTGCATATATATATATATATATATATATATATATATATATATATATATATATATATATATATATATATATATATATATATATATATATTTTATATATATATATATATATATATATGTCGTGCCGAATATGTAAAACTGGTCAGTTAGCAAGAACTCGTTTAAAATTAAGTCCTTTCTGAAATTTTCTCTTATACGTTTAAAGATATATTTTTTCATTAATGTTAATGTAAAAAATTTTAATTTTGCACCAAAAGAATCTTAGAAAACTTACCTAACCTTATTATAACAAGAGCAATTTATTTTAGCCTAACCCAATTAAATATATTTTAAATACGTTTACAATTGTTTAATACTAAACAAACACAGTGAAATATATCTTTTTCGTTAGGTTCAGAATGATTTTGGCGAAATTATTGCATGCACAAATTTTCACTTGTCCTATATGGCAAAATGAACGTTGCTATTTAAGCCAAGATCGCAAGTTCTGCCTATTCGGCACGACATATATATATTCTTTTCTCTGAGGATGAGGGTCCCCATGACAGTTCTAGAAGTGGTACCTCCTATAATATATATATATATATATATATATATATATATATTATATATATATATAATATAATATATATATATATATATATA
>NC_069410.1:28256751-28263404 GCF_026875155.1 Cherax quadricarinatus | reverse complement strand
ACCACCAACCACCCCCCCAAACCCCAACTCCAACCCCCCCTACCACACACCCCCACCCCCCCACACCACCACCACCACCACAAACCCCCCAACCCCCACTCCCACCACCACCCCACTACCCCACCACCCACCAAAACCCACCCCCACCCCCCAACCACCCCACCCAACCCACCACACCACCACCCCACCACTACCACCACCACCCATACCACCACCACCCCCTTTTTCCACCACCCCACCCCCACTACCACCACCACCACACTCCCCAACACCACACCACACCAAACCACCACCACTACCACACACCACCTTTACCACCACAACCACACCCCTACCACCACCCCAAAACCACTAACCACCACCACCATTCCAACACCACACCACCACTACCACCACCACCCCCAAACTACCACCCAACCACCATTACCACCACCACCCACCACTAACCACACCACCAAACTAACCCCCCAAACCAACCACTACCACCACCACACAAACACCACCACCACACCACTACCACCACCACCACCACTACCACCAGCCACCATTACACCACCACCACCACCACTACCCCCAAACCACCACCACTACCACCACCACCAAAAACCACCACCCCAAACCACCACTACCACCACCACACCACTACCACCACCACCATTAAAACACCACCAACCCCCACCACTACCACCCCACCACCACACCACCACCACCCCCCCACCCCACCACCACACCATACCACCCCCACAACCACCGACTACCACCACCACCACCACACCACCACCACCATTACCACCAACCACCACCACTCCCAAACCAACCACCACCACTACCACCATCCACCAACCACTACCACCACCACCACCATTACACAAAAACCCACCACCACTACCACCACACCACCACTACCACCACCACCATACCACCACCACCACCACCACTACCAACCACCACCACCACACCACCACCACCACCACAAACCACCACCACCACCATTACCACCCACCCCACCACCACTCCCACCACCACCACCACTACCACCACCACCATTACACACCAATCCACCACCACTCCCACCACTCACACCACTACCACCACCACCATTACCCCCACCACAACACCCCACTACCACCACCCCACCACAAACCACCACCACCACCACTAACCACCACCCCCACCATACCACCCCCCACCTACCACCACCACCACCCCCCCAAAACCACCCCCTACCACCACCACCATTTACCCCACCACCACCACCACACCACCACCACCACCCACTACCAACCACCACCACCATACCCCCAAACCACCACCATTACCACCACCACCCCCCCACCAAACAACCACCACCACTACCACCACCCCCAAACCACTACCACCACCACCACCATACCAACACCACACCACCACCAACTACCACCACCACCACCACTACACCCAAACCCCCAAACCTTTCCCACCACTACAACCACCACCACTTACCACCACCACCACCACTACCACCACCACCACCACTACCACCACCCCCACCATTACCACCAACCACCCCCCACCACTACCCACCACCACCACCACTACCCCACCACCCACCATTACCACCCACCACCACCCAAACTCACTACCACACCACTACCACCCCCAACCACCACCACCACCATACCACCACCACCACTACCACCACCACCACCATTACCAACCACCACCCACCACCACTAAACCATCACCACTTACCACCACCACCACCACCACCACCATACCCCCCACCACTACCAAACCACCACCACCATTACCACCACCACCACCACCCCAAAACAACCCCCCTACCACCACCACTACCACACACTACACCACCACCACCACTACCACCACCACCACCACTACCACCACACACCACCACCACCACCACCACCACTACCACCAACTCCACTACAACCCACCACCACCACCACCACTACCCCACCACTAACCACCACCACTACCACCACCACCACCGACCCACTACCACCACCACCACTCCCACCACTCACTAACCACCACCACCACCACCAACCACCACCAACCACCACACCACCACCACCACCACTACCACCACACATAGCGCTGTTGATGTCATTTAATTTGTATTGTTCTGTGAATAAGAGAGAGATAATGTTGTTGTTACTCCCTCACATCCTCACCACGATCCTTCACTATGGGTTCCCCTCACTGCCTCCGTCACTCCATCACTTTGTCCCTCTCTGCCTCCCTCACTCCATCACTGTCTCCCTCACTCCATCAGTGCCTCCCTCACTCCATCACTGCGTCCCTTACTCCATCACTGCCTCCCTCACTCATCATTGCCTCCCTCACTCCATCACTGCCCTCCTTCACTCCTGCACTTCTCCCTCTATGCCTCTCTGCCTCTCTGCCTCTCTCCCTCCCTGCCTCTCTCCCTGTCTCTCTCTCTGTCTGCCCTCTCTCACTATCTCTCTCCCTGTCTCTCTCCCTCTTCTCTCTCCCTGTCCTGCCTCTCTCTACTATCTCTCTCCCTGTCTCTCTCCCTCCCTGTCTCTCTCCCTCCCTGTCTGTCACCCTCCCTGTCCTCTCTCCCTCCCTGTCTGTCTCCCTCCCTGTCTCTCTCCCTCCCTGTCTCTCTCCCTCCCTGTCTGTCACCCTCCCTGTCTCTCTCCCTCCCTGTCTGTCACCCTCCCTGTCTCTCTCCCTCCCTGTCTGTCACCCTCCCTGTCTCTCTCCCTCCCTGTCTGTCTCCCTCCCTGTCTCTCTCCCTCCCTGTCTGTCTCCCTCCCTGTCTCTCTCCCTCCCTGTCCTGTCACCCTCCCTGTCTCTCTCTCCTCCCTGTCTGTCTCCCTCCCTGTCTCTCTCCCTCCCTGTCGTCTCCCTCCCTGTCTCTCTCCCTCCCTGTCTGACACCCTCCCTGTCTCTCTCCCTCCCTGTCTGTCTCCCTCCCTGTCTCTCTCCCTCCCTGTCTGTCTCCCTCCCTGTCTCTCTCCCTCCCTGTCTGTCTCCCTCCCTGTCTCTCTCCCTCCCTGTCTGTCTCCCTCCCTGTCTCTCTCCCTCCCTGTCTGTCTCCCTCCCTGTCTCTCTCCCTCCCTGTCTGTCACCCTCCCTGTCTGTCTCCCTCCCTGTCTGTCTCCCTCACTGTCTGTCACCCTCCCTGTCTGTCTCCCTCCCTGTCTGTCTCCCTCCCTGTCTCTCTCCCTCCCTGTCTGTCACCCTCCCTGTCTGTCTCCCTCCCTGTCTGTCTCCCTCCCTGTCTCTCTCCCTCCCTGTCTGTCACCCTCCTGTCTGTCTCCCTCCCTGTCTGTCTCCCTCACTGTCTGTCACCCTCCCTGTCTGTCTCCCTCCCTGTCTGTCTCCCTCCCTGTCTCTCTCCCTCCCTGTCCTGTCACCCCTCCCTGTCTGTCTCCCTCCCTGTCTGTCTCCCTCCCTGTCTCTCCCCTCCCTGTCTGTCTCCCTCCCTGTCTGTCTCCCTCCCTGTCTGTCTCCCTCCCTGTCTGTCACCCTCCCTGTCTGTCTCCCTCCCTGTCTGTCTCCCTCACTGTCTGTCTCCCTCCCTGTCTGTCACCCTCCCTGTCTGTCTCCCTCACTGTCTGTCACCCTCCCTGTCTGTCTCCCTCCCTGTCTGTCTCCCTCCCTGTCTCTCTCCCTCCCTGTCTGTCTCCCTCCCTGTCTCTCTCCCTCCCTGTCTGTCTCCCTCCCTGTCTGTCTCCCTCCCTGTCTGTCTCCCTCCCTGTCTGTCTCCCTCCCTGTCTCTCTCCCTCCCTGTCTGTCACCCTCCCTGTCTGTCTCCCTCCCTGTCTGTCTCCCTCCCTGTCTCTCTCCCTCCCTGTCTGTCTCCCTCCCTGTCTGTCTCCCTCCCTGTCTCTCTCCCTCCCTGTCTGTCACCCTCCCTGTCTGTCTCCCTCCCTGTCTGTCTCCCTCCCTGTCTCTCTCCCTCCCTGTCTGTCACCCTCCCTGTCTCTCTCCCTCCCTGTCTGTCTCCCTCCCTGTCTCTCTCCCTCCCTGTCTGTCTCCCTCCTTGTCTGTCTCCCTCCCTGTCTGTCTCCCTCCCTGTCTTCTCCCTCCCTGTCTCTCTCCCTCCCTGTCTGTCACCCTCCCTGTCTCTCTCCCTCCCTGTCTGTCACCCTCCCTGTCTCTCTCCCTCCCTGTCTGTCACCCTCCCTGTCTCTCTCCCTCCCTGTCTGTCTCCCTCCCTGTCTGTCTCCCTCCCTGTCTGTCTCCCTCCCTGTCTCTCTCCCTCCCTGTCTGTCTCCCTCCCTGTCTCTCTCCCTCCCCTGTCTGTCACCCTCCCTGTCTGTCTCCCTCCCTGTCTGTCTCCCTCCCTGTCTCTCTCCCCTCCCTGTCTGTCTCCCTCCCTGTCTGTCTCCCTCCCTGTCTGTCTCCCTCCCTGTCTGTCACCCTCCCTGTCTCTTCTCCCTCCCTGTCTGTCACCCTCCCTGTCTCTCTCCCTCCCTGTCTGTCACCCTCCCTGTCTCTCTCCCTCCCTGTCTGTCTCCCTCCCTGTCTGTCTCCCTCCCTGTCTGTCTCCCTCCCTGTCTCTCTCCCTCCCTGTCTGTCTCCCTCCCTGTCTCTCTCCCTCCCTGTCTGTCACCCTCCCTGTCTGTCTCCCTCCCTGTCTGTCTCCCTCCCTGTCTCTCTCCCTCCCTGTCTGTCTCCCTCCCTGTCTGTCTCCCTCCCTGTCTGTCCTCCCTCCCTGTCTGTCACCCTCCCTGTCTCTCTCCCTCCCTGTCTGTCACCCTCCCTGTCTCTCTCCCTCCCTGTCTGTCTCCCTCCCTGTCTGTCTCCCTCCCTGTCTGTCTCCCTCCCTGTCCTCTCCCCTCCCTGTCTGTCACCCTCCCTGTCTGTCTCCCTCCCTGTCTCTCTCCCTCCTGTCTGTCTCCCTCCCTGTCTGTCTCCCTCCCTGTCTGTCACCCTCCCTGTCCTCTCTTCCCTCCCGTCTGTCTCCCTCCCTGTCTTCCCCTCCCTGTCTTCTCCCTCCCTGTCTGTCTCCCTCCCTGTCTGTCCCCTCCCTGTCTCTCCTCCCCTCCCTGTCTGTCCACCCTCCCCTGTCTGTCTCCCTCCCTGTCTGTCTCCCTCCCTGTCTGTCTCCCT
The DNA here is from genome assembly GCF_026875155.1 of Cherax quadricarinatus. NCBI lineage: Eukaryota > Metazoa > Arthropoda > Malacostraca > Decapoda > Parastacidae > Cherax > Cherax quadricarinatus. The sequence continues at coordinate 28,258,313 of NC_069410.1, read as the reverse complement.
CCCTGTCTGTCTCTCTCCCTCCCTGTCTCTCTCCCTCCCTGTCTGTCTCCCTCCCGTCTGTCTCTCTCCCTCCCTGTCTCTCTCCCTCCCTGTCTGTCTCCCTCCCTGTCTGTCACCCTCCCTGTCTCTCTCCCTCCCTGTCTGTCACCCTCCCTGTCTGTCTCCCTCCCTGTCTGTCTCCCTCCCTGTCTGTCTCCCTCCCTGTCTGTCTCTCTCCTCTCCCTCCCTGTCTCTCTCCCTCCCTGTCTGTCTCCCTCCCTGTCTGTCTCCCTCCCTGTCTGTCTCCCTCCCCTGTCTGTCTCCCTCCCTGTCTGTCTCCCTCCCTGTCTGTCTCCCTCCCTGTCCTCTCTCCCCTCCCTGTCTCTCTCCCTGTCTCTCTCCCTGTCTGCCTCTCTCTTACTATCTCTCTCCCTGTCTCTCTCCCTCCCTGTCTCTCTCCCTCCCTGTCTCTCTCCCTCCCTGTCTCTCTCCCTCCCTGTCTCTCTCCCTCCCTGTCTGTCTCCCTCCCTGTCTCTCTCCCTCACTGTCTCCTTCCTCGTCTGATATATTCATTAGTGATTATTACCACATTTTTATTCCTCTCAACAACGAACTATGATGGTAAGTGCTGAACTGAGGGATAATGGTAGCTGCCATATTTAAAAACCACCATGACCACCACACTACCACCATGATAACTATCCCCACTACTACCACTACAAGGACGGGTGTTGGCTCGATCCTCCGTACATTGCTAGTGAAACACACCTTAACTATTAATATTTCATGAAGAATTTCCTACAAATCATTAATGAAGTCTGTTTGACAAACTGTGTAGGAAGTTGTGTCCATCGGTACCTGATGGCCGTGTGTGTGTGTGTGTGTGTGTGTTGGGGTCGAGTCTCAGCTCCTGGGCTGTCCTTTGAAACTGGAATTATCATGGTCTTGTAACTGTAGTTACCCAGTGAAAACTGTTAGTTACCAGGTGTCAAAGGCTCCTGTCGATAGATCATTGTCCCTTTTGTGTGTGTGTGTTTGTGTGTGTGTGTTTGTGTGTGTGCGTGTGCATGTGCTTGCGTGCACTGGTACACACGCGTGCACACTCGAGTGAGCACCATTCCTCAGAGGCTACATTCTGAATTAATTACAGTCGATGTTTCTCCGGTTCCTACCAAAAAATATAAATGAACATCCCACCCATGCTCTTAAAAAAACTGGCCTTTTGTGTCGCCATTTAATAAAAGGCCTTTGACAGTAATTGAAGCTGAAAATTTAATTATGTTCAAATTTTTAAGGAGATGGGAGAGAGAAAAAATCGTTGCCAGAGTATATGACTTTATCCACTGGAGATATAATCTTACTTTTCTCACTCAAAAATATATATTCAGGGTCTTTGAGAAGACCGCGGATACACGGCACGTAAATTATAAAGGTGACCTTGATTGTCCTTGACCAGCTGGAAGACAGCAGCAGCAGCAGCAGCAGCAGCAGCACCTCCACCAGTAGCAGCAGCAGCAGCAATAGTAGCAGCAGCAACCGCAACAACAAGAGTAGCAACAGCAGCAGCACCAGCATCAGCACCT
>NC_069410.1:28214251-28251751 GCF_026875155.1 Cherax quadricarinatus | reverse complement strand
TAACCATTGTGACTCAGGCAGGGTAACCATGTTGACTCAGGCAGGGCAACCATGGTGACTCAGGCAGGGTAACCATTGTGACTCAGGTAGGCTAACCATTGTGACTCAGGCAGGGTAACCATGTTGGCTCAGGTAGGGTAACCATGGTGACTCAGGCAGGGTAACCATGGTGACTCAGGTAAGTTAGCCATTGTGACTCAGGCAGGGTAACCATGGTGACTCAGGCAGGGTAACCATGGTGACTCAGACAGGGTAACCATGGTGACTCAGGCAGGGTAACCATGGTGACTCAGGTAGGTTAATCATGGTGACTCAGGTAGGTTAACCATGGTAACTCAGGCAGGTTAACCATGGTGACTCAGGTAGGTTAACCATGGTGTCTCAGGTAGGATAACCATGGTGACTCAGGTAGGTTAACCATGGTGACTCAGGCAGGGTAACCATGGTGACTCAGGTAGGTTAACCATGGTGACTCAGGTAGGTTAACCATGGTGACTCAGGCAGGATAACCATGGTGACTCAGGCAGGGTAACCATGGTGACTCAGGCAGGATAACCATGGTGACTCAGGCAGGGTAACCATGGTGACTCAGGTAGGATAACCATTGTGACTCAGGCAGGGTAACCATGGTGACTCAGGTAGGTTAACCATGTTGACTCAGGCAAGGTAACCATGGTGACTCAGGTAGGATAACCATTGTGACTCAGGCAGGGTAACCATGTTGACTCAGGCAGGGTAATCATGGTGACTCAGGTAGGTTAACCATGGTGACTCAGGCAGGGTAACCATGTTGGCTCAGGCAGGGTAACCATGGTGACTCAGGTAGGTTAACCATTGTGACTCAGGCAGGGTAACCATGTTGACTCAGGAAGGGTAACCATGGTGACTCAGGTAGGTTAACCATGGTGACTCAGGCAGGCTAACCATGGTGACTCAGGCAGGGTAACCATGGTGACTCAGGTAGGTTAACCATGGTGACTCAGGTAGGTTAACCATTGTGACTCAGGTAGGTTAACCATGGTGACTCAGGCAAAGTAAACAAGGTGACTCAGGCAGGTTAACCATGGTGACTCAGGCAGGGTAACCGTGGTGACTCAGGTAGGTTAACCATGGTGACTCAGATAGGTTAACCATTGTGACTCAGGCAGGGTAACCATGTTGACTCAGGCAAGGTAGCCATGGTGACTCAGGTAGGTTAACCATGGTGACTCAGGCAGGCTAACCATGGTGACTCAGGCAGGGTAACCATGGTGACTCACGTAGGTTAACCATGGTGACTCAGGCAGGGTAACCATGTTGACTCAGGCAGGGTAACCAGGTGACTCAGGCAGGGTAACCATGGTGACTCAGGCAGGTTAACCATGGTGACTCAGGCAGGTTAAGAATGGTGACTCAGGCAGGGTAACCATGGTAACTCAGGCAGGGTAACCATGGTGACTCAGGTAGGGTAACTATGGTGACTCAGGTAGGTTAACCGTGGTGACTCAGGCAAGGTAACTATAGTTACTCAGGCAGGTTAACCATGGTAACTCAGGTAGGTTAACCATGGTGACTCAAGCAGGTTAACCATGGTGACTCAGGCAAGATAAGCATGGTGACTCAGGTAGGCTAACCATGGTGACTCAGGTAGGTTAACTATGGTGACTCAGGTAGGTTAACCATGTTGACTCAGGCAAGGTAACCATGGTGACTCAGGTAGGATAACCATGGTGACTCAGGCAGGGTAACCATGGTGACTCAGGCAGGGTAACCATGGTGACTCAGGTAGGTTAACCATTGTGACTCAGGTAGGTTAACCATATTGACTCAGGCAGGGTAACCATGGTGACTCAGGTAGGATAACCATTGTGACTCAGGCAGGGTAACCATGTTGACTCAGGCAGGGTAACCATGGTGACTCAGGCAGGGAAACCATGGTGACTCAGGTAGGCTAACCATGTTGACTCAGGCAGGGTAATCATGGTGACTCAGGTAGGATAACCATTGTGACTCAGGCAGGGTAACCATGTTGGCTCAGGCAGGGTAACCATGGTGACTCATGTAGGTTAACCATTGTGACTCAAGCAGGGTAACCATGTTGACTCAGGCAGGGTAACCATGGTGACTCAGGTAGGTTAACCATGGTGACTCAGGTAAGTTAACCATGGTGATTCAGGCAGGGTATCCATGGTGACTCAGGCAGGGTAACTATGGTGACTCAGGCAGGTTAACCATGGTGACTCAGGAAGGGTAACCATGGTGACTCAGGCAGGGTAACTATGGAGACTCAGGCAGGGTAACCATGGTGTCGCAGGCAGGGTAACCATTGTGACTCAGGCAGGGTAACCATGGTGACTCAGGCATGGTAACCATGGTGACTCAGGTATGTTAACCATTGTGGCTCAGGCAGGGTAACCATGGTGACTCAGGTAGGGTAACCATGGTGACTCAGGTAGGTTATCCATGTTGACTCAGGCAGGGTAACCATGGTGACTCAGGTAGGTTAACCATTGTGACTCAGGCAGGGTAACCATGATGACTCAGGCAGGGTAACGATGATGACTCAGGCAGGGTAACCATGGTGACTCAGGTAGGCTAGCCATGTTGATTCAGGCAGGGTAATCATGGTGACTCAGGTAGGTTACCCATGGTGACTCAGGCAGGGTAACCATGTTGGCTCAGGCAGGGTAACCATGGTGACTCAGGTAGGTTAACCATTGTGACTCAGGCAGGGTAACCATGTTGACTCAGGCAGGGTAACCATGGTGACTCAGGTAGGTTAGCCATGGTGACTCAGGCAGGCTAACCATGGTGACTCAGGCAGGGTAACCATGGTGGCTCAGGTAGGTTAACCATGGTGACTCAGGTAGGTTAACCATGGTAACTCAGGCAGGGTAACCATGGTGGTTCAGGTAGGTTAACCATAGTGACTCAGGCAGGGTAACCATGTGACTCAGGCAGGGTAACTATGGTGACTCAGGCAGGATAACCATGGTGACTCAGGCAGAGTAACTATGGTGACTCAGGCAAGTTAACCATGGTGACTCAGGCAGGGTAACTATGGTGACTCAGGCAGGTTAACCATGGTGACTCATGCAGGGTAACCATGGTGACTCAGGCAGGGTAACCAAGGTGACTCAGGCAGGTTAACCATGGTGACTCAGGCACGGTAACCATGGTGACTCAGGTAGGTTAACCATCGTGACTCAGGCAGGCTAACCATGGTGACTCAGGCAGGGTAACCATGGTGACTCACGTAGGTTAACCATGGTGACTCAGGCAGGGTAACCATGTTGACTCAGGCAGGGTAACCAGGTAACTCAGGCTGGGTAATCATGGTGACTCAGGCAGGTTAACCATGGTGACTCAGGCAGGTTAAGAATGGTGACTCAGGCAGGGTAACCATGGTAACTCAGGCAGGGTAACCATGGTGACTCAGGTAGGGTAACTATGGTGACTCAGGTAGGTTAACCGTGGTGACTCAGGCAAGGTAACTATAGTTACTCAGGCAGGTTAACCATGGTAACTCAGGTAGGTTAACCATGGTGACTCAAGCAGTTTAACCATGGTGACTCAGGCAAGATAAGCATGGTGACTCAGGTAGGCTAACCATGGTGACTCAGGTAGGTTAACCATGGTGACTCAGGTAGGTTAACCATGTTGACTCAGGCAAGGGAACCATGGTGACTCAGGTAGGATAACCATGGTGACTCAGGCAGGGTAACCATGGTGACTCAGGCTGGGTAACCATGGTGACTCAGGTAGGTTAACCATTGTGACTCAGGTAGGTTAACCATATTGACTCAGGCAGGGTAACCATGGTGACTCAGGTAGGATAACCATTGTGACTCAGGCAGGGTAACCATGTTGACTCAGGCAGGGTAACCATGTTGACTCAGGCAGGGTAACCATGGTGACTCAGGTAGGCTCACCATGTTGACTCAGGCAGGGTAATCATGGTGACTCAGGTAGGATAACCATTGTGACTCAGGCAGGGTAACCATGTTGTCTCAGGCAAGGTAACCATGGTGACTCAGGTAGGTTAACCATGGTGACTCAGGTAAGTTAACCATCGTGATTCAGGCAGGGTACCCATGGTGACTCAGGCAGGGTAACTATGGTGACTCAGGCAGGTTAACCATGGTGACTCAGGAAGGGTAACCATGGTGACTCAGGCAGGGTAACTATGGTGACTCAGGCAGGGTAACCATGGTGTCGCAGGCAGGGTAACCATTGTGACTCAGACAGGGTAACCATGGTGACTCAGGCATGGTAACCATGGTGAGTCAGGTATATTAACCATTGTGGCTCAGGCATGGTAACCATGGTGACTCAGGTAGGGTAACCATGGTGACTCAGGTAGGTTATCCATGTTGACTCAGGCAGGGTAACCATGGTGACTCAGTTAGGTTAACCATTGTGACTCAGGCAGGGTAACCATGATGACTCAGGCAGGGTAACCATGATGACTCAGGCAGGGTAACCATGGTGACTCAGGTAGGCTAGCCATGTTGATTCAGGCAGGGTAATCATGGTGACTCAGGTAGGTTACCCATGGTGACTCAGGCAGGGTAACCATGTTGGCTCAGGCAGGGTAACCATGGTGACTCAGGTAGGTTAACCATTGTGACTCAGGCAGGGTAACCATGTTGACTCAGGCAGGGTAACCATGGTGACTCAGGTAGGTTAGCCATGGTGACTCAGGCAGGCTAACCATGGTGACTCAGGCAGGGTAACCATGGTGGCTCAGGTAGGTTAACTATGGTGACTCAGGTAGGTTAACCATGGTAACTCAGGCAGGGTAACCATGGTGGTTCAGGTAGGTTAACCATAGTGACTCAGGCAGGGTAACCATGTGACTCAGGCAGGGTAACTATGGTGACTCAGGCAGGATAACCATGGTGACTCAGGCAGAGTAACTATGGTGACTCAGGCAGGTTAACCATGGTGACTCAGGCAGGGTAACTATGGTGACTCAGGCAGGTTAACCATGGTGACTCAGGCACGGTAACCATGGTGACTCAGGTAGGTTAACCATCGTGACTCAGGTAGGTTAACCATGGTGACTCAGGCAGGGTAACCATGGTGACTCAGGCAGAGTAACCATGTTGACTCAGGCAGGGTAACCATGGTGACTCAGGCAGAGTAACCATGGTGACTCAGGTAGGTTAACCATTGTGACTCAGGCAGGGTAACCATGGTGACTCAGGCAGGGTAACCATGGTGACTCAGGCAGGGTAACCATGGTGACTCAGGTAGGCTAACCATTTTGAATCAGGCGGGGTAACCATGGTGACTCAGGTAGGGTAACCATGGTGACTCTGGTAGGTTAACCATGTTGACTCAGGCAGGGTAACCATGGTGACTCAGGTAGGTTAACCATTGTGACTCAGGCAGGGTAACCATGTTGGCTCAGGCAGGGTAACCATGGTGACTCAGGTAGGTTAACCATGTTGACTCAGGCAGGGTAACCATGGTGATTCAGGTAGGGTAACCATGGTGACTCAGGTAGGGTAACCATGGTGACTCAGGAAAGTTAACCATGTTGACTCAGGCAGGGTAACCATGGTGACTCAGGTAGGTTAACCATTGTGACTCAGGCAGGGTAACCATGTTGGCTCAGGCAGGGTAACCATGGTGACTCAGGTAGGTTAACCATTGTGACTCAGGCAGGGTAACCATGTTGACTCAGGCAGGGTAACCATGGTGACTCAGGTAGGTTAACCATTGTGACTCAGGCAGGGTAACCATGTTGACTCAGGAAGGGTAACCATGGTGACTCAGGTAGGTTAACCATGGTGACTCAGGCAGGCTAACCATGGTGACTCAGGCAGGGTAACCATGGTGACTCAGGTAGGTTAACCATGGTGACTCAGGTAGGTTAACCATGGTGACTCAGGCAAAGTAACCAAGGTGACTCAGGCAGGTTAACCATGGTGAATCAGGCAGGGTAACCATGTTGACTCAGGCAAGGTAACCATGGTGACTCAGGTAGGTTAACCATGGTGACTCAGGCAGGCTAACCATGGTAACTCAGGCAGGGTAACCATGGTGACTCAGGTAGGTTAACCATGGTGACTCAGGCAGGCTAACCATGGTGACTCAGGCAGGGTAATCATGGTGACTCACGTAGGTTAACCATGGTGACTCAGGCAGGGTAACCATGTTGACTCAGGCAGGGTAACCAGGTGACTCAGGCAGGGTAACCGTGGTGACTCATGCAGGTTAACCATGGTGACTCAGGCAGGTTAAAAATGGTGACTCAGGCAGGGTAACCATGGTAACTCAGGCAGGGTAACCATGGTGACTCAGGTAGGGTAACTATGGTGACTCAGGTAGGTTAACCGTGGTGACTCAGGCAAGGTAACTATAGTTACTCAGGCAGGTTAACCATGGTAACTCAGGTAGGTTAACCATGGTGACTCAAGCAGGTTAACCATGGTGACTCAGGCAATATAAGCATGGTGACTCAGGTAGGTTAACCATGGTTACTCAGGTAGATTAACCATGGTGACTCAGGTAGGTTAACCATGGTGACTCAGGCAAGTTAAACATGGTGACTCAGGTAGGCTAACTATGGTGACTCAAGTAGGTTAACCCTGGCGACTCAGGCAAGATAACCATGGTGACTCAAGCAAGGTAACCATGGTGGCTCAGGCAAGTTAACCATGGTGACTCAGGCAGGTTATCCATGGTGACTCAGGTAGGTTAACCATGGTAACTCAGGCAGGGTAACCATGGTGACTCAGATAGGTTAACCATGGTGACTCAGGCAGGGTAACCATGGTGACTCAGGCAGGGTAACTATGGTGACTCAGGCAGAGTAACCATGGTGACCCAGGCAGGGTAACTATGGTGACTCAGGCAGGTTAACCATGGTGACTCAGGCAGGGTAACCATGGTGACTCAGGCAGGTTAACCATTGTGACTCAGGCAGGGTAACTATGGTGACTCAGGCAGGGTAACTATGGTGACTCAGGCAGAGTAACCATGGTGACCCAGGCAGGGTAACTATGGTGACTCAGGCAGGTTAAGCATGGTGACTCAGGCAGGTTAACCATGGTGACTCAAGCAGGTTAACCATTGTGACTCAGGCAGGGTAACCATGGTGACTCAGGCAGGGTAACTATGGTGACTCAGGCAGGTTAACCATGGTGACTCAGGCAGGGTAACCATAGTGATTCAGGCAGGGTAACCATGGTGATTCAGGCAAGTTAACCATGGTAACTCAGGCAAGTTAACTATGACTCAGGCACGTTAACCATGATGATTCATTCAAGCTAACCATGATGACTCAGATAAGCTAACCATGATGACTCACATAAGCTAACCATTATGATTCGGTTAAGCTAACCATGATTACTTAGTCATGCGAATTATGGTAAGGAAGGGAAGCTAATCATGGTGACTTGGTAAAGCTATCCATGGTGACTCAGACAAGCTGACCATGGTGATTCAGCCAAACTAACCATGGTTAGTTAAGCGCCCGGTATTGATAGCAGTCATACGTAACGAGAGTAACCACTGGTAGCCGGCTAATTGGCCAATTATCTGGCCGTCTGACAGGTATTATTTCAGGGGCTCCAGTTACTGACTATATCTGGCTTTGAAGATAGATATATATCTCTGAAGCTAGATATATGGCAGTGAGGCTAGATAAATAGTTTTTAAGATAGATTCATAGCTTTGAAGGTAAATATATAGCTTTGAAGCTAAGTACATTACACTAAAGCTAAAAAATAGCTTAAAAACTAGAAATATTGTTTTCAAGTTAAAAATATAATTTAAAAATAAGAAATATAGTTTTTAAAGCTAATTATAAAGCTTTGAAGCTAAGAAATATAGTTTGAAACTAGAAATACAGCTTTTGAAGCTAAAATATATACCTTTGAAATTTGTAATATATATATATATATATATTGGTATATATATATATATATATATAATATATATATATATATATATATATATATATATATATAATATATATATAATATATATATATATAATATATATATATATATATATATATATATATATAATATATATATACCGATAAAACTAGGGACATAACTTTGCAGCTAAATATATAACTTTGAAGCTAAAAAAACAGTTTTGAAACTATAAATATAGCTTTTAGAACTAGATATATAGCTTTGAAACTAGAAATATAGCTTTGGAGATAAATACATAGCTCTGAAATTAGTAATATAGTTTTGGAGCTAAAAAAATTGCTTTAGAATTAGATGTATAGCTTTGAAGCTAAAAAATGAAGCTTAGAAACTGGGAATGTAGCTTAGAAATTAGAAATGTAGCTTAGAAACTAGAAATATAACTTAGAAACAAGCAATATAGCTTAGAAGTTAGAAATACGCCTTAAAACTAGCAATATTGCTTAGAAACCAGAAATGAAACTAGAAATATAGATTAGAAACTAGAAATATGTCTTAGAAACTAGAAATATTTGCTTAGAAGTTAAAATTATATTATTTAATGTGTTTACCTGGAGTTTACCTGGAGAGAGTTTCGGGGGTCAACGCCCCCGCGGCCCGGTCTGTGACCAGGTGTGTTATAATGTTTTGTGAAAGGGGGCTCTTGATCCAAGGGATTAAAATTGTTTCTTGGGATCCCTCATCCCCAGGGGACGGGGGATCATACGGTTTTAGCGCTTCCTCGTGAATTTATTAAATAATGATGTTTTGACGAAATTCTTCATTGATTCATTTTTCATTCGGAATTTTATATTGAAGCCAGACGCAGTATATTCATCATTGATGTCAACTACGCTGCCTTCTTGTTTATTGATGTCAACTACGCTACCTTCTTGTTTATTGATGTCAACTACGCTACCTTCTTGTTTATTGATGTCAACTACGCTTCCTTCTTGTTAATTGATGTCAACTACACTACCTTCGTCTTTATTGATATCAGTTACACTACCTTCGCCTCTATTGATGTTCAGTTACGCTCCTTCGTCTTTAATGATGTCAACTACGCTACATGTGCCTTTACTGATGTCAACTACGCTACCTGCGCCTTTACTGATGTCAACTACGCTACCTGCGCCTTTACTGAGGTCAACTACGCTACCTGCGCCTTTACTGATGTCAACTACGCTACCTGCGCCTTTACTGATGTCAACTACGCTACCTGCGCCTTTACTGATGTCAATTACGCTACCTTCGCCTTTACTGATGTCAACTACGCTACCTACACCTTTACCGATGTCAACTACGCTACCTACGTCTTTACTGATGTCAACTACGCTACCTACGTCTTTACCGATGTCAACTACGCTACCTACGTCTTTACTGATGTCAACTACGCTACCTACGTCTTTACTGATGTCAACTACGCTACCTACGCCTTTACTGATGTCAACTACGCTACCTGCGCCTTTACTGATGTCAACTACGCTACCTACGCCTTTACTGATGTCAACTACGCTACCTACGTCTTTACTGATGTCAACTACGCTACCTACGCCTTTACTGATGTCAACTACGCTACCTACGTCTTTACTGATGTCAACTACGCTACCTACGTCTTTACTGATGTCAACTACGCTACCTACGCCTTTACTGATGTCAACTACGCTACCTGCGTCTTTACTGGTGTCAACTACGCTACTGATGTCAACTACGCTACTGATGTCAACTACGCTACTGATGTCTACGCTACTGATGTCAACTACGCTACTGATGTCAACTACGCTACTGATGTCAACTACGCTACTGATGTCTACGCTACTGATGTCAACTACGCTACTGATGTCAACTACGCTACCTGCGTTATGACCTTCGTGTCATAACGACTCAAGTTCCAACTTTTGTCTCTGCAAAGCGAAGAATTTTTGTATAGAAAGTTCTGCAATAAATTTAAATTATAACTTCTGTTGTGAATTTTTGTTTAAGTTGTACTGATATTAACCAGCAGACTGTGTGTTTGTTTGTTTGTGTGTTTGTGCGTGTGTGTTAGTTTGTGTGTTTGTGTGTGTGTGTGAGTGTGCTCACCTGACATCTTCCTAGTCACCCAGAGGCTGAAGTTCTTCCTGAGGCCTTGTCTCAGGCCGGGCCGCGGAGGCGTTGACCCCCGAAACCCTCTGCAGGTATACTCCAGGTATATAGCTGCTGCTGGAGTATCAGTCCTCTCAGCACCGAGCCGAATTTTAGTGCAAATATCTTTGCCTCTGTTGTTTTTACATGGTTTGTCAGGTGTGAGCTCCAGGCTGGGGCTACAAACTTTGTTTTTACAAGGTGAGTCAGGTGTGAGCTCCAGGCTGGGGCTACAAACTTTGTTTTTACAAGGTGAGTCAGGTGTGAGCTCCAGGCTGGGGCTACAAACTTTGTTTTTACAAGGTGAGTGGTGTGAGCTCCAGGGGGGCTACAAACTTTGTTTTTAAAAGGGTGGTCGGGGGGACTCCAGGCTGGGGCTACGGGATTTTGGTTTTACAAGGTGAGTCGGGTTGACTCCGGGCTAGGGCTACAAACTTTTTTTTTTAAATTGGTTAGTCAGGTGTGAGCCCAGGCTGGGGCTACGGATTTGCGGGGGGTTTGAAGCATATTAACCCTAAATAATTTTTGCTGAGATCCCGGACCCGTTCCAAGTTTGTAGCGTGTAGGAAAATTTCGTCAGGAAAAAAGACAAGTTTTTCCCTGACAGGGGCCTAGTCAATGACGCCCCACAGCTGCAGCTTTCGGTATCTGAGGGGGCCTTCCGCTGGCTTCCCTTCGTGCTGGGGCACTGAATTACCGTTTGTGTACCTTCTGGCAGTATTTGAGTGAGGATGGTGTGGAAATGGAGGCCTGGGGAAAAGGCTGGATGAACATCGCAGGGTTTAGTACTACATGAGGATGATAAAACTATGCGGGTGGCTCCTTGATGTCTAGACCGGGCATATATACGCAGGGGAAATGTCGATCAGTGTCGATCATTAACATAGTTTAAGGAACATGTTGGAAAAATTAACACCGTGGGGTATCACACACCACACAGTATTAGCTAACGCTATGTGGGTGCTATTAAAACACGTGTTGAAAACACGGGGTTGCACACACACAAAACCCACACACACACCCAACAAACACCCAAAACCAAAACAAACACACCCCAAAACCATACATACCCCAACACACCACACACACACACCCACACACACCACGCCCAAAAACACACACGCAACCACACACCACCAACCACACACAAACACACACACACAACACACCCAAACACACACCCAAAACACAGCACACACACACCACAACACACCCACACACACACACACGAAACAGGGAGATTCCCTGAGGCATGGAAAGCAGCAAATGTAGTCCCAATTTTTTAAAAAAGGAAACAGAATAAGCGTTAAACTACGCCCAGTGCACGACATGTATAGTATGCAAAATCATGAAAGATTATCAGGAGAAGTGGTGGAAACCTAAAAAGGGAATGATCTCACAAAGCAGCCAGATGGTTTCAGGGACGGGAAATCTGTGTCAAAAAACCCTCCCGGGTTCTATGACATGGGACAGCAGAAAAAAGAGAGAGAGGGGTGGGGGGATTGCATTTTTTTTGGGACGCAAAAGGGCTTTTTGACACTTTCCCCACAAGAGATTGGCAAAAAGGGAGGCCAAGCAGGGATAACGGGAAGGCACTACAATGGATCAGGGAATATTTGTCAGGAAGAAGCAGCGAGTTGGTACGGGGCGGGTGTAGAGGGGCACGTGCCCAGCGGGGCCCCGCGGGGGTCGGTCCTGGGGCCAGTGCTTTTTTCTGGTATTTTGTGAACGACATGAGGAAGGAATAGACTCTGAGGTGCCCTGTTTGCGATGACGTAAATTTGAGGGAAAGAAAAACTCGACGAAGACCGGGCAGAATCAAGGGATCTGGACAGGCTGGACCTGGTCCAGCAATTGGCTCCTGGAGTTCAACCCCACCAAGGCAAAGTCTAAAATTGGGGAAGGGCAAAGAAGGCCCCAAAACGGAGTACAGTCAGGGGGTAAAGGGAACTACAAACCCTCACTAAAAAGGAAAAAGTTTTGGGGTGGTATAAACCAGGCACATTCCTAAAGCGACATAACCCAAAAACTGCTCAGATAGGGGGCGCCTAGCAAACCTCAGAAACATTCCGACATTTTAAATAAGGAATCGTTCAGGCCCCCTGTCCCCGTATACTTTTAGGCCCAATTGGATATGCGGCACCTTTTTGGAACCCACACCTGCCAAGCAGTAAAGAAACTAGAGAAAGTGAAAAGGTTTGCAACAAGATAGTCCCAGAGCTAAGAGGTATGTCCTGAGGAAGGTTAAGGGGAAAAACAACCTGACGACATGGGGGAAAAGGAGAGATGGGGGGGACATGAAAAACGACATACAAAACTGGGGGGAAAATTTCAAGTGGACAAAGACAGGATGTTCAGATTTGGACACGCAACAAGGGGGACACTTTGGGAAAAGCTAAAACCAGATGAACCCCAGGGATGTTGGGAAGTATTTTTCAGCCCAGAGTTCAGAAGTGAATGTTGGGAAAAGCGATGTAGGGGGGCATATCCACATGCTTTAGCAGATAGATAAAGTTCACGGCTCGGGGGAGTGACCTGTGGGATCAGTGAAGAGGCGGGGGGCCAGGACTGGGCTCGCCCCCCGCAACCTCAATAGGTGATAAAAATAGGGAGTCACCCACACACACCAACACACACAACACACACACCACCACACACACAAAAACCCAACACACACACCACAATATAAATTTTTTTAAAAGGGGGGGGAAAATTCCCGGTTGGGCCTTTCCCGGGGCGAGGAACTTCGGTTTGGGCCTTTTCCAAAGGCGAGGAATTTCCCCGGTTTGGGCCTTCCACTGAGGAGGTTTTTCCCGGTCTGGGCCCAGCAGCTGAAGGGTCATTTTTTCACACCTAGGTGTTTTTTCCGGTTTTGCCTTTGACCTCGCCCCGAGACTCCTCCCCCTTGACCCCCCCAACCGTACCCCGCCCCCGACCCCCCCTTCGCGACCCCGCCCCGCGCGCCCGCGCGCCCCCGCGCGCCCCCCCGCCGCCCCCCCCGCCGCCCGCCCCGCGCCCCGCCCCGCCCCGCGCCCGGCCCGCCCTTCGCGACCCCGCCCGGTTTTTGCTGCGCCTTCGGCGTCGTCCATCCCCCCCCGCCCCTCGAATTTTTCCGTTTTTTTCGAATTTTTTTTGTTTTCATTTTTTTTCCCCATCTCCTCGGATCAAGGTTTTTTGGATTCCCCCTAGGGTTTTTTTTCGAAATTTCTCCATCTCCCAGATAAAATTTTTTTGGGACCCCTCCTTTCACCCCCCCATCCCCAAATTTTTTCCCGAAAAATTAAAAGGTTTTGGTACTCCCCCCTAGGGGGTTTCAATATAAAGTTCCATTTCCCGGATCCCCCTCCCACTTTCACCCCCCAAACCCCCAAAAAATTTCCGCAATCCCATGACTCCATCCCCTGGATAAAGGTTTTTGGGTTTCCCCCTTGGGGGTTTTTTCAAAATTTCCATTCTAGATCAAATTTTTTGGGTACCCCCCTTTCACCCCCACCCCAAAAAATTTCTCGAAATAAAAATTCCCCATCCCCTTTGGATCAAGTTTTTTTGGGTCCCCCTCCTTTCACCCCAAATTTTCTCGAAAACCCAGACCCATCTCCTGGGATCAAGTTTTTGGCCCCCCCCCAGGGGGTTTTCAAAATTTCTCCATCCCCCTTGGATCAAATTTTTGGATTCCCCCCCCTTTCCCCCTTTTCTCGACAATACATTCTCCATCCCTCAATAAAATTTTTAAAGGTTCCCCCCTCCCCCCTTCCACCCCCCATTCCCAAAAATTTTCTCGATATACAATTTTTTTGGATTCCCCCCCCCTAGGGGGTTTTAAATTTCTTATGTTTCCCTTGGATCAAATTTTGGATTACCCCCCCACTTTCACCCCACCCCCCAACCTCAAATTTTTCTCGTAATACCAAGTTTTTGGATTCCCCCTATGGGGTTTTCAAAATTCCCTGGGATAAAAAGTTTTTGGAATCCCCCCTCTGGGGGAAGCTTTTCAAAATGATTTCCTCTAGGGGGCATGTTTTAAGGTCAAACCCATCTTCCCCTTATTTTTTAAAAAAATGAATAAATTTTCCGTCTTTAAAAGTCAAATGAACTAAAAGTTCCTCTCATTAAGTTAAATGAAAAAAAAAAAAGCGTTTATGGGCGGTCAGTGAGGGCACGCGCACACGTTGAACGGTGGGCCCTTTTTAGTTCATTCAAAGATAAAAGGGAACTTAAAAAGGACGTTCGTGATGACCGCGCCACGGGTTTGAATCTGTCTACCCCTTTTACCCCCCCTCCCAAACCCACATCCCCCAACACCTCAAATTTTCCCTCATAACCCCCAATTTTTCTCGTTTTAACCCTTTTGGGTTCAAAAAAGGGGGGCACCTACATCAAAAGTCCCACACCCGTTTACATCCACTTTCTTAAAATTCACTACCCCAAAATTTTTAAATTATTACGAAGTTAAATACGCACTTTTATTTGAACTTTAAAAAACACTCTCAAAAATCATTTGAATACTCACAAAAAAAACCTTTATAATTTCCAAAACAAACTGAAAATCCCAAAAACACATTCAACCCCCCCAAATCTCTCTGAAACCCCCAGAACCCCATAAACTCTTGCACTTTCATTTGAACACCTTCAAATCTCTCTTAATAAATTTGTACACCTTAAAAAAAACACCTTTGATACTCACAAAAAAACCCCTTGAACCTTCAAAACCCCTTTTAAATAACCCTCAAAACACCTTTGAACCCTTCAAAACACCTTAAAACCCTTCAAAACCCCTTTTGAACCTCTCAAAAAAAAACATTTAACACACCCCAAAACACCTTTGAACTTTCCAAAACACTATTTGAGTACCCCAAAAAAATTTTGACTCTCTAATTTATCCCCTTTACACATTCATTAAATTACAACTCATCCCTCGTCCCAGACTAGGCATTTTCTCGTTTTTACCCTTTGGTTCATTAAATTTATTAAGGGGACACATAATCAGAAAAAAGTCACAAAAACTAACTCAAACCTTACTTTGAACACCCCCAAAGTACTCTCAAAAATCATTTGAATACTCACATAAACACCCTTAAAACCCCTTAAAAAACCCTTTGAATATGTTTTTAAAACAAATTTCACACAACCCACTTATATCATTTTTTTTCGGTAACTCTAATTCGCTACACAAACCCCTCATAAATTTACCAAAAATTTTTACTTTTTAACTAATGTCATCACTGTAACCAAATTTTTTCCCAAAAAAAAAAAACTCATGAAAATAACACCACCACACACACACCCCACAACCCCCCAGACAATTTAAAAAACAATTGATCCCCCAAATTTTCCCACGTTACTACTAAACCCACTAAATTCAATCAAAACCCCTTCAACCCCTTTTCAAAACCCTTGAACACCTTCAAAACACTTTGAACCCTTCAAAACACCTTTGAAACTTTTCCCAAACAACACTGAAACATTTCCAAAAAACACAATTGAGTACTCCCAATTACACCATGAATAACTAAAACACCGCTGTTTTCAATCAAAACACCCTTCAACACCCTTAAAAACACCTTTAAAACACCTTTGAAACACCTTTTTAAAAAAAAACAACATTTAAACACACTAAAAATTTTTTTGAACCCTTTTTTAAATTTTAAAAACACTAAAACACTTAAAACACCATTGAGACCCAAAAATACCCACTGAATACAACCAAAACCCACCAAAAACCCAAAACAAGATAACACCCAATCCCACAACACCCAAAACCCAAAACCCCCAATTTTTTCCGTTTTATTAATTTAAACGAAAGTCACAACACCCACACCCCCCTTTTTTCTGTTTTAACCCCTTTTAGTTCATTAAAAAAAAGGGGACACATACATCAAAAAAAGCCCCAAAACCCCCTTATAACTTTTTTTTGGTTTCCTATTTGCAACCACCCCAAACCCCCAATCCCAAAACACCCAGTCTTTCCAAAACCTATTTGGTACCCCAAATTTACACCATGAATTCTAAAAACCCGGTAATTCAACAAAACACCCTTAAACCCAAATTTTCCCTGAAACCCCTTAAACCTCGAACCTTTTTCAAAAACCCCTTTTGAACATTTCCAATCAACATGAAACCTTCCAAAAAACACCATTTGGTATCCCAATTACACCACTGTTAAACTAAAACACCGTTTGAATTCTCAAAAACACCCTTAACACCTTAAAACCCCCTTAAAACCACTCAAAACCCCTTAAAACACTTAAAAAACCCTTTGAACCCCCTTCAAAACCCCTTTGTTAAACTTTCCCAAAACCCCTCTCAAAATCTTTTAAACACCCCAAAACACCTTTGAATAACCTCAAAACACCTTGAAACCTTAAAAACACCCTTGAACCCCTGTCATTAAAAAAACAAATTGAACACACTCAAAACCTTTAAAAACCCTTTGAACTTTTCCCAAAACAACACTGAAACACTTCCAAAAACACCTTTTTAGTACTCCAAAACACCACTAAATATAAAACCACTGAACACTCAAAACACCACCAAAATAAACCTTAAACTAAGTAAACCCCACACCCAAAACACCCCAAAACCCACAACCCCCACAATTTTTTTTCTTTTTTAACCCTTTTTTTCTTTAAATTTTAAAAAGGGGGGACACGACATAGAAAGTCACAACCCCACACCTCCCATTTTTTTCTCGTTTTAACCCTTTTTTCATTAAAGTTAAAAAGGGCCCAACTACAAAAAAAAGTCACAAAAAAAACCCCCTTTATAACGCTTTTCGGTTTTTATTTTCGACAACAACACCCACTCCCACATCACCCACATCCCCATCCCCCCCACCCACACAGACCACACAAAACCCATCCTAACCAGCCAAACCAAACCTTTAACTTACCCCAAAAAAACCAACCAAAACAACCTCCTACCAAAACCTCTTATCCAAACCTTACCCTAACCAACCTAACCTTCCCTAAATTACCCAACCCCAAACCCAAACCTAGCCAACCTAACAACTTAACCTAACCTAACCAAAACCAAACCCTCCCCTAACCTAACTTACCTAACCAAAACTAGCCAAAAACCCTAACCAAACTTAACCTAACCCAACCTAACCAAACCCCAAACTACCCTAACCAAACTTAACCTAACCTAACCAAACCCTACCCTAACCAACCCAAACCCAAACCTATCTAACCTTCCCCAAACCTAACCCTAGCCAACCTATCCAACCCAAACCCTTAAAATATTTGGGAACACTTCCAAAATACTTTAGATACCCAGAATTTTTTTGAACGCCCCTTTTTTGGATTTTCCAAATTGTTTTGAAAACTTTATCGTAAAATCGAACTTTATTTTTTGTTGGTAAAACACTCAATGGAGAAATATTTACTCGATTTCCAAATTAAAGCCCTTCCTCGCTCAGAGACCATTGGGGTCACCCCAACCATGGGTAATGCGCTTCACCCCCAAAGGTTTTAAACATAACACCTGCCAATCGGACAGACAGGCGCCATGTAATGGGGTAACACCCCCAAAAAAAAAAAAAGAAAATCACTCTTTCCGCCCAACTTCTACCAACCTAACCAAACCCTAACCTAATTCCTAACCTAACCAAACCCTCCCCTAACCAAACCCTAACCTAACTCCATCAATCCCCTGTATCCAACCTAACCTAACAAACCAAACCCCAACCTAACTCCATAAAAACCCCTCTACCCCTAACCTAACCTCCCTTTTTCCTAACCAAAACCTACTCCATCAACCCCTCGAATACTACCTAACTTAAACCCAAAAACCTAACCTTACCTAACCTCCCCGAACCAAACCTAACCAAACCTAACCATCCCCTTCCCAACCAACCTAACCAAACCCACCCTAACCAACCTAACCCCCTTTAAAACCTAATTATCCTAGCAAACCAACCTAATTATCCAACCTAATATCCAACCAAACCTAAACATGACTAACTTTAAACCCCAACTCGAACACCATATCTCTTAAAAAAAATGCTCTGCACATCTTTTTTGAACACTTAAAAAAAAACACCATAAAAAACCCCTCCGATTACTCCAAAAAAACACTCTGTTTATACCAAATCACCATGAATACTACCAAATCCCGTAAAAATCACCAGAAACTAAGTTTAACATCCCCCAATCTAACTCCTTTTTAAAAAATCCCCTCAAATAAAAAACCAAAGAACTCCCCCCTTTTGGCGCATAAAAAAAAGCATGAACACAAACCCTAATCGCAAACACATCATGATCACCATAAACAAAAAACATATTTTATACACAACTAAATAAGACAATCCCCAACACAATCACCCTTTGTTCACTTACCTCAAAATCACTAAATCACAGAAAAAAATCATTTTTAAAAACATTTCACACACACACACACCACACAAAAAAAAAAATCATTTTTGACAAATCTAGCGCACTCCCTCACTACCCCAAAAAACCCGAGTTCACCTCACAGGACCGACGAGCTCCCCTCCAGGGACGTCACACCCCCTTTGTGTTACTTGGGGTTTGGGTAACATCACACCAACCCCCCTTGTTTCAACCTGTTTGTCCCACATTACAAAAGAACACTAATCCAAGCCGATCCCAGTTTTTTAGACCCCCAACCCCAAAGTCACAGAAAACACACATTTTTATTTTTATTCCCCCACAAAAATCACGATCACCAATTCCATATCATTTTTACCGTCATTTTAAACAATCACCAAGTCACCAAAAAAATCAAAGATCAGCTTTCTAAAACTACTATGTACTAAAAAACATTTTTTTTAAACTTTCGACAAAAATAAGACATACACAAAAATACCAAACCTTCCCCCAAATTAAAACATAACTGGCATATAACATATCACTATCACAAAAAAAATAAACACAAACACCCAAATTTAAACATTTAAATTTGGAAATTTAAAGACATGAGACATAACACCAAATCTAAGACATTCACCTCCAACAAGCATAACTTTCACCCAAAAACTTCCTTCCTTATTCATTCCGATTCTCCTGGCTGTTTTAACCCCCGGTTCCATCAGACGTAGGACCAGAGGAACCATCCCACTCCAACACCACCTCTACCTCTGGCCCCTACGTCGGGGTTTGGATCCGTGGGGGTTTTAAAAAAACCTAGGGAGATATGCGGAATGAAAAAGGAAGGAATTTTTTAAGGGTGAGTGTTGTCTTAGTTGGAGGTGAAGTTTAGATTTTTTTGGTTGTCCATTTCTTAAATTTCCAATTGAAATGTAAAATAGTGGGGTTTTGTGTTTTTATTTTTTTTGTGTGGGTGTATGATAGTGCTCATTTTGTTAAGAGTTGGGGGAGTGTTGTGGTATTTTTGTGTATTTTTTTTTGGCAAAATTTTTAAAAATAAGTGTTTTCTGATCATAGTATTTTTGGATGCATGATCTGTTTTTTTTTGGGGATCTTGGGATTAGTTTTGATAGATACGGTAAACATATATGGAATTGGTGATCGTGTTTTTTGGGAATAATTATAAAAATGTTGTTTTCTGTGATCGGGTGTTGGGGATCATAAAATCTGGAAAATCGTCTTGGATATAGTGTTTTTAAAAAAGTGGGGTTTTCAAAGGTTGAAAAAGGGGGTAGGTGTGAGTTACCAACCACCAAGTACACAATGGGAGTGTGACGTCATGGGGGTAAGCCGTCCCGGCCCTGTGAGGGAGACCTTGTGTTGGTGGTGTGAGGTGAGTGCGCTTGATATTAAAATATGATTTTTTTTGTGTGTGTGTGTGTGTGGTGAAATTTTTAAAAAATGATTGTTTTTTGATATTATGTTTTGAGGAAAGGAACAGGGTATTGTATTTTGGTATTGTCTTATATTAGTTTTGTATAAATTTTTTCAGTTGAGGGTGTCATTTACTAAGTTTTGGGTTTTTTGGTTTTTGTGTTCATGTTTTTTTTTTTATCCCCAAATGGGGAGGGATTCTTGGTTATAGTAAATTTGAGGGGGAATTTCTATAAAAAGGATGTTAGAGGGTGTGTTAAACTTAGTTTCTGGTGATTTTGACGGTGATTGGAGTATTCGTGTGTTTGGTTTTAATCAGTATTTTTTTTTGGGAGTTTTCGGAGGTGTTTAGGGGTTTTTTTTTTTAAAGGTTTAAAATGATGTGCAAGCATTTTTTGAAGAAGATCATGGGTTCGGGTTTTGGTTCAATTAGTAGTGTTTAGTTGGGTTGGGATAGGTTGGTTAGGATAATTGGTTGGGTTTAGCTTAGGAAAAGTTAGGTTAGGTTAGGTTGGGGTTTGGTTAGGGGGTTGGGTTTTAGGTTGGGTTGGGCAGGTTAGATAGGTTGGGTTTGGGTTAGGTTAGGTCGGTAGGTTAGGTAAGGTTAGGTTGGGTTTAAAGTTGGGTAGTATCGGGGGTGTTTGATGGAGTTAGGTTAGGTTAGGATGGGTTGGGTTAGGTTGGGATGGGTTTTTGATGGAGTTGGTTTGGGGTTAGGTTGGGTTAGGTTAGGTTAGGATAAGGGTGATGATGGAGTTGGGTTAGGTTCGGTTAGGGAGGTTTTAGGTTAGGTTAGGAATTAGGTTGGGGTTTGGGTTTGGGTTTAGGTAGACTTTGGGTCTGGAAAGAGATGATTTTTACCTTTGGGATGTTACCCGCTTTTCAGGGGCCTTCTGTCCTGAGTTGACGCGGGTGTTATGTTCTACTTGGGGTTTGAAGCGCATTACACCATGTGTTGGGTGCCACAATGGTTTCAGGGGGGGGACGTGATTGGAAATCGAGAAATTTTTTCTCCATTGAGTTTTTTTTTTTCCCAACAAGAAAATAATTTTTCGATTTTACGAAATAAGTTTTCAAAACTAATTTGGAAATCCAAAAAAGGAGTCTTCAAGTAATTCTGGGTACTCTAATGTTTTTGGAATGTTCCAATATATTTTTGGGTTTTGGGGGAATAGGTTCGGTAGGTTAGTTAGGTAAGGTTAAGATAGGGGGGTTTGGTTAGGTTAGGGTAGGTTAGGGTTTGGTTAGGGTTAATGTAGGTTGGCTGGGTTTGGTTAGGTTTTGGTTGGGTTTGGTTAAGTTAGGTTAGGTTAGGTTAGGGTAGGTTTGGTTAGGTAGGTTTTGGTTAGGGTAGGTTCGGTTAGGTTTGGTTAGGTTAAGTTAGGTTGTTAGGCAGGGTTTGGTTAGGTTAGGATAATTTAGGTAAGGTTAGGGTTTGGTTAGTAGGTTTGGGTAAGTTAGGTTAGGGTTAGGTTAGGTTTGGTTTGGTTAGGTTAGGATAAATTGGTTTTGGTTAGGCTAGGTTTTGGGTGTGTTGTTGTGTTGTGTGTGTGTGTGGGGGATGGGATGTGGGTGTTGGATGTGGGTGTTTTGTCGAAAAAGAGATACCGAAAAGACGTTTTTAAGTGGGTTTTTTTTGGCTTTTTTGATGAGGTGGCCCTTATTAATTTAAAAAAACTAAAAGGGTTAAAACGAGAAAAAAATGGGGGGTGGGGTTGTGACTTTTGAGTTCTGTTTCCCCTTTTTAACTTTTTGAACTAAAAGGGTTAAAAAAAAGAAAAAATTGTGGGGGTTGTGGGTTGTGGGTTTGTGGGATGTGGGTGTTGATTTATTTTGGTGATTTTTTGGGGGTTTTTGAGTTTAATTTGTGGTTTTTAGTATTCAGTGGTGTATTGGGAGTACTCAAATGGGGTTTTTGGAGTGTTTTCAGTGTTGTTTGGAAATGTTCAAAAGGGGGTTTTTAAAGGTGTTTTTTTAGTGTGTTCAAATGTTTTTTTTTTGAAAGGGATCAAGGGGGTTTCAAGGGGGTTTTGAAGGTGTTCGAAGGTGTTTTTAGGGTTTTTCAAAGGGGTTTTGGTGTTTTCAAATGATTATGAGAGGTTTTGAAGTGATCAAAGGGTTTTGAAGGGGTTCAAAAGGGGTTTTTGAAAGGTGTTGAAGGGTGTTTTTGAGTGTGTTCAAGGGTGTTTGAAGGGTTGAAGGGTTTTTGATTTAATTCAGCGGTGTTTTTAGTAGTAATCAGTGGGGAATTGGGGGAAAAATACTCAAATGGTGTTTTTTTGGGAAATGTTTCAGGTTGATTGGGAAAGTTCAAAGGTGTTTTTTTAAAGTGTTCAAGTGTTTTTTTAAGTGTTCAAGGGGATTGAAGGTTTTGAAGGGGTTTTGATTAATTCAGCGGGGTTTTTTTAGTAATCAGTGGGGTTTAAAGGGAGTACCCAAAAAATGTTTTGGAAAATTTTATGGGTGTTGGGATGTGGGTGTTGTGGGTGTTTTTGTCGAACTAGAGATACCCAAAAAAAAAATGTTAAAAAATGGGTTGTTGTTTGGGGCTTTTTCTGATGTGGTTTCCCCTTATTAACTTTAATGAACTAAAAGGGTTTTTTAAAACGGAAAAAAATGGGGGGGGTGGGTGTTGTGACTTTCTGATGAAATTAGATAAAACGAGAAAAAAAATTGTGGGGGTTGTGGGTTGTGGGTGTTTATGTGGGGGTTATCTTAGTTTTTTGGTGATTTTGGGGGTGTTTTGAGTGTATTCAGTGGGGTATTTGGGAGTACTCAAATGGTTTTTGGAAGTTTTCAGTGTTGTTTGGAAATGTTCAAAGGGGTTTAAAGGTGTTTTGGTGTGTTCAAATGTTGTTTTTTTTAAGGTTCAAAGGTGTTCAAAAGGTGTTTTTAATTTGTTGAAGGGTGTTTTGATTGAATTCCGGTGTTTTAGTAGTATTCAGTGGTGTAATTTGGGGGTACCAAAATTTTTTTTTTGGGAAATGTTTTTGTGTTGATTAAATGTTCAAAGGGGATTTTTAAGGTGTTAAGAGTGTTTTGAAGGGGTTCAAGGGTGTTTGAAAGGGGTTGAAGGGGGTTTTGATTGAATTTTAGTGGGGTTTTGTATAATCAGTGGGGGTAATTGGGATACTCAAAAAGGTTTTGGAAATGTTCGTGGGTGTTGTGGGTTTTGGGGTGCGTGTGTGTTAGGTTCATGAGTTTTTTTTTTTGAAAATCTTGGGGGACGGGATGAATTGTTAAAACGAGTAAAATTTGTTGGTAATTGTGAGGGGATTGTCGAATTAGAGTTACCGAAAAAAGAGATAAGGGGGTTGTGATGAAATTATTTTTAAAACGATATTCAAAGGTTTTTTGAAAGGGGTTCAAAGGGGTTTTGTGAGTATTCAAATGATTTTGAGAGTACTTTGGGGGTGTTCAAAGTAAAGTGTTTGATTAGTTTTTTTGACCTTTTTTCTGATGTTTGTGTCCCCTTAATAACTTTAATGAACTAAAAGGGTAAAAAACGGGGAAAAAGGGTACTGGAGACTGGGGGATGAGTTGTAAATTTTTGAAATGTGTAAGTGCAGATAAATTAAGATGTCAAATTTTTTTGGGGTACTCAAAAAGGTTTTGGGAAAAGTTCAAAGGTGTTTTGAGGTGTTCAAATGTTGTTTTTGAGAGTGTTCAAGGGGTTTTTAAGGTGTTAAGGGGGGTTTTTTAAGGTGTTCAAAGGTGTTTTGAGGTTATTCAAAAGGGTTTTGGGTGTTCAAGGGGTTTTTGTAGTATTCAAAGGGTTTTTTGAAGGTGTACAAATGTTAAGAGAGTATATAAGGTGTTCAAAAGATGTGCAAGAAATACTTATGAAAGGGGTTCTGGGAGTATTCAGAGATGATTTGGGGGTGTTCGAATGATGTTTTTGGGTATTTCAGTGTTGTTTTGGAAAAGTATAAAGGATTTTTTGTGATATTTTAAAGATTAGAGAGGTTTTGAAGATGTTCAAAGTAAAATGCGAAATTTTAATTCGTAAAATGAAAATTGTGAGTAGTGAATTTAACGAAAGTGGTGTAACGATGTGGTGACTTTCTGATGTAGTGTGCCCCACTTTTAATGAACTAAAAGGGTTAAAACGAGAAAAATTTGGGGATGATGAAAAATTTTGAGGGTTTGGGTTTGGAGTTGGGGTTTGGGGGGGGTGGGTAAAAGGGTAGACAAGATTTAACCTGTTCGCGGGGCATCAGGACGTCATATATGTTCCCTTTTTTATCTTTAATCTAAAAGGACCGACTGATTCAACTTTTTCGCTGACGTCACGACCGCCCAGTAAACCTTTTTTTTATTCATTTAACTTAATGAGAGGAAAATTTTTGTTCTTTGACTTAATGGCGGAAACCCTTTTTTTTCATTTTTAAAAAAAATAAGGGGAAGATGTTTTGACCTGTAGTAAGCATGCCCCCCCTAGGGGAGTCTATTTTGAATGCTTACCCCCAAGGGGGGGTCCAAAAACTTTTATCCGAGGGAAAATTTGAAAACCCCATAGGGGGAATCCAAAAAAAATTGGTATTACGAGAAAAATTTGGGTTGGGGGGGGTGGGGGGAAAGTGGGGGGGTAATCCAAAAAAATTTATCCAAGGTGATCAAAGAAATTCAAAACCCCCATAGGGGGGGAATCCAAAAAAATTGTATTTCGGAAAAATTTTTTGGGGAAAGGGGGGGGGAAGGGGGGAGGGGGGGGGGAACCTTTAAAAAAATTTTATCTGAGGAGAGGATCTGGTATTTTTTTTTTTTCGAGAAAATTTTTGGGGTGAAAGTGGGGGGGGTAATCCCAAAAAATTTTATCCAAAGGGGTGGGAATTTTGAAAAACCCCATAGGGGGATCCAAAAAAAATTTATCCGAGGAAGGATCTGGTTTGTCGAGAAATTTGGGGTGAAAAGGAGGGGGACCCAAAAAAAACTTGATCCAAGGAGAGGAGAATTTTTATTTCGAAATTGTTTGGGATGGGGGGAAAGGAGGGGTACCCAAAAAATTTTTTTCTAGGAGATGGGGAATTTCGAAAAACCCCATAGGGGGGGAATCCAAAAACCTTGATCCCAGGAGATGGAGTCATGGTATTGTCGAGAAATTTTTTGGGGGGGGGGGGTAAAGTGGGAGAGGGATCCCAGGAAAATGGGACTTTTTAATTGGAACCCCCTAGGGGGGGGGATACCAAAATTTTATTATCGAGAAAAATTTGGGGATGGGGGGTGAAAGGGGGGTACCCAAAAAACTTGATCCGGGGAATTTGGGAATTTCGAAAAAAAATTGATCCCAGGGAGGAGACTTTTTAAACCCCATAGGGGGGAATCCAAAACTTGGGATACGGAAATTTTTTGGGGGGGGGTGAAAGTGAGAGGGGGGAACCCTTTAAAAAATTTATCCCAGGAGATGGGAGCAAAAGAAATGAAAATTTAAAAAAAATTTTGAAAAAAAAACGGAAAAAAAATTTGGGCGCGGGGGGCGATCCGGCGACGCTGAGAAGGCGCAGCAGAAGGGCGGGCGGGGCTCGCGAAGGGCGCGGGCGGGCTCGGGGCGTGGGGGGCGCGCGGGTGGGCGCGCGGGCGGGCGCCGGCGCGAGGTGGGGTCGCGAGGCGGGGGGGGGGGGCGTGGGGGGGGGGGTATTGGTTGGGGGGGCAAGGGGGAGGTAGCTCGGGGGGCGAGGTCATGGGCAAAAGGGAAGTAACACCCAGGGTAAAGGTGACCCCAGCCGCTGGTCCTAAACCCGGGAATTCCTCGCTCCTGGAAAGCCTAAACCGGGGGTTCTTGCTTTTGTGGGCCCAAACCCGGAATTCCCGCCAGGGGAAAAAACCTAAACCCGGAAAATTCCTCCCCGTAGAAAACACACTCACAAAACCCCCACACACCCCACCCACACCCCAACACACCACCCACACACCCACAACACCACCACACACACACACACACACACCAAAACACACACACAACACACACCAACCCCACCCCAACCGCACACACCACCCACACAACACACCAAACACCAACCCCACACCACCCCCACACACACACACAAACACCCCACACACACACACACAAACCCCACACACCACACACACACCCCCACACACACAACACACACACACAGTTCGCTGTATCATAATGAATCTTTTTAAAAAAATTGTTTCTTCCCAGCGCCTTCCTTTAAGGGGTTGACCCACGTGGGGAAGAACTCTCTCTTATTAAGGAATGGGTCAAAACAAGATGATTCCCACCCCCCTCCCATCGCTCTTTCCCAAAAACCCTTTTACTCTCACTCGCGGGTTTAGCTTTCCTCGTGAAAGCCTCATAATAAATACGTCATAAAAAATGTCTTCTGCGAGATCTCTTGTCTCTTCGTGATTACGCGGATGATCGAGCCTCCCCTGTTTTTTCGAGGTGAATGGCCAACAAAAGTTAAGACTTTTGTATAAATTAAAAAAAAAAATTTTCACTGCTTGGTGATCGTGTAAAGATTCACGTTTTTTTTCCCCCCTTTTTTGAGGGGGGGGGGGAAATGGGAATTTCCACCATGTTTATCATGGCTAACTACCACCATGTTATCTGGCTAACCTACACCATGTTATCATGGGTAACCTACCACCACGTTTATCTGGGTAAACCTAAACCCCCAAAGTTATCTGGTAAAACCCCCCCATGTTTTCATGGTAACCTACCCCAGTTATCAGGGTAACCACCCCATGTTGATCATGGCTACCTACAACCATGTTGACTGGTTTCCACCACCCTGTTGATCAGGCTAACCTACCACCCCTGTTTCATGGCTAACCTACCACCATGTTGATCATGGCTAACCTACCACCCTGTTGTAATGGCTAAACCCACCACCATGTTTTCATGGTAAACCCACCCCCCGTTGATCTGGTAACCCACCACCATGTTGATCATGGGTAACCTACCACCATGTTTTCATGGGTAACCCCACAATGTTGATCTTGGTAACCTACCACCATGTTGTCATGGGGTAAAACCCACCCCATGTTTATCATGGCTAACCCACACAAAGTTGATCTTGGCTAAAACCCACCCCATTTGTCAGGCTAACCTACACCAGTTGAATCAGGCAACCCACCCCATGTTGATCATGGCTAACCCCCCCCCTGTTTCATGGCTAACCCACCACCTGTTGTAGGCTAACCTTCCACCATGTTGATCAGGCTAACCTACCAATTGTTGATCTTGGCTAACCTACCACCTTTGACCATGGTAACCTCCACCATGTTGATCATGGCCAACCTACCCATGTTATCTGGCTAACCTACCCCATGTTGACATGGCTAACCTACCACCAGTTGATCTGGCTAACCTACCACCATGTTATCATGGCTAACCCACCCCCCATGTTGATCATGGCTAACCTACCCATGTTTATCTTTTTTAACCTACCACCATGTTTTCTGGCTAACCTACCCCCCTTTATCATGGGTAACCTACCACCCTGTTTTATCTGGCTAACCTACCCACCAGTTTTTCATGGCTAACACCCCCATGGATCATGGCTTAACCTACCCCCCTGTGATCATGGTAACCTACCACCTTTTTATCATGGCTAACCTCCACCATTTGATCAGGCTAACCCACCACATGTTAATGGTTTTCCTTCCCCCTTTTTGTCATGGAACCCACCCATGTTTATCTGGCTCCTACCACCATGTTGTCATGGGAAACCTACCACCATGTTATCTGGCTAACTACCACCATGGGGGTTTAGCTAACCTAACAAGTTTATATGGCTAACTACCACCATGTTATCATGGCTAACCTACCCCATTTGATCTTGGCAACCCCACCATGTTATCATGGTAACCTCCCCCATGTTTTCATGGCTAAACCTACCAATGTTGATCATGGGGCAAAACCCACCCCAATGTTATAAGGCTAAACCTACCACCATGTTTCATGGTAACCTACCACCATGTTGTTCTTGGCTAACCTACCACCCGTTTTCATGGGTAATACCCCATGTTGTCGGCTAACCTCCCCCCCATGGATCATGGCTAACTACCCCCATGTTTCAGGCTAACCCACCCCATGTTGTTCTTGGGTAACCTTCCCCCATTTGTCATGGCTAACCTACCCCCAGTTGCCATGGCTAACCCACCACCATTTATCATGGCTAACCTACCCCCCCTGTTTTATCATGGCTAACTACACATGTTGATCAGGCTAACCCACCACAAGTTGATCATGGAACCTACCCCAATTTGATCTGGCTAACCCCCCCATGTTTATCATGGTAACCCCACCATGTTTATCATGGCAACCTACCACCAGTTATCTGGCAAACCCACCACCATGTTGATATGGCTAACTACCCTGTTTTTCAGGCTAACCTACCACAATGTTGTAGGCTAAACCCACCAAATGTTGTCATGGCTAACCTTTCCACAGTTATCATGGTAATACCACAATGTTGACAGGTTTTAAACCTACACCCTGTTACTGGCTAACCACCCCCCCAGTTGACTTGGCACTTACCACCATGTTGATCTGGCTAACCCCCACCATGTTTATCTTGGCCCAAAACCCACTGCCATGTTGATTTTATGGGCTAACCCACCCCCCATGTTATCATGGCAAAATACCACAATGTTATCTGGCTAACCTCCACCCTGTTTTCATGGCTAAATACCACCCTGTTTACATGGCTAACCCACCACCCTTTTGTTTAGGGGTAGCCCACCACCTTTTCATGGCAACCTACCACCATGTTGATATGGCTAACCTACCCCTTTACATGGCTAAACCCCACCCCATTTATCATGGGAACCTCCACCTGTTGATAATGGCTAACCTACCACCATGTTTTCGGGTAACCCCACCCCCATGTTTTCATGGTAACCACCCCATGTTATATGGCTAACCTACCACCGTTGATCATGGCTAACCTACCACAAGTTGACTTTGGTAATCCACCCTGTTGCTGGCTAAACTACCACCCTGTTACTGGCTAACCTACCCCAATGTTGATCTTGGCTAACCTACCACCCTGTTGCAGGTAACCTACCACCGTTGTCATGGCTAACCCCCACCATGTTGATCTGGGGTAACCCACCCCATTTATCATGGGCTAAACTACCCATGTTGATCATGGCTACCCCTTTCCCCATTTGATCATGGCAACCTACCAAAAATGTTGATCTTGGGGAACCTACCACCAGTTGACCTGGCTAACCTTTCCACCATGTTGATCTGGTAAACCCACCCCTGTTATCATGGCTAACCACCCCCATGTTTTATGGCTAACCTACCCCATGTTTCACAACCTACCCCCATGTTATCGGGGTAAAACCCACCCCAGTTGTTATGGCTAACCACCCCATGTTGACATTGCTAACCTCCCCATTTGACTGGCTAACCCCCACCTTTTATCAGGCTAACCTACCACCTGTTGATCATGGCTAACCACCCAGTTGATCAGGCTAACCTACCACCAGTTGTTTTGGGTAACCTACCACCTTTTCATGGCTAACCACCCCCTGTTGATCATGGCTAACCTACCCCAATGTTGCAGGAAAAAATCCACCATGTTATCATGGCTAACCTACCACCATGTTTATCTTGGCTAAACCCACCCCATGTTATCATGGGTAACTACCACCATTTATCATGGGAAAAACCACCACATGTTGACAGGCTAACCTACCACAATGTTACAGGCAAACCTACCACCTGTTATCATGGTAACTACCACCATGTGATCTTGGCTAACCCTTCCACCATGTTGATGGCAACCTACCACCCCTGTTGATCATGGCTAACCTCCCCCTGTTATCAGGCAACCTACCACCAGTTTATCATGGAACATACCATGTTGATCATGGCTAACCTACCACAATGTTGATCAGGCTAACTCCCAAAAAAGATCTGGTAACCTCCACCCTGTTGATCATGGTAAACCCACCACCATGTTGCATGGCAACCTACCCCTGTTATCATGGCTAACCCCCCATTTTATCATGGCTAACATACCACTGTTGATCAGGCTAACCTACCACAAAGTTGATCATGGTAACTACCACAATGTTTTTTTCATGGCTTTCTCCCCCTTTTTCAGGCTAAACCCACCACATGTTGTCGGCTAACCTACCCCCATGTTATCATGGTAACCTACCCATGTTGTCTTGGCTAACCCCCACCCTGTTGACTTGGCTAACCTACTGCCCTGTTGATTGGCTAACCACCCCCATGTTGTCTTGGCTAACCCAGCCATGTTGTCATGGCTAACCCCCACCTGTTATCATGGGAACCTACCCCAGGATCTTGGTAAACCCACCCCCATGTTATCATGGCTAACCTACCACCCGTTGATCATGGCTAACCACCACCATGTTTATCATGGCTAACCTACCACAATGTGATCTTGGCTAACCCCACCATTTTAAAGGCTAACCACCCCCATGTTGATCAGGCTAACCCACCCCCATGTTTATCATGGCTAAGCTACCCATGTTGATCTTTGGTAACCTACCCCATGTGATCATGGCTAACCCACAAAACCCTGTTTATCATGGTAACCCACCACAATGTTGATCTGGGTAACCTCACCATGTTATCGGCTAACCTACCCCCATGTTTTCATGGCTAACCTACCACCCTGTTTTCTGGCAACCTACCACCAGTTTCATGGCAAACCCACCACCATGTTTATCTTGGCAAACCCACCACCATGTTGATTTGGCTAACCCTTTCCCATGTTACATGGCTAAACCTCCACCATGTTGATCTTGGCAACATCCACCATTTATATGGCAACCTACCACCCTGTTTACTTGGCTAACCACCACCTGTTTATGGCTAACCTACCACCATGTTATCATGGCTAACCTACCACCATGTTGATCATGGCTAACCTACCACCATGTTGATAATGGCTAACCTACCACCATGTTGATCATGGCTAACCTACCACCATGTTGATCATGGCTAACCTACCACCATGTTGATCATGGCTAACCTACCACCATGTTGATCATGGCTAACCTACCACAATGTTGATCTTGGCTAACCTACCACCATGTTGATCATGGCTAACCTACCACCATGTTGATCATGGCTAACCTACCACAATGTTGATCTTGGCTAACCTACCACCATGTTGATCATGGCTAACCTACCACCATGTTGATCATGGCTAACCTACCACCATGTTGATCATGGCTAACCTACCACCATGTTATCATGGCTAACCTACCACCATGTTGATCATGGCTAACCTTCCACCATGTTGATCATGGCTAACCTACCACAATGTTGATCTTGGCTAACCTACCACCATGTTGACCATGGCTAACCTACCACCATGTTGATCATGGCTAACCTACCACCATGTTATCATGGCTAACCTACCACCATGTTGATCATGGCTAACCTACCACCATGTTGATCATGGCTAACCTACCACCATGTTATCATGGCTAACCTACCACCATGTTGATCATGGCTAACCTACCACCATGTTGATCATTGCTAACCTACCACCATGTTGATCATGGCTAACCTACCACCATGTTATCATGGCTAACCTACCACCATGTTGATCATGGCTAACCTACCACCATGTTGATCATGGCTAACCTACCACCATGTTGATCATGGCTAACCTACCACCATGTTATCATGGCTAACCTACCACCATGTTGATCATGGCTAACCTACCACAATGTTGATCATGGCTAACCTACCACCATGTTATCATGGCTAACCTACCACCATGTTGATCTTGGCTAACCTACCACCATGTTATCATGGCTAACCTACCACCATGTTGATCATGGCTAACCTACCACATGTTGATCATGGCTAACCTACCACAATGTTGATCATGGCTAACCTACCACCATGTTATCATGGCTAACCTACCACCATGTTGATCTTGGCTAACCTACCACCATGTTGATCATGGCTAACCTACCACCATGTTGATCATGGCTAACCTACCACCATGTTATCATGGCTAACCTACCACCATGTTGATCATGGCTAACATACCACATGTTGATCATGGCTAACCTACCACAATGTTGATCATGGCTAACCTACCACAATGTTGATCATGGCTAACCTACCACCATGTTGATCATGGCTAACCTACCACCATGTTGATCATGGCTAACCTACCACCATGTTATCATGGCTAACCTACCACCATGTTGATCATGGCTAACATACCACATGTTGATCATGGCTAACCTACCACAATGTTGATCATGGCTAACCTACCACAATGTTGATCATGGCTAACCTACCACCATGTTATCATGGCTAACCTACCACAATGTTGATCATGGCTAACCTACCACCATGTTATCATGGCTAACCTACCACCATGTTGATCTTGGCTAACCTACCACCATGTTGATCTTGGCTAACCTACTGCCATGTTGATCATGGCTAACCTACCACCATGTTGATCTTGGCTAACCTACTGCCATGTTGATCATGGCTAACCTACCACCATGTTATCATGGCTAACCTACCACCATGTTGATCTTGGCTAACCTACCACCATGTTATCATGGCTAACCTACCACCATGTTGATCATGGCTAACCTACCACCATGTTGATCATGGCTAACCTACCACAATGTTGATCTTGGCTAACCTACCACCATGTTATCATGGCTAACCTACCACCATGTTGATCATGGCTAACCTACCACCATGTTTATCATGGCTAAGCTACCACAATGTTGATCTTGGCTAACCTACCACCATGTTGATCATGGCTAACCTACAACCATGTTTATCATGGCTAACCTACCACAATGTTGATCATGGCTAACCTACCACCATGTTGATCATGGCTAACCTACCACCATGTTGATCATGGCTAACCTACCACCATGTTGATCATGGCTAACCTACCACCATGTTATCATGGCTAACCTACCACCATGTTGATCTTGGCTAACCTACCACCATGTTGATCTTGGCTAACCTACCACCATGTTATCATGGCTAACCTACCACCATGTTGATCTTGGCTAACATACCACCATGTTATCATGGCTAACCTACCACCATGTTGATCTTGGCTAACCTACCACCATGTTATCATGGCTAACCTACCACCATGTTGATCTTGGCTAACATACCACCATGTTATCATGGCTAACCTACCACCATGTTGATCTTGGCTAACATACCACCATTTTATCATGGCTAACCTACCACAATGTTGATCTTGGCTAACCTACCACCATGTTATCATGGCTAACCTACCACCA
The DNA here is from genome assembly GCF_026875155.1 of Cherax quadricarinatus. Lineage (NCBI taxonomy): Eukaryota > Metazoa > Arthropoda > Malacostraca > Decapoda > Parastacidae > Cherax > Cherax quadricarinatus. The sequence continues at coordinate 28,218,696 of NC_069410.1, read as the reverse complement.
TGTTGATCTTGGCTAACCTACCACCATGTTATCATGGCTAACCTACCACCATGTTGATCTTGGCTAACATACCACCATGTTATCATGGCTAACCTACCACAATGTTGATCTTGGCTAACCTACCACCATGTTATCATGGCTAACCTACCACCATGTTGATCTTGGCTAACCTTCCACAATGTTGATCTTGGCTAACCTACCACCATGTTATCATGGCTAACCTACCACCATGTTGATCTTGGCTAACCTTCCACCATGTTGATCTTGGCTAACCTACCACCATGTTGATCTTGGCTAACCTACTGCCATGTTAATCTTGGATGGAAATAAATGGTATAAAATACCGACACAATGGAAATATAAACACTTAAGCAGTATAATGTGATCCTTTCCTGACAACGTTTTGCCCACACAGTGGGTTTTATCAAGTCACAAACAGATCTACCTGGGTGAAACATTCGTGAATATTTATAGGAAGAGAATGCTGGGTCAGGTGGAGAATGCTACATTTGATAATCTTCCGAGTAGGCAAATCTCTTTGCCTCTGTTGTTTTTATAAGGTGAGTCAGGTGTGAGCTCCAGACGGGGGCTACAGACTTTGTTTTTACAAGGTGAGTCAGGTGTGAGCTCCAGACGGGGCTACAGACTTTGTTTTTACAAGGTGAGTCAGGTGTGAGCTCCAGACGGGGGCTACAGACTTTGTTTTTACAAGGTGAGTCAGGTGTGAGCTCCAGACGGGGGCTACAGACTTTGTTTTTACAAGGTGAGTCAGGTGTGAGCTCCAGACGGGGGCTACAGACTTTGTTTTTACAAGGTGAGTCAGGTGTGAGCTCCAGACGGGGGCTACAGACTTTGTTTTTTACAAGGTGAGTCAGGTGTGAGCTCCAGACGGGGGCTACAGACTTTGTTTTTACAAGGTGAGTCAGGTGTGAGCTCCAGACGGGGGCTACAGACTTTGTTTTTACAAGGTGAGTCAGGTGTGAGCTCCAGACGGGGCTACAGACTTTGTTTTTACAAGGTGAGTCAGGTGTGAGCTCCAGACGGGGGCTACAGACTTTGTTTTTACAAGGTGAGTCGGGTGTGAGCGCCAGGCTGAGGCTACAGACTTTGCGGTGGGTTTGACATGCATATTAAGTCCTGAGATACCTGGACACCGCTCTCAAGTTTGTTAGCTGCCCAAGGTTTTAGACACTATCACCCTACTCGGAAGATTATCACATGCGGCATTCTCCATGTGACCCAGCATTCACTTCTTATAAATACTCACGAATGTTTCACCCAGGTAGGTCTGTTTGTGACTTGATAATGCCCACTGCGTGGGCGAAACGTTGTCAATAAAGGATCACATTATACTGCTTAAGTGTTTATATTTCCGTGTTAATCTTGGCTAACCTACCACCATGTCGAGCATTCCTACCACCATGTCGAGCATGCCTACCACCATGTCGAGCATGCCTACCACCATGTCGAGCATGCCTACCACCATGTCGAGCATGCCTACCACCATGTCGAGCATGCCTACCACCATGTCGAGCATGCCTACAACCATGTCGAGCATGCCTACCACCATGTCGAGCATGCCTACCACCATGTCGAGCATGCCTACCACCATGTCGAGCATGCCTACCACCATGTCGAGCATACCTACCACCATGTCGAGCATGCCTACCACCATGTCGAGCATGCCTACCACCATGTTAATCATGGTAACACAGTGGTAGAGTATACCGACAGCATCTGAATAAAACACAATGCGGATTATAGTATTTTATTGTGAAGACATTTCGCCCAACAGGGATTTTATCATTTCACTCAGGGAACAAGCCATGGGTATTTATAGTGGTAAGAGACAGGTCCTGAGGTGAAAGAATGAAGTCACGATGTCACGTGTGAGTAACCAGCAGAATAAGTGAGGTTAGGTGATCAGAGCATCACACATCGGTCGTTGTGAATCATTCCGAGTCTTATTGTTGTTGCTTGTAGCTATTACTGTGGATTCTAAACGTAATCTGCCACGACGGTCACTTCCTCTGACGATAAGCCTTGTTCCCGTGTAGAGTGCATGCACTCTTAGTGTCGTCTCTTCGGCATTCCTTAATATGTTCTTCGACTATAGTATCTAGGTCTGTGGAGGGTTCACTGATATAAATAAAAGACAAAGAACACCACTGCTGGCCTCTAGATCATGCCGTGTGGAGATCGTGGTAAGATTAATGTCGGCGATCATGATCATAAAAATTTACACAATGTCGAATCTTAATCAGGAAACTTCACACTGTCAAATGATGATTGTGAGAATTTACGCTGAAAATTTACACTGTATCGAATCCTAATCGCAAAAATTCACCCTATATTGATTCACAGTCGTGAAATACCTACATACCAAAAAAAAAAAAAAAAAAAAAAAAAAAAAAAAAAAAAAAAAAAAAAAAAAAAAAAAACCATTAACTAGAAATGCATACACTGTGCGCAGGAACACCGAGAATCACCTGATTAACTTTCCAGAGGCAAGATTTATCATCAAAGAAAATGACCCTCCCGGCAGATTACATATATACATACATATACATATACATATACATATACATATACATATACATATGCATATACATTTTTAATAGTTATTTATGTAACCTCATCGTTATAAAATATGACCTGAGCATTTTATTACGCTTTCTTGGTTAAATAAAATATTAATTCTTCTTGCGGGGCACCTTCAATACTGTTTCTTATTTTCATTATTATTATTATTATTATTATTATTATTATTATTATTATTATTATTATTATTATTATTATTATTATTAAGTAGTGACGAATGAGGTTAATAAATGATATATGAGTTGCCAGCCGTGTGAGATAAGACGATTAGTTTGGCTCTAATGGAAGTGCTTAATAAGCGCCAGCAGCCATTGTTATGCCTTGTCCTAGTCTGCTGACCTGTCAGGTAACTTGATCACTCATTGGCTGGCCGGGAAGGTGAGTGTGAGGAGTTGACTGACTGAGAAGGTGAGTGTGAGGACCTGGCTGACTGGGAAGGTGAGTATGAGGAGCTTGACTGACTGGCAAGGTGAGATTGTCTCCTGTGTTGCTGATCTGGTTGGTCAACTTCTTTGTCTTAAGAATGTGAGACATGAGGAGCATTGCAGAAGGCCTACTGGTCCATCCTTGGCAGGTTCAACTCACACCCACTCGTGTACCGGTCTGACCTATTTTCAAAAATTTCCGATGTCTGAATCTTCCCAAATGACTGCTCTAATGCCTCACTGGACGAAGTCCAGCGAAAAGTCGTATCTAAGTGTAGCAGAGGTTGTGGCGTGTTGGTGACACATGATATAGCTATTACGGAGATGAAACTCAGAATTCATTACAAATGCAATATTTCCAGAAGGCTAGCAAAAATTAAGAGAGGAAAGGAAAATCAGAGGAGGAGGAGGAGTACTGATGGTCAGAAACCACTGAAGATTTGAGGAATTTGGAAGCAAGGAATCTGTTGACCACATCAGGTCTGTTAATCAGTCCATCAATCCATGTTACTGTCTCGTGCCTCCAGTCGTGGAGACAGTTCTGTCCAGGTCACTGAGGTGCAAGATCTCTGACACTCGTGCCAGAAGCTGCTCGTAAAAAATTATTTTATTTGCGTCTCTTACCATGAAGCGAGAGATTATTTAAATGGTCTACTCTACCTCAACAACGTCCCGCTAATTCAGTTAACTTTCATTTGCGTTAAATTATTTGGGTTATGTCTAATTTATATTTACCTGCACCGACCTGACGTGTCTCACTACTGTGGCAGTGTGACTATACATTACTAGAGTGATTTTTGCTATTTAATCAATACTGGTCATTATTTAGCCCATTATTCATGTAAGGGAACAGTTATTAAAGTGGGGATGTTTGTTGTCTGTCTGTAATATGCGCATCTTTGTGTGTTATCACATCCCTGAGCCTAGACCTAATTTTATAGTAAATAATGTTGACTGATCCTCGTGGATCAAAGAAAATTTGATACTTACCACATTTTTGTATATTATTATTTTTGAGCTGTAGAGCAACTCAAAAGAGACCTCTGCCCTCCTAGTAGCACTTGCTACACACACACACACACACACACACACACACACACACACACACACACACGAAGTGAGATGACTAGCAATGCTAATATTAATAACAACAACAACGATAATAATAATAATAAGAGATATGAGTAGGTGGTTGATGATGATGGTGATGGGAACTACTCACCGAGGGTACCATTGTGGGAGACTGCAGTGTGGAGGGTGTCTGTGTTTGCTCAGCACTCCCACCTACCTCGAGTAAACATTGATCTTACGAAGGTAGACACAAGTTACCGGGGTGGGAAGGAAGAGGTGGGAGGTAGACAGAAGCTTCTACCTATCCCAGGAAGAAGGTGGACAGAAACTTCCAGGGATATGTAGAGG
>NC_069410.1:28196751-28209251 GCF_026875155.1 Cherax quadricarinatus | reverse complement strand
GGTTGGTAGTAGGTTGGTAGTAGGTTGGTAGACAGCAACCACCCAGGGAAGTACTACCGTCCTGCCAGATGACTGTGAAACAAAATCCTGTAACTGTTTTGCATGATAGTAGGATTGCTGGTTTCTTTTTCTGTCTCATAAACACGCTAGATAACAGGGATATCTTGCTACTCCTACTTACACTTTGGTCACACTTCACAGATACGCACATGCATATATATATATATATATATATATATATATATATATATATATATATATACATACATCTAGGTTTTTCTCCTTTTTCTAAATAGCTCTTGTTCCTCTTTATTTCTTCTATTGTCCATGGGGAAGTGGGAAAGAATCTTTCCTCCGTAAGCCATGCGTGTCGTATGAGGCGACTAAAATGCCGGGAGCGATGGGCTAGTAACCCCTTCTCCTGTAGACATTTACTAAAAAAGAGAAGAAGAAAAACTTTATAAAACTGGGATGCTTAAATGTGCGTGGATGTAGTGCGGATGACAAGAAACAGATGATTGTTGATGTTATGAATGAAAAGAAGTTGGATGTCCTGGCCCTAAGCGAAACAAAGCTGAAGGGGGTAGGGGAGTTTCGGTGGGGGGAAATAAATGGTATTAAATCTGGAGTATCTGAGAGGGCTAGAGCAAAGGAAGGGGTAGCAGTAATGTTGAAGGATCAGTTATGGAAGGAGAAAAGAGAATATGAATGTGTAAATTCAAGAATTATGTGGATTAAAGTAAAGGTTGGATGCGAAAAGTGGGTCATAACAAGCGTGTATGCACCTGGAGAAGAGAGGAATATAGAGGAGAAAGAGAGAGATTTTGGGAGATGTTAAGTGAATGTATAGGAGCCTTTGAACAAAGTGAGAGAGTAATTGTGGTAGGGGACCTGAATGCTAAAGTAGGAGAAACTTTTTTAGAGAGGGTGTGGTAGGTAAGTTTGGGGTGCCAGGTGTAAATGATAATGGGAGCCCTTTGATTGAACTTTGTATAGAAAGGGGTTTAGTTATAGGTAATACATATTTTAAGAAAAAGAGGATAAATAAGTATACAAGATATGATGTAGGGCGAAATGACAGTAGTTTGTTGGATTATGTATTGGTAGATAAAAGACTGTTGAGTAGACTTCAGGATGTACATGTTTATAGAGGGGCCACAGATATATCAGATCACTTTCTAGTTGTAGCTACACTGAGAGTAAAAGGTAGATGGGATACAAGGAGAATAGAAGCATCAGAGAAGAGAGAGGTGAAGGTTTATAAACTAAAAGAGGAGGCAGTTAGGGTAAGATATAAACAGCTATTGGAGGATAGATGGGTTAATGAGAGCATAGGCAATGGGGTCGAAGAGGTATGGGGTAGGTTTAAAAATGTAGTGTTAGAGTGTTCAGCAGAAGTTTGTGATTACAGGAAAGTGGGTGCGGGAGGGAAGAGGAGCGATTGTGGAATGATGATGTAAAGAGAGTAGTAAGGGAGAAAAAGTTAGCATATGAGAAGTTTTTACAAAGTAAAAGTGATGCAAGGAGGGAAGAGTATATGGAGAAAAAGAGAGAGGTTAAGAGAGTGGTGAAGCAATGTAAAAAGAGAGCAAATGAGAGAGTGGATGAGATGTTATCAACAAATTTGTTGAAAATAAGAAAAAGTTTTGGAGTGAGATTAACAAGTTAAGGAAGCCTAGAGAACAAATGGATTTGTCAGTTAAAAATAGGAGAGGAGAGTTATTAAATGGAGAGTTAGAGGTATTGGGAAGATGGAGGGAATATTTTGAGGAATTGTTAAATGTTGATGAAGATAGGGAAGCTGTGATTTCGTGTATAGGGCAAGGAGGAATAACATCTTGTAGGAGTGAGGAAGAGCCAGTTGTGAGTGTGGGGAAGTTCGTGAGGCAGTAGGTAAAATGAAAGGGGGTAAGGCAGCCGGGATTGATGGGATGAAGATAGAAATGTTAAAAGCAGGTGGGATATAGTTTTGGAGTGGTTGGTGCAATTATTTAATAAATGTATGGAAGAGGGTAAGGTACCTAGGGATTGGCAGAGAGCATGCATAGTTCCTTTGCATAAAGGCAAAGGGGACAAAAGAGAGTGCAAAAATTATAGGGGGATAAGTCTGTTGAGTATACCTGGTAAAGTGTATGGTAGAGTTATTATTGAAAGAATTAAGAGCAAGACGGAGAATGGGATAGCAGATGAACAAGGAGGCTTTAGGAAAGGTAGGGGGTGTGTGGACCAGGTGTTTACAGTGAAGCATATAAGTGAACAGTATTTAGATAAAGCTAAAGAGGTCTTTGTGACATTTATGGATTTGGAAAAGGCGTATGACAGGGTGGATATGGGGCAATGTGGCAGATGTTGCAGGTGTAGGAGGTAGGTTACTGAAAGCAGTGAAGAGTTTTTACGAGGATAGTGAGGCTCAAGTTAGAGTATGTAGGAAAGAGGGAAATTGTTTCCCAGTAAAAGTAGGCCTTAGACAAAGATGTGTGATGTCACCGTGGTTGTTTAATATATTTATAGATGGGGTTGTAAGAGAAGTAAATGCGAGGGTCTTGGCAAGAGGCGTGGAGTTAAAAGATAAAGAATCACACATAAAGTGGGAATTGTCACAGTTGCTCTTTGCTGATGACACTGTGCTCTTGGGAGATTCTGAAGGGAAGTTGCAGAGATTGGTGGATGAATTTGGTAGGGTGTGCAAAAGAAGAAAATTAAAAGTGAATACAGGAAAGAGTAAGGTTATGAGGATAACAAAAAGATTAGGTGATGAAAGATTGGATATCAGATTGGAGAGAGAGAGTATGGAGGAGGTGAATGTATTCAGATATTTGGGAGTGGACGTGTCAGCGGATGGGTCTACGAAAGATGAGGTGAATCATAGATTTGATGAGGGGAAAAGGGTGAGTGGTGCACTTAGGAGTCTGTGGAGACAAAGAACTTTGTCCTTGGAGGCAAAGAGGGGAATGTATGAGAGTATAGTTTTACCAACGCTCTTATATGGGTGTGAAGCATGGGTGATGAATGTTGCAGCGAGAAGAAGGCTGGAGGCAGTGGAGATGTCATGTCTGAGGGCAATGTGTGGTGTGAGTATAATGCAGAGAATTCGTAGTTTGGAAGTTAGGAGGAGGTGCGGGATTACCAAAACTGTTGTCCAGAGGGCTGAGGAAGGGTTGTAGAGGTGGTTCGGACATGTAGAGAGAATGGAGCGAAACAGAGTGACTTCAAGAGTGTATCAGTCTGTAGTGGAAGGAAGGCGGGGTAGGGGTCGGCCTAGAAAAGGTTGGAGGGAGGGGGTAAAGGAGGTTTTGTGTGCAAGGGGCTTAGACTTCCAGCAGGCATGCGTGAGCATGTTTGATAGGAGTGAATGGAGACAAATGGTTTTTAATACTTGACGTGCTGTTGGAGTGTGAGCAAAGTAACATTTATGAAGGGGTTCAGGGAAACCGGCAGGCCGGACTTGAGTCCTGGAGATGGGAAGTACAGTGCCTGCACTCTGAAGGAGGGGTGTTAATGTTGCAGTTTAAAAACTGTAGTGTAAAGCACCCTTCTGGCAAGACAGTGATGGAGTGAATGATGGTGAAAGGTTTTCTTTTTCGGGCCACCCTGCCTTGGTGGGAATCGGCCAGTGTGTTAATAAAAATAAAAATAAAAATACTCATCCGGTAATGGTAGTAGTTGTAATAAGAACATTAGTAGTAATTATAGTAGCAGGAGAGTTTGTGGCAGCAGACACAGTAGATTTTCCAGTCTATAATTCATGGAGAAATGTGTACAATTGTGCCACATATCAACGGTATCTTGATGCAGACGACATCGTCCACAACTTAATTGCTCAAAAAAATTAAAAGAAATAAAATATATTTTATCAGGTCTTTGTGTGTGTGTGTGTGTGTGTGTGTGTGTGTGTGTGTGTGTGTGTGTGTGTGTGTGTGTGTGTGGTGTGTGTGCGTGTGTGTGTGTGTGTGTGTGTGTATGTGTATGTGTGGGTGTGTGTGTTAGTTACCATTTTGTCCTAGGCACATGTCGATTAGACACTAGGCCTGTTGTATATGAGTACGTGTGTGTGTGTGTGTGTGTGTGTGTGTGTGTGTGTGTGTGTGTGTGTGTGTGTGTGTGTGTGTGTGTGTGTGTGTGTGTGTACTCGCCTAATTGTACTCAGCTAATTGTGGTTGCAGGGGTCGAGACTCAGCTCCTGGCCCCGCCTCTTCACTGAACGCTACTAGGTCCTCTCTCTCCCTGCTCCATAAGCTGTATCATACCTCATCTTAAACCTATGTATGGTTCCTGCCTCCACTACATCACTTGCTAAGCTATTCCACTGCCTGACTACTTTATGACTGAAGAAATGCTTCCTAACATCCCTTTGACTCATCTGAGTCTTCATCTTCCAACTGCGACCCCTTGTTTCTGTGTCCCATCTCTGAAACATCCTGTCTCTGTCCACCTTGTCTATTCCACTCAATATTTTGTATATCGTTATTATGTCTCCCCTAACCCTCCTGTCCTCCAGTGTCGTTAGGCCAATTTCCCTTGACCTTTCTTCGGAGGACATGTCCCTTAGCTCTGGAACTAACCTTGTCGCAAACCTTTGCACTGTCTATAATTTCTTGACGTGCTGCATACTCCAGTATGGGCCTGACGTACACGGTGTACACTGTCTTGAACGATTCCTTACTAAGGTATCGGAACGCTATTCTCAGGTTTGCCAGGCGCCCATATGCTGCAGCAGTTATCTGGTTGATGTGTGCTTCCGGAGACGTGCTCGGTGTTATACTCACCCTAAGATCTTTCTTCTTGAGCGAGGTTCGGTCTTCTTTGCCCCTCCCCGATCTTCATGACTTTGCATTTGGCGGGGTTAAATTCAAGAAGCCAGTTGCTGGACCAGGTGTCCAGCCTGTCCAGGTCTCTTTGAAGTCCTGCCTGATCCTCATCTGATTTAATTCTCCTCATTAACTTCACATCATCTGCGAACAGGGACACTTCTGAGTCTATCCCTTCCATCATGTCATTCATTTTTTTTTTATTATCACACCGGCCGATTCCCACCAAGGCAGGGTGGCCCGAAAAAGAAAAACTTTCACCATCATTCACTCCATCACTGTCTTGCCAGAAGGGTGCTTTACACTACAGTTTTTAAACTGCAACATTAACACCCCTCCTTCAGAGTGCAGGCACTGTACTTCCCATCTCCAGGACTCAAGTCCGGCCTGCCGGTTTCCCTGAATCCCTTCATAAATGTTACTTTGCTCACACTCCAACAGCACGTCAAGTATTAAAAACCATTTGTCTCCATCACTCCTATCAAACACGCTCACGCATGCTGCTGGAAGTCCAAGCCCCTCGCACACAAAACCTCCTTTACCCCCTCCCTCCAACCCTTCCTAGGCCGACCCCTACCCCGCCTTCCTTCCACTACAGACTGATACACTCTTGAAGTCATTCTGTTTCGCTCCATTCTCTCTACATGTCCGAACCACCTCAACAACCCTTCCTCAGCCCCTCTGGACAACAGTTTGGTAATCCCGCACCTCCTCCTAACTTCCAAACTACGAATTCTCTGCATTATATTCACACCACACATTGCCCTCAGACATGACATCTCCACTGCCTCCAGCCTTCTCCTCGCTGCAACATTCATCACCACGCTTCACACCCATATAAGAGCGTTGGTAAAACTATACTCTCATACATTCCCCTCTTTGCCTCCAAGGACAAAGTTCTTTGTCTCCACAGACTCCTAAGTGCACCACTCACTCTTTTTCCCTCATCATTCTATGATCACCTCATCTTTCATAGACCCATCCGCTGACACGTCCACTCCCAAATATCTGAATACGTTCACCTCCTCCATACTCTCTCCCTCCAATCTGATATCAATCTTTCATCACCTAATCTTTTTGTTATCCTCATAACCTTACTCTTTCCTGTATTCACCTTTAATTTTCTTCTTTTGCACACCCTACCAAATTCATCCACCAATCTCTGCAACTTCTCTTCAGAATCTCCCAAGAGCACAGTGTCATCAGCAAAGAGCAGCTGTGACAACTCCCACTTTGTGTGTGATTCTTTATCTTTTAACTCCACGCCTCTTGCCAAGACCCTCGCATTTACTTCTCTTACAACCCCATCTATAAATATATTAAACAACCACGGTGACATCACACATCCTTGTCTAAGGCCTACTTTTACTGGGAAAAAATTTCCCTCTTTCCTACATACTCTAACTTGAGCCTCACTATCCTCGTAAAAACTCTTCACTGCTTTCAGTAACCTACCTCCTACACCATACACTTGCAACATCTGCCACATTGCCCCCCTATCCACCCTGTCATACGCCTTTTCCAAATCCATAAATGCCACAAAGACTCTTTAGCCTTATCTAAATACTGTTCACTTATATGTTTCACTGTAAACACCTGGTCCACACACCCCTACCTTTCCTAAAGCCTCCTTGTTCATCTGCTATCCTATTCTCCGTCTTACTCTTAATTCTTTCAATTATAACTCTACCATACACTTTACCAGGTACACTCAACAGACTTATCCCCCTATAATTTTTGCACTCTCTTTTATCCCCTTTGCCTTTATACAAAGGAACTATGCATGCTCTCTGCCAATCCCTAGGTACCTTACCCTCTTCCATACATTTATTAAATAATTGCACCAACCACTCCAAAACTATATCCCCACCTGCTTTTAACATTTCTATCTTTATCCCCATCAATCCCGGCTGCCTTACCCCCTTTCATTTTACCTACTGCCTCACGAACTTCCCCCACACTCACAACTGGCTCTTCCTCACTCCTACAAGATGTTATTCCTCTTGCCCTATACACGAAATCACAGCTTCCCTATCTTCATCAACATTTAACAATTCCTCAAAATATTCCTTCCATCTTCCCAATACCTCTAACTCTCCATTTAATAACTCTCCTCTCCTATTTTTAACTGACAAATCCATTTGTTCTCTAGGCTTTCTTAACTTGTTAATCTCACTCCAAAACTTTTTCTTATTTTTCAACAAAATTTGTTGATAACATCTCACCCACTCTCTCATTTGCTCTCTTTTTTACATTGCTTCACCACTCTCTTAACTTCTCTCTTTTTCTCCATATACTCTTCCCTCCGTTGCATCACTTCTACTTTGTAAAAACTTCTCATATGCTAACTTTTTCTCCTTACTACTCTCTTTACATCATCATTCCACCAATCGCTCCTCTTCCCTCCTGCACCCACTTTCCTGTAACCACAAACTTCTGCTGAACACTCTAACACACATTTTTAAACCTACCCCATACCTCTTCGACCCATTGCCTATGCTCTCATTAGCCCATCTATCCTCCAATAGCTGTTTATATCTTACCCTAACTGCCTCCTCTTTTAGTTTATAAACCTTCACCTCTCTCTTCCTGATGCTTCTATTCTCCTTGTATCCCATCTACCTTTTACTCTCAGTGTAGCTACAACTAGAAAGTGATCTGATATATCTGTGCCCCTCTATAAACATGTACATCCTGAAGTCTACTCAACAGTCTTTTATCTACCAATACATAATCCAACAAACTACTGTCATTTCGCCTACATATATCGTGTATACTTATTTATCCTCTTTTTCTTAAAATATGTATTACCTATAACTAAACCCCTTTCTATACAAAGTTCAATCAAAGGGCTCCCATTATCATTTACACCTGGCACCCCAAACTTACCTACCACACCCTCTCTAAAAGTTTCTCCTACTTTAGCATTCAAGTCCCCTACCACAATTACTCTCTCACTTGGTTCAAAGGCTCCTATACATTCACTTAACATCTCCCAAAATCTCTCTCTCTCCTCTGCATTCCTCTCTTCTCCAGGTGCATACACGCTTATTATGACCCACTTCTCGCATCCAACCTTTACTTTAATCCACAAAATTCTTGAATTTACACATTCATATTCTCTTTTCTCCTTCCATAACTGATCATTAAACATTACTGCTACCCCTTCCTTTGCTCTAACTCTCTCAGATACTCCAGATTTAATCCCATTTTTTTCCCCCACTGAAACTCTCCTCCCCCCTTCAGCTTTGTTTCGCTTAGGGCCAGGACATCCAACTTCTTTTCATTCATAACATCAGCAATTTCATCTGTTTCTTGTCATCCGCACTACATCCACGCACATTTAAGCAACCCAGTTTTAAAAAGTTTTTTTCTTCTCTTTTTTAGTAATTGTATACAGGAGAAGGGGTTACTAGCCCATTGCTCCGGCATTTTAGTCGCCTCATCGACACGCATGGCTTTACGGAGGAAAGATTCTTTTCCACTTCCCATGGACAATAGAAGAAATAAAAAAGAACAAGAGCTATTTAGAAAAAGGAGAAAAACCTAGATGTATGTATATATATATAATATATGCATGTGCGTGTCTGGGGAAGTGTGACCAAAGTGTAAGTAGGAGTAGCAAGATATCCCTGTTATCTTAGCGTGTTTATGAGACAGAAAAAGAAACCAGCAATCCTCCCATCAAGCAAAACAGTTACAGGTTTTTGTTTCACAGTCATCTGGCAGGACGGTAGTATTTCCCCTGGGTGGTTGCTGTTACCAACCTACTACCAAAAATAGCATGGTCGTGGGATGACCCCTGTGGGAACCCCGCTCGTCACAGGTGCCCACTGTGATACCTCATCACGTGTGTGTGTGTGTGTGTGTGTGTGTTGTGTGTGTGTGTGTGTTGTGTGTGTTGTGTTTTGTGTATGTTTTATGTGTGTTTTGTGTGTGAAAAAACTTGGTATAAACTTTGGTAATAGGTAATAGAAAACGTTTCGGTCCTGAGACCTTGATCAAGGTCCCGGGACCGGAACTTTTTTCTGATAAACATGTCCCAGTGTTTATTTTTACGTGTTTTGTGAACAAACATCTGAGACAACAGTACGCAGCACTAACTTGCCTCAGGCTCGCTGAAGTTCTTCTGTATCTGATTCAAGAATTTCACAAACACTGCGAGAGGCTCGTAGGAACGTCTTAGGCAAGGTCAAGGAGACACACAGTGTGCTAAGAGGCAATTCCTGCACACCTCCACTCGAAATATCTCGCGTATTCGATTCTAGAAAAAGGGAATTAAGAGTCAGTTCCAATCCTTTTTCACCCCCCCATCCCACCACCTCCCAGTCCCCCAGGAAACAAGAGTGAATGCTCTTAAGGGCAAAAAAAATTCTTTATATTCATGCACCGTAGTTTTGGGAGGGGGGAAATAATATAAGAACGGAGGAAAATTACGACAGTATTTCTGGCCCGTGCTAGGTAGTCCTCTCTCAAACCCAACCCTTCTCACTCAAGTATTTCTCCAACGTATTTTTAAAACTACCAAACGACTCTTAACTTGGCAGATTATTCCACTCATCTACAATTTTTATTATTGAACCATTGAGTCGTACAAAACAGTATAACGGAAAGGCATCACGGTACACCGCCAAGCCTGCTGACAAGAACGGCAGTGCAGTACACCATGAATCCTTGTGTTTATACAGGACCGGCAACACGGTACACAGTTAAGCTTGTTGGTTATACACGAACGGCAGCACCGCACATGGTGGGTCTGGGCGCTTACACGAAAAAACGGTAGCTAGCTAACAAAGCCAATCTCCACAAATAATACTAATGAAAGGTCACTACCTTCAAAATACCACTCAGAATAAAACTTATGCGCGCTTTGTTCAACTTGCCCGGAACAAAGGTGACGAGTTGAATACAACAATCGTTTGCCATCGTTTTTGGCAATCTATTATGAGAGAGAGAGAGAGAGAGAGAGAGAGAGAGAATTTATTTGCAAGTTGCACGAAACGAACAGAGAAACGTCGTTGTGGACTTTACACGAAATAACGTGAGAACATAGGAACACAGAACTAGACATAGATAAATATAATGCAGCATTGCCAGTAATATAGAGCTAAAAAAATGTTTCCAGAACTGAGCGATAACGTGGTCAAATTAAAATCTTATTATACAATGTCCATCTTCAGCCCAAAAATCGGCTCCTCATGCAAATGGATCCAACAATTTGAGGATTCTCGAGCTTGCAGTCTTTTCCTTTCCTACAAAATAGAATGCAGTCATATCCCTAAAAGAAAAAAAATAGATGCAGCCGAACAGAGAAACTGATAATTGGCAGCAGCAGCAGTGAAATTTTTCTATCCACGCAAGAGGCAGCTCAGCCTTGTCCCCTCACTGTCAGAAACATATTAGCCTTGACACAGATAAAACCACCACCGTACCACCGTGATAGTGTTGACACAGAGAAAGCCACTACCATGATAGTGATGGCACACATAAAGTTACGACCATGATTGCGTTGACACAGATAAAGCCAGGATTACGATAGCGTTCACACAGATAAAGCCACGACCGTGGTAGTGTTGACACAAACCAAGCCACGATCATGATAGCTTTGTCACAAATAAAGTCACGACCATGATAGCGTTGACATTAATTAAGCCATGACCATCAAAGCTTTGACACAAATAAAAGCCCAACTCTAGTAGCAATGACTCCAATATAAATATAAGTATTTATACATATAAAGTATTTATACATATAAATTATCGTTCTCTTGACGGATTCACACGGAGATACTCAGACTAACATTTACAAGAGATCCCGACTCCGCCTTTCTATTCCTACTAAAGTATTTTTATTAATCGTTTTCGTGTTGATGTTAACAATCGTTTTCGTGTTGATGTTAACAATCGTTTTCGTGTTGATGTTAACTTCTCTTTCTCGTTGTCGACACTAATCTGCAACGACTGATGTTGCACTGTTGTTGATAATCTTTCTAAGGAATATTTTGAAGCTGTTCTGCATCGCGCTGTTAGTGTATGTTCTTGTCTCTGTTTCTGCCTATGTAGATTGATGTTTTTTAAGTTCTCTGGTTTCATGACTGTCGTCTCGTGCAACCTTTAGTTCCTCTCAACAATCTTGCTTCCTTTGGCAAGCTGAAAGCTAAGTGGAACTATAACTCCTTGTTTCCTTACCATAGTGCTCATGTCGACCACTCTGTGACTGACTCATTTCTCCCCTGTTCACACTGCTTTGTATATTCATATCTTTTTTTTCTACTCTGCACAATCTGTTAAGTGTTCTTTCCCTCATTCTCTGTGCTCTGTCTGACAACCTCAGTTTGTCGACTTCAGTTTTTTCTTCTTCACATTGTAGTGTTACGTCTTGGCTCTCCATCATATATTTCATATATTCTGTTTATTTTAAAGTTTAAAGGATTTTTCTTAACCTCTAATCTAATGTCCCAGTGAAGATTCTAAGTTATAGCTGAAATACTTCATTTCTCTTTTCTTTTCTATACATAGCATAGCGTAGTGTAAAGCATCCTTCTGGCAAGACAGTGATGGGGTGAATGATGGTGAAAGTTTTTCTTTTTCGGGCCACCCTGCCTAGGTGGGAATCGGCCAGTGTGTTTAATAATATATTATATATATATATATAATATATATATATATATATATATATATATATATTTATATATATATATATATATATATATATATAATGCAATAAGATCACAGTAAACAGGTGATATCACAATATGCAGAACTACCAAGCGCTTTCGTAACTTCTCACATTATCAAGGAACTATAAAAATAAAAGGTTAGCAGGAAGGCATATAAAGACGAGACTACACCTCGCTCCCATCCCAACAACACCTGACTTTTTATGATAATGATGTAGGTAGGTAGTCAGTGATCCGACAAACACAGCTTTTTATTCTACCCAAAAATTTGTCTAATGTATCTTAAATTCTTACCAAATTATAACCCTCAAGGGAGGGTGAGAGGCTCTTGATCTAAGGAACTGGATCTGTGCTCCAGTTTCCTGAATTAAGCTTGAATACCTTCCACAGCCCCCCCAGGTGCTCTATAATCCTATGGGTTTAGCGATTTTCCCTTGATTATAATAATCTTCCCAAATCATAAATGAATCCAATTTATATAAACCAAAAGAAATATTCATATTATTTTAAAAACTACTTTTTATGAAACATGATTCTATTATATTCCTGTCAAACATGAACTTTAGATACATGGTTCAGAGAACCGAAAAGTTGATAAATTAGACACATGTGCAACACTTGGGTATCTTTATTTAGGAGACGTTTCGCGCCACAGTGGCTTCATCAGTCCATACAAAGAAGAATGGTGAAGAACAGGAGGAATTTGAGGTAATCAGTCCCTCAGCCTCGAGTCGATGTAATCAGTCCATCAACCTTGAAAAGCATACAGCATATGTGTGAAGAAGTGACTTATATACTGTAGACAGGTGAGGTGCAGCAGTCATATGCGGTATCACACTTGGCAAATCCAGATGTGGAAGTAGGTCATTCCTGAAGATTAGGCAGGTGAAGAATACTTGTTCTTCATCATTCTCCTATGTATTGGACTGATGAAGCCACTGTGTGGCGAAACGTTTCCCAAATAAAGATACCCAAGTGTTGCACATGCGTGCAAAAAGAATCTTAGAAAACTT
>NC_069410.1:28161751-28191751 GCF_026875155.1 Cherax quadricarinatus | reverse complement strand
GCAAGACAGTGATGGAGTGAGTGATGGTGAAAGTTTTTCTTTTTCGGGCCACCCTGCCTTGGTGGGAATCGGCCGGTGTGATAATAAAAAAAAAAAAAATAAAAAAAAAAAAAAAAAAAAAAAAAATATAATAAAATATATATATATATATATATATATATATATATATTATATAGGGAAGTACCACCTCTACAGCTGGGCTGGGGACCCTCATCCTCAGAGAAGACAATAAACGTACCTCAGGGAAAACTCAAGGTTCTCCCCGGAGCTGTTTGAATATTTTCTTCTCCTACCACCCATTATATTTTATAATCTATATGAACATTTATTAATAAACAGAATACATTTACAGAAAACACAAACATGAATACAATGGTACAATGTATTAAAGATCATGAATTTCCTCCAACTCCTCCGAAGCCGGACGCGAGCCAAGTATACAGCAAGCATTTCCCCTCTGGATGGCCACGCTGAGGCGCTGGAAGATGAAAGTGGCTGTCCTTAGGTCCCTTGTGGTGTCGATAAGTCTGGAACCCAATTCTTTAAGGAAACGTGTGACATTTTTTCCCCATGATCCCAAGGTCTCTGATCCCACTGGGATAAATTGATACTGTTGGCTTATGTCCCTGTACTTGCTGATCTTGTACTCCTCCCTGTGGTCAGCAGCTCCTCCCTGTCGCCCCACACTGTGATGGATATAGGTGTCAGCCAGTGTGGACACACAGGTATAGTCCCATGCTAAGAGCTTGCCATTCTTCCAAGGATAGATGGTGATCCCGTCAGGGCGGTTTGCTGGGTTGTGGGTATTGTTGGCTGCTAGTGATCGCGGCTCCCTCTCGGCTGGGCATCCAGCTGTAGCAAGGGTTCTCTTTATGATGTCGTTGACGTCATTGTGTGTTGCATGGCAGCCCTTGGTTTTGGAACAGTTAAGACCATGTAGACCGTATCGGTCTGCTTGCGCTTCGCCGCAAATACACATATATTCTGTGTGAATTGGGGCAGCAAGGCGCAGAGCCACTGCAATACGGATCGAGTCGCGTTCCCAGTGCCGATATGGGAACTGTTTGGAGGAAGTCCCCGGAGTGAGGTGCGCTCACAGCCTGGAGACGGGCAGTCTCCCTATCTGATGTTGCCGCCCTGAGCATGTTGGCAAGCACCTTTTCACTGTCCATCTTCAAGGGAAAGGTTCAATACACTCTCTAGCATGGTCTTAAGGAGAGAGTCATATTCCTTGAGTTTTGGACTGCTGAAGGCTGGGGAGCATCTCAGAAAGTAGGTAAGTTTTGGGATTGACAGGCACCTGATGAGTAGGTAGAAGGCATCATGTGTGTCAATGTCTTTCATCCTGCTTTCCATCGTCCGGAGGTCTGAGCCTTTTTTTTCTAGTGCTTTCGTGACTTCTCACATGATCAAGGAACAATAAAAATAAAACATCAACAGGAAGAATACAAGGGCAAGACTACACCTCGCAGTCACGTCACAACACCCGACTAGGTGAAACTCAACTGATACTCTACCCAAGCATTAAAATATTTTACTTGCCTAATGTATCATTAAATTTTTCCAAATTATTTCAATAATACATGAATCCAATTTATAAACCAAGAGAAATATTCATATCATTTTCAAAACTGCTTTTTGTGAAAGATGATTCTATTATATCCTTGTCGACCATGGACTTGCATGATACAATTTTCTCAGTCTTTTAAAAATCAACTGGATGAATAAACTCTCTCACATGAATAAACAGAGGATAAAAATCTTGTCCACTTCTAGTGTTATATTTATGTTGTTTTAATATTAGTTCAAGACTTTTACCAGTTTGACCGTAAAGAAACTTATATTTTTCATGGAATCTTATAGAC
The DNA here is from genome assembly GCF_026875155.1 of Cherax quadricarinatus. Taxonomy (NCBI): domain Eukaryota; kingdom Metazoa; phylum Arthropoda; class Malacostraca; order Decapoda; family Parastacidae; genus Cherax; species Cherax quadricarinatus. The sequence goes on along the minus strand of NC_069410.1, from coordinate 28,189,886 downwards.
ACATCCGTCAGCATTTTGGAGGGAATTTTTTTTCACAAGTGTTTATACTGTATCAAGATTTTTAAATGGAACTTTGATATTAAAAGTCTTAAGAAGAGAAGGCATATCAACCAAGTTTTCATGGTAAGGGAGAACCAACATATTTTTAATTGAATAAGGCTGGTTGTCCCTTTTTGAATTATAAAAAGTATTTCTGGCAATTTTAAAGGATTTATCAATTAAGTTTCTTGCGTATTTTAGATCATTAGCTATTTCATAATTTTTTTAGATTTCTTCATTTGTGAACTCTGGACTACGACAACATAAAGCTCTCAGAAACATTGATGAGAAAACCAACAGTTTAACTTTTTCTTGATGTGAAGAATAATAGTGTATATAGGATCAGTTATTTGTTGATTTTCTATAAAGATATATATATATATATATGCAGAACAACCACTTTGTAAAAACAGTGAAATACTAAGCGCTTTCGTGACTTCTCACATCATCGAGGAATTATAAAAATAAAAGGTTAACAGGAAAGCATATAAGGACGAGACTACACCTCGCTGCCACTCCCCACCCCCCGACAACAGGTGAAAACTGGTAGACTACAAATATTCAACATTTCACTCTAATACCAATATGAGGCAGCACAATTCATGACACAGACACACACTTCCAAGTTTGCAACTAGGTTTGCTCACTCTATCATTAAATAACAAAAAGGCACAATAGCGTGACAGGAACAATACACAAATAACTCACCTTGGGTGTTTGGTCCATTATTATCCCCCTCTGTGTTCTTGTTCCTACCCTTTGTGGGCTCCTAGATCCCTTGTGGGCCCCTAGCTCCTTTGTGGGCCCCTAGCTCCTTTGTGGGCCCCTAGCTCCTTTGTGGGGCCCTAGCTCCCTTGCAGTGCTCCTTTTTCTTAGTATTTAACTGACTCCACTACTACTACTACTACCTCTGTCACTGCCTCTCTTTTCCCTTTCCTATTACCTCTCTTGTCCCGTCCCTGTCTGCTGCCCTATATATACTCCCTCCTCTCCTTTTTGTTAGTGTGACGTTGTAAATGGTCCAAGTCGGACCGAAACGTCGTCGTAAGCTCCTCTTTCCTATGTGCGGGTGTGTTTCACTCTACCATTAACATAAGGTAACACAACCATTGACACAAACACACATCTTCAAGTTTGTAACAGTGGTTCAATAGTCAAAGGACAATAAAATATTTGTGAGAGCTGCCTGAAACTTGGCCAGAGTTCAGCACAGTGTGGGAAACATTTTGGAGGAAATATTTTGAGGACCTGAAACGTTGATGGAGATAGGAAAGCTGTGATTTCGTGCCTTGGGAAAGGAGTTATGGCATTTTATAGGAGTGAAGAAGAGCAAGTTGTGAGTGTGGGGGAGGTGCATGAGGTAGTGGGAAGAATGAACGGGGTAAAGCAGCCGGAACTGATGGGATAAAGACAGAAATGTTGAAAGCAGGTGGGGATATAGTTTTAGAGTGGTTGGAGTTTTTATTTAATAAATGTACAGAAGAGGGTAAGGTACCTAAGGATTGGCAGAGAGCATGCATAGTTCCTTTGTATAAAGACAAAGGGGACAAATGAGTGTAAAAAAAATATAGGGGAATAAGCCTGTTGAGTATACCTGGTAAGGTGTATGGTAGAGTTATTAATGAAAGAGTTAAGAGTAAAACGAAGAGCAGGATCGCAAATGAACAAGGAGGCTTTAGGAAGGGTAGGAGATGTGTAGACCAAGTGTTTACAGTGAAGCTTATAGGTGAACAGCAGTTAAAGAGTTTTTTTAAGCATTTATTAGTTTGGAAAATGCGTATGACAAGGTAGATAGGGGGGCAATGTGGCAGATGTTGGAAATGTATGGAATAGAAAGCAGGTTACTGAAAGTAGTGAAGAGTTCTTACGAGGATAGTGAGGCTCAGGTTAGAGTATGTAAGAGAGAGGGAGATTATTTCCCAGCAAAAGTAGGCCTTAGACAGGGATGTGTGATGTCACCATGGTTGTTCAATATATTTATAGATAGGGTTGTAAGAGAAGTGAATGCTCGGGTGTTGGCAAGAGGTGTGGTGTTAAAAGATAAAGAATATAACACAAAGTGGGAGTTGTCACAGATACTTTTTGCTGATGACACTGTGCTTTTGGGAGATTCTGAAGAGAAGTTGCAGAGGTTGGTGGATGAGTTTGGTAGTTTATGTAAAAGAAGGAAATTAAAAGTGAATATAGGAAAAAGTAAGGTGATGAGGATAACAAAAAAAAAGTAAGTAATGAAAAACTGGATATGAGATTGGAGGGAGAGAGTATGGAGGAAGTGAATGTATTCAGAGATGAGGGGGAAAAAGGTGAGTGATGCAGTGAGGAGCCTGTAGATACAAAGAACGTTATCCATGGAAACAAAGAGGGGAATGTATGAGAGTATAGTTATACCAACGCTCTTATATGAGTGTGACTTATGGGTGGTGAATATTGCAACTAGAAGAAGGCTGGAGGCAGTGGAGATGTCGTGTCTGAGGGAAATGGGCGTTGTGAACATAATACCGAGAATCCGTAGTTTGGAAATTAGGAGGAGGTGCGGAGTTACTAAAAGTGCTATCTAGAGGGTTGAGGAGGGGTTGTTGAGGTGGTTCGGACATTTGGAAAGGATGGAACGAATTAAAATGACTTGGAGAGCGTATACATCTGTAGTGGAGGGAAAGAAAGGTAGGGGTTGGTCTAGAAAAAGTTGGAGGGAGGGGGTAAAGGAGGTTTTGTGTGCGAGGGGCTTGGACCTCCAGCAAGCGTGCGTGAGCGTGTTAGATAAGAGCGAGTGGAGACAAAGGGTTTATTTGACTAACGTGCTGTTGGAGTATGAGCAAAGTTACATTTATGAAGGGATTCAGGGAAACCAGTTAGCAGGACTTGAGTCCTGGGGATGGGAAGTACAGTGCCTGTTCCCTGAAGGAGGGCTGTTCATATGTTGCAGTTGTATAATTGTAGTGTAGGTATCCGTCTAGCAAGACAGTGATGGAGTGAATGATGAAAGTGTTTCTTCTTCGTCGGGTCACCCTGCCTTGGTGGGAAAGAGCCGATGTTACTAGCCAGGGACTCGAACCAGTGAGGTTTTGGCCCTCCTCATGGTGAGCGAGAATCACCTGACGCTCTAAACCACAGGACCACCAAATCCTACAAGAAACAAGAACTCAGCCAAGCTAGGTGTGTTAGCCTTGGTTCGAGGACATGCGGTGGTGTGGGCGCCTATAAGCTAATTTCATTCTACTCCCTGTTTGGTGTACTAGCCCAACAAGCAGTATTTTATATTACTGTAACCACGAACGAGTGGTATTGATCAACAACAACACTGCACCTAGCCAAGGACTCGAACCCATCATGGGTCTAGTCGCAGTGTTGTTATATATATATATATATATATATATATATATTATATATATATATATATATATATATATATATATATATATATATATATGTATATTAAAGGTAGTAAGTTGGTAGACAGCAACCGCCCAGGGAGGTACTACCGTCCTGCCAAGTGAGTGTAAAACGAAAGCCTGTAATTGTTTTACATGACGTTGAAGATTGCTTGTGTCCTTTTTTGTCTCATAAACATCCAAGATTTCAGGTATGTCTTGCTACTTCTACTTGCACGTAGGTCACACTACACATACATGTACAAGCATATGTATACACACCCCTCTGGGTTTTCTTCTATTTTCTTTCTAGTTCTTGTTCTTGTTTATTTCCTCTTATCTCCATGGGGAAGTGGAACAGAATTCTTCCTCCGTAAGCCATGCGTGTTGTAAGAGGCGACTAAAATGCCGGGAGCAAGGGGCTAGTAACCCCTTCTCCCGTATAAATTACTAAATTTAAAAAGAGAAACTTTCGGTTTTCTTTTTGGGCCACCCTGCCTTGGTGGGATACGGCCGGTTTGTTGAAAATATATATATATATATTTATATATATATATATATATATATATATATATATTATATATATATATATATATATATTATTGTGCCCACGAACGAGTGGTATTGAAGAATAACATCACTGCGACAAGCCAAGGACTCGAACCCATGCTGCTTTGGCCTGCCTCATGGTAGGCGAAAACTCATGACGCCTTAATCCACTGGACCATACAATTCTAAAGAGTAGCGCATCCAGCGGAACTGGATGTTGTACTCGCTACCCAAGGACATACGATTGTGTGGATGGCTCTAGGTTAGTTTTATTGGCCTGCAGCATGGGTTCGAGTCCTTGGCTAGTCGCAGTGTTGTTATTGATCAATGCCACTCGTTCGTGGGCACAATAAAATAAAATACTGCTCGTTGCACTGGTACACCAAACAGGGACTAGAATGAAATTAGCCTAGACTCATCCACACCATCATATGTCCTTGGGTAGCGAGTACAACCTCCAGTTCCGCTGGATGCGCTACTGATAAGGATTGTATGGTCCAGTGGATTAAGGCGTCATGAGTTTTCGCCCACCATGAGGCAGGCCAAAGCAGCATGGGTTCGAGTCCTTGGCTAGTGGCATTGTTGTTACTGATATATATTTCCCTAGCTAGGTGTGCACAGTGGTTTTATCAACCCATTTTTCTGATCTACATAGCGGCTTTATGTACTCAGTGGTCTGATGTACACACTGGCCGTTTGTACATACTGGCCTGATGCACATTGTACACACTGGCCTGGTGCACACATTGTACACTCTGGCCTGGTGCACACATTGTACACACTGGCTTGGTGTACACATTGTACACACTGGCCTGGCGCACACATTGTACACACTGGCCTGGTGCACACATTGTACACACTGGCCTGGTGCACACATTGTACACACTGGCCTGGTGTACACATTGTACACACTGGCCTGTTATACACATTGTACACACTGGCCTGGTGCACACATTGTGCACACAGGCCTGATGCACACATTGTACACACTGGCCTGGTACACACATTGTACACATTGGCCTGGTGCACACATTGTACACACTGGCCTGGTGCACACATTGTACACACTGGCCTGGTGCACACATTGTGCACACTGGCCTGATGCACACATTGTACACACTGGCCTGGTACACACATTGTACACATAGGCCTGGTGCACACATTGTACACACTGGCCTGGTGCACACATTGTACACACTGGCCTGGTACACACATTGTACACATAGGCCTGGTACACACATTGTACACACTGGTCTGGTACACACATTGTACACACTGGTCTGGTACACACATTGTACACATTAGCCTGGTACACACATTGTGCACACTGGCCTGATGCACACATTGTACACACTGGCCTGATGTACACATTGTACACACTGGCCTGGTACACACATTGTACACACTGGCCTGATGCACACATTGTACACACTGGCCTGATGTACACATTGTACACACTGGCCTGGTACACACATTGTACACATTGGCCTGGTGCACACATTGTACACACTGGCCTGGTGCACACATTGTACACACTGGCCTGGTGTACACATTGTACACACTGGTCTGGTACACACATTGCACACATAGGCCTGGTGCACACATTGTACACACTGGCCTGGTGCACACATTGTACACATTGGCCTGGTGCACACATTGTACACACTGGCCTGGTGTACACATTGTACACACTGGTCTGGTACACACATTGCACACATAGGCCTGGTGCACACATTGTACACACTGGCCTGGTGCACACATTGTACACACTGGCCTGGTGCACACATTGTACACACTGGCCTGGTGCACACATTGTACACACTGACCTGGTGCACACATTGTACACACTTGCCTGGTGCACACATTGTACACACTGGCCTGGTGCACACATTGTACACACTGGCCTGGTACACACATTGTACACATTGGCCTGGTGCACACATTGTACACACTGGCCTGGTGCACACATTTTACACACTGATCTGGTACACACATTGTACACACTGGCCTGGTGCACACATTGTACACACTGGCCTGGTGCACACACTGTACACACTGGCCTGGTGCACACATTGTACACACTGGCCTGGTGCACACATTATACACACTGGCCTGGTGCACACATTGTACACACTGGCCTGGTGCACACATTGTACACACTGGCCTGGTGCACACATTGTACACACTGGCCTGGTGCACACATTGTACACTCTGGCCTGATGTAAACAATGTATGATGTACACGCTGGCTTGATGTACACAATCTTTGATGTACACCATCCATGACGCGAGATAATGTACACAATCCTTGATGTACACAATCGACTGATATATTTAATGCACCGATGTGCACAATCTGATGTACACAATGAATAGATATACACAGTAGACTGATGTACACAATCCCTGATGTACTCAGTGGACCGATGTACACAATCGACTGGTGTACACAATCTCTGGTGTACACAATAAACTGATGTACACAATGGACTGATGTACACAATCCCTGATGTACTCAGTGGACCGATGTACACAATCGACTGGTGTACACAATCTCTGGTGTACACAATAAACTGATGTACACAATGGACTGATGTACACAATTGACTAACGTTCACAATCAGACATTCATATTGTTGCGATGTACACTGGCTGGTGAACACAGTGTGTACGCACAGAGTGTACACATAACAGTAAGCCATTCACGTAGAGTGATATGACCGCGTTTCTGGCACAAATGCTGGGGAAGGAGACGCCAGTATTGTCTAGTGGCAACACTGTCATTGTTCCCACCCTCTCTGGTCATAACCTTGCTAGTGAGTGAGAATGATGAGTGCGGGTGAGAATGATGAGTGCGGGTGAGAATGATGGCAGTAGGTGAAAATGATGTGTATGAAAATGATATGTGAGAGAGAATGATGAGTGTGGGAGTGAATGACTGTGGGTGAGAATGATGGGTGAAAGTGAGAATGATGAGTGTATGTGAGAATAATGAGTGTGAGAATGAAATATGTGCAAGAATGATGAATTTGTGTGAGAATGACGAGTGTGTATGAGAATGATGAGAGTGAGAATAAGTGTGAGAATGATGATGGGTTTGTGTGCGAGAATAATGAATGCGTGAGAATGGTGAGTGTGTGAGAATGATGAGTGTGAGAACGATGAAAGTGAGAATGATGAGTGTGAGAATGATGAGTGTGAGAATGATGAAAGTGAGAATGATGAGTGTGAGAATGATGAAAGTGAGAATGATGAAGCCGATGATGGCAATAAACAAGAAAGTATTTAATAAAGCAAGAACAAGTTGATGGAAGATTAAGAGGAAGAGGAGGAGGAGGAAGGGGAGGAGGAAGAGGAGGAGGAAGAGGAAGAGGAAGAGGAAGAGGAGGAAGAGGAGGAGGAAGAGGAGGAGGAAGAGGAGGAGGGGGAGGAGGAGGAGGAGGAGGAGGAGGAGGAGGAGAGTTGAAGCGAAGGAAAGAAGGGGAAATACAAGAAGGAAAACAAGAAAAGAAATAGTCAAGAGAGAGAGAGAGAGAGAGAGAGAGAGAGAGAGAGAGAGAGAGAGAGAGAGAGAGAGAGAGAGAGAGAGAGAGAGAGAAGAGAGAGAAGAGAGAGAAGAGAGAGAGAAAGATGGAAGACACGAACGTAGTGACCTCAGAACAGTGGTCGTATCGCAGCCTGGGTCATGACTAATGTTAATGGTTCTTTGGTATTGGTGTTCTGTTGAGGCACAGTCGAGTGTTCCTGGGGTAGTGGCGCTAGCAAGAATAGTGCTCCTGGGGTAGTGACGTCTACAAGAATAGTGCTCCTGGGGTAGTGACGTCTACAAGAATAGTGCTCCTAGGGTAGTGGTGCCATTAAGAATAGAGGTCTTAGGTTAATGGTGTTATCAAAAATAGTGGTCCTGGGTTAATGGTGCCATTAAGAATAGTGGTCCTGGGTTAGTAGTGCCATTCGCAGACGTCAGCTTGTATCGTTTACTTTTAGTGGTGCCATTTAAATAGCCGTTACCTGGAGCTACCTGGAGGTTATTCCGGGTATCAACACCCCCGCGGCCCGGTCCATGACCAGGCCTCCCGATGGATCAGGGCCTGATCAACTAGGCTGTTACTGCTGGCCGCACGCAGTCCGACGTACGAGCCACAGCCCGGCTGATCCGGCACTGACTTTAGGTATCTGTCCAGCTCTCTCTTGAAGGCAGCCAGGGGTTTATTGGCAATTCCCCTAATGCTTGATGGGAGGCTGTTGAACAGTTTTGGGCCCCGGACACTTATGGTGTTTTCTCTTAGTGTACCAATGGCGCCCCTACTTTTTATTGGCGGCATTTTGCATCGCCTGCCCAGTCTTTTACTTTCGTAGGGAGTGATTTCTGTGTGCAGATTTGGGACCATTCCTTCCAAGATTTTCCAAGTGTAGATTATGATATATCTCTCCCTCCTGCGTTCCAACGAGTACAAGTCAAGTGCTTCCAAGCGTTCCCAGTAGTTAAGGTGCTTGACAGAACTTATACGTGCAGTAAAGGATCTCTGTACACTCTCTAGATCTGCGATTTCACCTGCTTTGTATGGAGATGTTAATGTATAGCAGTATTCCAGCCTAGAGAGAACAAGTGATTTGAAAAGGATCATCATGGGCTTGGCATCTCTCGTTTTGAAAGTTCTCATTATCCATCCTATCATTTTCTTTGCACGTGCGATCGTGGCACTGTTGTGATCCTTGAAAGTGAGATCCTCAGACATTACTACTCCCAGGTCTCTTACATTATTTTTCCGCTCTATTGTATGGCCGGAGTCAGTAGTATACTCTGTTCTAGTTATTATCTCCTCCAGTTTTCCATAACGGAGTAGTTGGAATTTGTCCTCATTGAACATCATATTGTTTACCGTTGCCCACTGGAAAACTTTGTTTATATCTTCTTGGAGGTTAACCGCGTCCTCAGCAGATGACAGCCTCATGCAGATCCTAGTATCATCCGCAAAGGATGATACGGTGCTGTGGTGTATATCTCTGTTTATGTCTGATATGAGGATAAGGAATAAGATGGGGGCGAGTACTGTGCCTTGTGGAACAGAGCTCTTCACTATGGCAGCCTCCGATTTAACTCTGTTGACCACTACTCTTTGTGTTCGATTTGTTAGGAAGTTGAAGATCCATCTCCCCACTTTCCCAGTTATTCCTTTAGCACGTATTTTATGGGCTATTACGCCATGATCGCATTTGTCAAATGCTTTTGCAAAGTCTGTGTATATTACATCTGCATTCTGATTTTCTTCCAGTGCATCCAAGGCCATGTCATAGTGATCCAGTAGTTGTGAGAGGCAGGAGCGACCTGCCCTGAACCCATGTTGCCCTGGATTGTGCAGATTTTGGGAATCCAGGTGATTTGCAATCCTGCTTCTTAGCACTCTTTCAAAGATTTTTATGATGTGGGATGTCAGGTCTATAGTTCTTAGCTAATGCTTTGCTGCCACCTTTATGGAGTGGGGCTATATCCGTTGTTTTAAGTGACTGTGGAATTTCACCCATGTCCAAGCTCCTCCTCCATAGTGTACTTAGGGCACGCGAGAGGGGTTTCTTGCAGTTCTTAATGAAAACAGAGTTCCACGAGTCTGGGCCCGGGGCTGAGTGCATAGGCATGTTGTCAATGGCTTTTTCGAAATCTATCGGAGTTAGGGTAATGTCGGAAATCTGGCATACATTTATGGAGTTTTGAGGCTCATTCATGAAGAAATCATTTGGGTCGTCGATCCTCAGACCGATTAGTGGTTCACTAAACACAGAGTCGTACTGGGATTTCAATATTTCACTCATTTCCTTGTTGTCGTCTGTGTAAGTCCCATCCTGTCTGAGTAAGGGCCCGATACTAGATGTGGTATTTGCCTTGTTTTTGGCATATGAAAAGAAATATTTTGAATTTCTTTCAATTTCACTAATAGCTTTAAGCTCCTCCTGCCTCTCCTGGTTCCTGTAAGAGTCATTTAGCTTAAGTTCGATAGTTTCCACTTGATAAATTAGACACATGTGCAACTCTTGGGTATCTTTATTGAGGAAACGTTTCGCCACACAGTGGCTTCATCAGTCCATACAAAGAAGAATCTTGAAGAACAGGAGGAGAATGAGGTAATCAGTCCCTCAACCTTGAGTCGATGTGGTCAGTCCATCAATCTTGAATAGAATACGGCATACGTGCTGAGAAGGAGCTTATAAACCGTTGGCAGGAGAGGTGCAGAAGTCATAGGTCGTGTAACATTTGTTCAATGTTGAAGTAGGTCGTGCCCAAGAATTAGGCAAGCGAAGAATTCCCAAGTATTAAGATCCCAAGAAGTTGCAGTGTCTGACAGGTTTGCAGATGAATGCTTCAGAGAACCGACATGTTGATAAATTAGACACATGTGCAACTCTTGGGTATCTTTATTGAGGAAACGTTTCGCCACACAGTGGCTTCATCAGTCCATACAAACCTGTCAGACACTGCAACTTCTTGGGATCTTAATACTTGGGAATTCTTCGCTTGCCTAATTCTTGGGCACGACCTACTTCAACATTGAACAAATGTTACACGACCTATGACTTCTGCACCTCTCCTGCCAACGGTTTATAAGCTCCTTCTCAGCACGTATGCCGTATTCTATTCAAGATTTATGGACTGACCACATCGACTCAAGGTTGAGGGACTGATTACCTCATTCTCCTCCTGTTCTTCAAGATTCTCCTTTGTATGGACTGATGAAGCCACTGTGTGGCGAAACGTTTCCTCAATAAAGATACCCAAGAGTTGCACATGTGTCTAATTTATCAACATGTCGGTTCTCTGAACCATTCATCTACAAACCTGTCAGACACTGTAACTTCTTGGGATCTTAATACTTGGGAATTCTTCGCTTGCCTAATTCTTGGGCACGACCTACTTCAACATTGAACAAATGTTACACGACCTATGACTTCTGCACCTCTCCTGCCAACGGTTTATAAGCTCCTTCTCAGCACGTATGCCGTATTCTATTCAAGATTGATGGACTGACCACATCGACTCAAGGTTGAGGGACTGATTACCTCATTCTCCTCCTGTTCTTCAAGATTCTCCTTTGTATGGACTGATGAAGCCACTGTGTGGCGAAACGTTTCCTCAATAAAGATACCCAAGAGTTGCACATGTGTCTAATTTATCAACATGTCGGTTCTCTGAACCATTCATCTACAAACCTGTCAGACACTGCAACTTCTTGGGATCTTAATACTTGGGAATTCTTCGCTTGCCTAATTCTTGGGCACGACCTACTTCAACATTGAACAAATGTTACACGACCTATGACTTCTGCACCTCTCCTGCCAACGGTTTATAAGCTCCTTCTCAGCACGTATGCCGTATTCTATTCAAGATTGATGGACTGACCACATCGACTCAAGGTTGAGGGACTGATTACCTCATTCTCCTCCTGTTCTTCAAGATTCTCCTTTGTATGGACTGATGAAGCCACTGTGTGGCGAAACGTTTCCTCAATAAAGATACCCAAGAGTTGCACATGTGTCTAATTTATCAACATGTCGGTTCTCTGAACAGTTTCCACTTCCCTGGTCAGCGCCTCCCTTCGTGTATCAGATATTCTAGCACTCCTGAGGAGCTCAGTGACTCTTCGTCGTCTTCTGTAGAGGGAGCGTCTTTTTCTCTCCAGTTTACTCCTGCTCTTCTTCTTTCTTAGGGGAATATGCCTAGAACATGCTTCGACTACCAGGAAGTTGATCCTTTCAAGGCACTGGTTTGGGTCCATGTCATTTAAGACATCTTCCCAACATGTTTCGTTTAGGACATGGTTTACCTGGTCCCAGTTGATGTTCTTGTTGTTGAAATTGTATTTTGTGAAGACACCTTCACAGGTACATGCATTCTGTTGTTCAGGACCCCTATGCACGTACGTCTGGACTTCGATTAGATTGTGATCGGAATTAGTTGTTTTTGATATTCTTATGTCTCTTATGAGGTCCTCATTATTTGTGAAGATAAGGTCAAGTTTGTTTTCTAGTCTTGTTGGCTCCACTATCTGCTGGCTTAAGGTGTGTTTTTCGCAGAGACTTAGTAGCTCATGTGTGTGTGACCTTTCATCTGCGCTACCTCCGGGGATTGTTTCAGCTATAACATTATTTGCTACATTCTTCCATTTTGTATGCCTTAGGTTGAAATCACCAAGCAGTAAGATGTTTGGGGATGGAGCTGGAAGGTTTTCCAAACAGTAATCGATTTTCAGTAGCTGTTCCTTGAACTGTTGGGAGGTTGCATCTGGTGGCTTGTATACAACCACAATGACTAGGTTTTGGTTCTCGATCTTTATTGATAGAAATTCAACTACCTCATTTGTGGTGTTCAGCAACTCTGTGCAGATAAGGGACTCTTTGACATACAGGCCAACCCCCCCTTGTTGCCTGTTTTTTCTGTCGCATCTAAAAAGGTTGTAACCACTTATCCATATTTCACTGTCAAAGTGATCTTTTGTGTGAGTCTCTGTGAAGGCTGCAAACATTGCATTAGACTCCACTAGAAGACCACTGATAAAAGGTATTTTGTTGTTGGTGGATGGCTTAAGGCCCTGTATATTAGCAAATATGAACGAGGCTGTATTCTGTGTTTGTTGGGGGGATTTCGTTATTGGCATCAGTAGTTGTAATAATTCTGGAGGGCCATGGGTGGCCACTGGCTGCGCCTCCAGTCCAACAAGGCTCCAAGGTGGTGGACTATTTTTGTTATTTCCTTCCATTTTCTTTTTTCGTTTCCTGCCACTAAAAAATCACCTGGAGTTTGGTTGTCGTAGCTACTATTGTTTGTCTTGTGGGGTCTGTGCCTCCTGGTCCCTTTTAGATGGTATGCAGGGCACTCGATGTTGTAACACTGCTTCTGGAGGACCGAGGAGTGGCACATTTTTGGGTGAAAGAAAGTACAGGAAGAAGAACGACACACTCCTTTAGACAGGAGGTCGCTACATTTTTTGGGATGGTCAAAGTTGCATGTCCCATTTTTTCCCCTGTTATTCCATGCTTACAGATGCCCCAAGCATAATAATTGCACAAATTCACCTTTGGTTGAGAATTGTTGGGAGGTGTGTTGTCAATTTCTGCAGGTTCTGGGACTGCACTATAATCCTCAGTATCCAAGCCAGGGCCACCCCGTCCTGGATTCCATCTACTTTCCCCAGTAGAGGAAGGAGGAGACTCCTCTCCAACATCTGTACTGTGGGCCACGGTCTTGTGCAATGATGGTTGTATATTTACTGTTCCTAGTGGTGCCAAATTAGTGGCACTGTCGATGTTGATAGTGGTGCTATCACAGGTGGTGAGAGTGTCAGTGGTCATAACACTGCCGTTCCATGAGGTGCCATACTACATGACCCACCTGCATGGCAACATCATGACTGGGTGGGTTGCATGACCTACCTGCATGACAACATCATGACTGGGTGGGTTGCATGACCCACCTGCATGACAACATCATGACTGGGTGGGTTGCGTGACCCACCTGCATGACAACATCATGACTGGGTGGGTTGCATAACCCTCCTTCATGACAACATCATGACTGGGTGGGCTGCATGACCCACCTGCATGACAACATCATGACTGGGTGGGTTGCATAACCCTCCTTCATGACAACATCATGACTGGGTGGGCTGCATGACCCACCTGCATGACAACATCATGACTGGGTGGGTTGCATAACCCTCCTTCATGACAACATCATGACTGGGTGGGTTGCATAACCCTCCTTCATGACAACATCATGACTGGGTGGGTTGCATAACCCTCCTTCATGACAACATCATGACAGGGTGGGCTGCATGACCCACCTGCATGACAACATCATGACTGGGTGGGTTGCATAACCCTCCTTCATGACAACATCATGACTGGGTGGGTTGCATAACCCTCCTTCATGACAACATCATGACTGGGTGGGTTGCATAACCCTCCTTCATGACAACATCATGACAGGGTGGGCTGCATAACCCTCCTTCATGACAACATCATGACAGGGTGGGCTGCATGACCCACCTGCATGACAACATCATGACTGGGTGGGTTGCATAACCCTCCTTCATGACAACATCATGACTGGGTGGGTTGCATAACCCTCCTTCATGACAACATCATGACTGGGTGGGCTGCATGACCCACCTGCATGACAACATCATGACTGGGTGGGTTGCATAACCCTCCTTCATGACAACATCATGACTGGGTGGGCTGCATGACCCACCTGCATGACAACATCATGACTGGGTGGGTTGCATAACCCTCCTTCATGACAACATCATGACTGGGTGGGTTGCGTGACCCACCTGCATGACAACATCATGACTGGGTGGGTTGCATAACCCTCCTTCATGACAACATCATGACTGGGTGGGCTGCATGACCCACCTGCATGACAACATCATGACTGGGTGGGTTGCATAACCCTCCTTCATGACAACATCATGACTGGGTGGGCTGCATGACCCACCTGCATGACAACATCATGACTGGGTGGGTTGCATAACCCTCCTTCATGACAACATCATGACTGGGTGATTTTGCGTGACCCACCTGCATGACAACATCATGACTGGGTGGGTTGCATAACCCTCCTTCATGACAACATCATGACTGGGTGGGCTGCATGACCCACCTGCATGACAACATCATGACTGGGTGGGTTGCATAACCCTCCTTCATGACAACATCATGACTGGGTGGGCTGCATGACCCACCTGCATGACAACATCATGACTGGGTGGGTTGCATAACCCTCCTTCATGACAACATCATGACTGGGTGGGTTGCATAACCCTCCTTCATGACAACATCATGACTGGGTGGGTTGCATAACCCTTCTTCATGACAACATCATGACAGGGTGGGCTGCATGACCCACCTGCATGACAACATCATGACTGGGTGGGTTGCATAACCCTCCTTCATGACAACATCATGACTGGGTGGGTTGCATAACCCTCCTTCATGACAACATCATGACTGGGTGGGTTGCATAACCCTCCTTCATGACAACATCATGACAGGGTGGGCTGCATAACCCTCCTTCATGACAACATCATGACAGGGTGGGCTGCATGACCCACCTGCATGACAACATCATGACTGGGTGGGTTGCATAACCCTCCTTCATGACAACATCATGACTGGGTGGGTTGCATAACCCTCCTTCATGACAACATCATGACAGGGTGGGTTGCATGACCCACCTGCATGACAACATCATGACTGGGTGGGTTGCATAACCCTCCTTCATGACAACATCATGACTGGGTGGGTTGCATAACCCTCCTTCATGACAACATCATGACTGGGTGGGTTGCATAGCCCTCCTTCATGACAACATCATGACTGGGTGAGTTGCATGACCCTCCTTCATGACAACATCATGACTGGGTGGGTGTATTATTACCAAGCGTAATGGAAGATCAACTTCTAGGAAGTGACTGAGAACTGATAATGAGTGAACTGGGTCTTAATTATGAACTGATTCTGTATTGATTATGAACCTCTTCGACTCTCTCCTTATTAAGTTTACTCTCTCTACCTCATCTTTCTCTTCATAGTTGTTTTTATCGTACTCTGTCTCCTGTTTACTATAGAGAAAGATCACAGTCAGTAGGATTCAAACCCAGTCAAGGAAGTCTGGCAAGGTTCCCAGAATGACGTTCTAGACTACTCGGCCACAGATGTATCAAAAGCTGGACAGCCATGTTTACAAGTCATATTTCTTCCCAACCCAGGCACACCAGTGAGCCTCAAGCATGGTTTCAAGCTATTTCATTGTCCTCCTGTATGTTCGAGCCTTACAATTGATTCTTATATCAGTGCACCACGCAGAACCAAGAGGGTATATACAGAGAGAGAGAGAGAGAGAGAGAGAGAGAGAGAGAGAGAGAAAGAGAGACCCGCTGGTGTGCCCGGGCTGGGAGAAACATGGCTTATGCACAAAGTTGCCCAGCTCTTGAAGCATCTGTGGCCGAGTTGTCTAGAGCGTCACTTGGGGAACCTTGCCAGCGTTCCATGACGTGGGTTTGGATCCTGCTGACTGCGATTTTTCTCTCTGTATACTCTCTCGTTTCTACGTGGTTCATTGATATAAAAATAAATTTACTATATATATGTCGTGCCAAATAGGTAAAACTTTACGATTTTGGCTTACATAGCAACGCTCTTCTTGCCGAATAAGGCAAGCGAATATTTGTGTGTGCAATAATTTCGCAAAAATCAGTCTGAAGCTAACAAAAAAAAATATATTTCGTGTTTGTTTATTATTAATTATTTTAAACTTCTCTAAAATGTATTTAGTTGGATTAGACTAAATTAAATTGCACTTGTTATAATAAGGTTAGGTAAGTTTTCTAAGGTTCTTTTGGTACAAAATTATTAATTTTTACATGAACATAAATGAAAAAATACATCTTTAAACGTTTGAGAGAAAATTTTAGAGAGGGCTTAATTTTAAATGAGTTCTTACATATTTGGCACGGCATATATATATATATATATATATATATATATATATATTATATATATAATATATATATATATATATATATATATATATATATATATATATATATATACACACACACACAGAACAAAGTAGTTTTTAAGCATATACAATGCTGCGACCAGCCGGGAGTCGAACCCGGGACATTTAGCTCGGCCCTAAATCACTTCACCACCATGCTACAAACATCAGGGACCCAGTAAGCACCCTGGGTCTGCCTCCTGGTGCCAGCACATTTGTGGATACTATAGGACTAAGTTCATTATTTTCCTGTTTGGGTTAACATTCTCACCAGCAGTACACATATTAATGCATATATGTAGATAAGGAAATTAATTCAGTTTCGTTCAAAGGAATACGTAGTGACGACCTTGACACTTAATATATTTAAACAGATGAAGGCGACGACATCCTTCTCTCTTGATTTGTGATGAAACAAAAAATGCTGACATCTATCTTGTGGTTATGTCCAGTCACCCCTTTGAGTGTAGTACTGGGATGGTGAAGGTTGGAAATAAATGGTATAAAGTACCGACACAATGGAAATATAAACACATATGCAGTATAATGTGATCCTTTATTGACAACGTTTCACCCACACAGTGGGCTTTTTCAAGTCACACACAGATCTGTGTGTGACTTGAAAAAGCCCACTGTGTGGGTGAAACATTGTCAATAAAGGATCACATTATACTGCATATGTGTTTATATTTCCATGGTGAAGGTTGCTGACTGGGATGGTGAAGGCTGCTGACTGGGATGGTGAAGGCTGCTGACTGGGATGGTGAAGGCTGCTGACTGGGATAGTGAAGGCTGCTGACTGGGATGGTGAAGGCTGCTGACTGGGATAGTGAAGGCTGCTGACTGGGATGGTGAAGGCTGCTGACTGGGATAGTGAAGGCTGCTGACTGGGATGGTGAAGGCTGCTGACTGGGATGGTGAAGGCTGCTGACTGGGATGGTGAAGGCTGCTGACTGGGATGGTGAAGGCTGCTGACTGGGATGGTGAAGGCTGCTGACTGGGATGGTGAAGGCTGCTGACTGGGATGGTGAAGGCTGCTGACTGGGATGGTGAAGGCTGCTGACTGGGATAGTGAAGGCTGCTGACTGGGATGGTGAAGGCTGCTGACTGGGATGGTGAAGGCTGCTGACTGGGATGGTGAAGGCTGCTGACTGGGATAGTGAAGGCTGCTGACTGGGATGGTGAAGGCTGCTGACTGGGATGGTGAAGGCTGCTGACTGGGATGGTGAAGGCTGCTGACTGGGATAGTGAAGGCTGCTGACTGGGATGGTGAAGGCTGCTGACTGGGATGGTGAAGGCTGCTGACTGGGATGGTGAAGGCTGCTGACTGGGATGGTGAAGGCTGCTGACTGGGATGGTGAAGGCTGCTGACTGGGATGGTGAAGGCTGCTGACTGGGATAGTGAAGGCTGCTGACTGGGATGGTGAAGGCTGCTGACTGGGATGGTGAAGGCTGCTGACTGGGATGGTGAAGGCTGCTGACTGGGATGGTGAAGGCTGCTGACTGGGATGGTGAGGCTGCTGACTGGGATGGTGAAGGCTGCTGACTGGGATGGTGAAGGCTGCTGACTGGGATGGTGAAGGCTGCTGACTGGGATGGTGAAGGCTGCTGACTGGGATGGTGAAGGCTGCTGACTGGGATAGTGAAGGCTGCTGACTGGGATAGTGAGGCTGCTGACTGGGATAGTGAAGGCTGCTGACTGGGATAGTGAAGGCTGCTGACTGGGATAGTGAAGGCTGCTGACTGGGATAGTGAAGGCTGCTGACTGGGATAGTGAAGGCTGCTGACTGGGTCCGGAAATACTCTACGGTAGACTATTTTATTTTTCTGCAGCAGTCGCAGAACTGGAAGACGAGTATAAACAAAAATTACATAAATGGAATTCTGAGGATATCTGGCCAAGAAAGATTGCGAAATAATAAATTCAAATTGGATAAATTTAGATTTAGAAAAGATTTAAAAAGGAGTGTAGTATTTGTGTTGGGTGCTGAAGCAGCAGTGGTGTACTGATGGTGAAACTTAGCTGAGGACTGGAGCAGCCCCCTGAAGTAGAGTACTGGTGGCGGAAACTAGCTGGAGGCTGGAGCAAGTTCCAGTGGTGGTGTACCAGTAGTGGGGAACTAGTGGGGGCAGGAACAGCCCCACGAATGGTGTACTAGTAGTGGGGAACTGGGTAGGGGCACGAACAGTCCCCTTGAGTGATGTACGGGTTGTGGGGAACTAGCTGAGAGTTGCAACAGTCGCAGAATAACATTCACGCCACGTTCTCTCTCTCTGCAGGGCCTGGAAATATAAGAGAGGGAGTCCAGTTTAATATTAGTGGGTACTGCTTGGGTCGTAACCTCTTACCTTGGCGCATTGCCCAATGGTTGTTGCTGAGTGTTAGTGGGACTTGCTGGTAGTGGTTTGTGAGGGCTGTGGTGGCGGTGGTGGCCTGAGATGGTGTGGTATGTGGTGTGCGGTGTGTTGTGGTGGTGATGTGTGGTGATGGTAGTTATACTTTATTTTCCCTTCTCTTTTCTGGTTACTTTTTTTTAGTTCAGTTCCACCAGGTAGCTGCAGTCCTTCTTCAGTATCTTTATTCCTGGCTCTCCATGTGTCTGATTCTCAGTGTGTCTCTCATTCTCCAGATCTGTTTCCTTGCGGTTAAAGTCTTCCCTGATGGGTAATTCAGTCATGATTCCGTAGGCTCTCCTTGTTAAATCAACGATGGCTTCGGTAGCAACACTGTTCTTGCCTTCAAACCAATGCCTCGGACACCTGCTCTTTGGCGATGACTTGTGGAATACACAACTGAGGTTCCATGGTTGTGATTGTAGCAGATATGTTCTTTCTGTACACCTCAGAGAGCATTCTGCCATGTTTCTCAAAACCCCACGTATTCCCCTCAATTCCTTCACCTTCTCTCTGTCATCTTTCTCTCCTCATTACATGGTATACGTGGGAGAAAGTAGTAACTGTTATAGTTCATGGTAATTTTTTTGGTGCTGACTGTTATGATCGTTGACACCTTTCTTATCCATTCATCTAGTCATCGCTGTTTTTGGATATAGAGTCTGGTGATGCACCTCGTTTCCTGTGTAAATAATCTTATTCAACACTGTTGATGCATCTGATTTACTTCGTTAATAATCTTACTCAGTACTTTCTTGCATCTGATTTTCCCTCTGGTGACAAGTTGAACTTTACTTCACCCTTCAGATGGTACTGATGCGTTGGCTGCTTTCTTAATGCTGCTATATGTGTAATAAATTTTATTAGTTAAAAATCAGACGATAGTCCAAGTGTGCTCAGAGTATTCAGAGAATTACTGTACCGTAGGGTCTGCCTGGCAGTTATGCAAGATTGTTATTTACCTAATGTCAGTTTAGTAAGGCTGAGGAATGTAAAGTCGTGAACTCTGATGTCCCCTCGAGTGAAGGGGTCATGCAGGACCTTCTGAGTCCTTCCTTCTCCTGCTCTACATTTTGCTTTGACTCAAGTATGTAAAGGACTGATGTATGTGGTGTTTGACGCCGTGTTGCCAATATGAAGTTGACACACTTTCTCGAGAAACTATGTACAGTACCAAGGAACAGAGATATTAATCTCTTTTTATTTTTTGTAAGATTGTAAATACCTCGAATGTTGATCAGATCATCTGGTGACAGTTTAGACATCTGGAAGGTTGATCCGATCAAATGGCGACAAATGAAAGGTTTTTCTCTGGTGACAGTGTAGTTACTTGAAAGGTTAATCCAGTTATCTGGTGACAGTGTAGACAGTCGAGAGCGGTTGATTCAATCATCTATTAGCAGTGTAGACATTTGGAAGTTGATTCAATCATCTGTTGACAGTGTAGACTTGAAGAGGATTGATCCAATCGGTATCACACACACACACACACACACACACACACACACACACACACACACACACACACACACACACACACACACACACACACACACACACACACTGGAATTCTACAAGGTAACAGAAGTAAGGCAGGAGAGGAGACGGATAGATTACAATTTCTTGGACTGAAAGACGGCATTTGCGTAGTACCGCACATGAGACTATAAAAGCTAGAGGAGCATGCAGGAATGATAGGAAAGTCACCACAATGGATCAAGGTAGACATAACAGGAAGGAAACAACGAACGATTGTCTGACAATAGGTTTCAGAATGGGAGCATGTGACTACACAAGGGTCAGTATTACGACCCATACTATTTTTTTTGTGTACGCGAATGACATGACAGAAGGGACAGAGTTAGAAATATTCCTGTTAGCAGATAATGGAAAGTAATGAGAAGAATACAAGCAGATGAGGACCAGGAAAGACTGCAAATGGATCTAAACAGGCTGCAGGTCTGGTCTGGCAAGTGGCTACAGGAATTTAAACCCAGCAAGTGCAAAGTTATGAAGTTTGGATAAGGGCAAAGAAAATCGAAGACAAAATATGGCCTCAGGGAGGGAGCAAAGGGTGCAAATCTAGGAGAACTTTGGGGTGAGTACTGTACCAAGCATATCGCTTGAGACACACATCAAACCTTGTAACTGGTGCAGCAATACGCGTCTGTGAAATCTTAAACTATTTTTCAGAAATCTAAGTAAGGAGTGATTCACGACACAATATACGGTGTACATCGAACCACCGTATGGAACCCACACCTGGTCAAGCATGTCAAAAAAATTGGAGAAAGTGCAAAAAGACTAGTCCCTTAGCTAAGAGATATGTCCTATAAGAAGTTAAGGTAACTTAACGTGATGACACTGAAGGACAGGAGGGATAGGAATGATATGATAGCATCGTACACAATACTGAGAAGAATTGACCGAGTGGACAAGAACAGATTATTTGAGACGGGAAACAGAAACACGAGGGCACAGCTGTAAGTTGTTACCACAGAAGTAAAACATCCTGGTGAATGAAGTGCTAGAGGGAAGCTTCACACAGCCTTAAGAAGAGGCACCTATGACTTTCGAAACCAGGAAAGAGTGAACCTAGTAGTGGCCGGCAAAGACAAGTGCCAGGAGCTGAGACTGGACCCTTGCAACCACAAAGTGTAAGCACACACACACACACACACACAGACACACACACACACACACACACACACACACACACACACACACACACCACTCACAGACACACACACACACACACACACACAGACACACACACACACACACACACACACACACACACACACACTCACAGACACACACACACACACACACACACACACACACACACACACACACACACACACACACACACACACACACACACACTCACAGACACACACACACACACACACACAGACACACACACACACACACACACACACACACACACACACACACACACAGACACACACAGACACACACACACACACACAGACACACACAGACACACACACACAACACAACACAACACACACACACCACACAACACACCAACACACAACACCACACACACACACACACACACACACACTCACACACACACACACACACACACACACACCCACACGCACACACACACACACCACACACACAAAACACACACACACGCAACACACACACACACACACACACACACAACACAGACACACCACACACACACACACAACACACACAACACACCACACACACACACACATACTACACACACACAACCACACACACACATCATACACACACATACTACACACATCACACAATCACATAATACATACACACACCTACACATACACACAAACAACACACACTACACCATCTACACACACATAATCACTACACACACACAAAAACTCATACTACACACACACACACAATCACACACACACATCACACACACACATACACACACCACACACACACAACACAAACACACAACACACACAACACATCACACACACAAAACCACACACACACACACACACACACAACATACACACACACACACATACAACACACCACAACACAACACATCACTTACACATACACCACACACACACACTACACACCAACACACACACACACAAACTACACACACACCAAACACACACACACACAACACACACACACACACATACACACACATACACACACACACACACACATAACACACACACACATACACATACACACACACACACACCCACACAAAACACACACACAAACATACACACACACACACACACACACACACACATCACACACACACACACACACACACACACACACACACACATCACACACACACAAAAACACACCACACACACACACACACCTCACACACACACACACACACAACCACACACAACACACACACACACACACACACAACCACACACACACACACAACACACACACACACACACACACACACACACACACACACCACACACACACACACAACACACACACACACACACCCACACACACACACACACACACACATACACACACACACACACACACACACACACACCACACACACCACACACACACCACACATACACACACACACACACACACACACACACACACACACACACACACATCCACACACACACACACACACAACCACACATCACACACACACACACAACATCACACACAACACACACACACACACACACACCACACACACACACATACACACACACACACACACACACACACACACACACACACACAAGCACCTGGCTGGAAGGGGGGTAGAGCCAGGTTACACTTCTCATCAGCCGTGCAGATAATCAATAGTGAGAGCACTCATGTCATTCCACCATCAGTCATGGCCGCCTGACAGCTGCTCTCATCTCCCCAGCATGAATGACTGTGAGTGTGTCATACGTTATGTGTGTGACAGAGTGTGTCATGTGCTGTGTGACAGAGTGTGTCATTTGTTATGTGTAACCAAGTGTGTTATACGGTATGTGTGACTGAGTGTGCCATGCGTTATGCATGACTGTGTAATGGGTTATGTGTGACTGTAAGTGTGTCATACTTTGTGTAACTGTAAGTGTGTCATACTTTGTGCGACTGTAGGTGTGTCATATTTTGTGTGACTGTAAGTGTGTCATACTTTGTGTAACTGTAAGTGTGTCATACTTTGAGTAACTGTAAGTGTGTCATACTTTGTGTGACTGTAAGTGTGTCATACTTTGTGTGACTGTAAGTGTGTCATACTTTGTGTGACTGTAAATGTGTCATACTTTGTGTGACTGTAAGTGTGTCATACTTTGTGTGACTGTAAGTGTGTCATACTTTGTGTAACTGTAAGTGTGTCATACTTTGTGTGAGTGTAAGTGTGTCATAATTTGTGTGAGTGTAAGTGTGTCATACTTTGTGTAACTGTAAGTGTGTCATACTTTGTGTGACTGTAAGTGTGTCATACTTTGTGTAACTGTAAGTGTGTCATACTTTGTGTGAGTGTAAGTGTGTCATAATTTTGTGAGTGTAAGTGTGTCATACTTGTGTAACTGTAAGTGTGTCATACTTTGTGTGACTGTAAGTGTGTCATACTTTGTGTAACTGTAAGTGTGTCATACTTTATGTGACTGTAAGTGTGTCATACTTTGTGTAACTGTAAGTGTGTCATACTTTGTGTGAGTGTAAGTGTGTCATACTTTGTGTGAGTGTAAGTGTGTCATACTTTGTGTAACTGTAAGTGTGTCATACTTTGTGTGAGTGTAAGTGTGTCATACTTTGTGTAACTGTAAGTGTGTCATACTTTGTGTGAGTGTAAGTGTGTCATACTTTGTGTGAGTGTAAGTGTGTCATACTTTGTGTAACTGTAAGTGTGTCATACTTTGTGTGAGTGTAAGTGTGTCATACTTTGTGTGACTGTAAGTGTGTCATACTTTGTGTTAGTGTAAGTGTGTCATACTTTGTGTAACTGTAAGTGTGTCATACTTTGTGTGAGTGTAAGTGTGTCATACTTTGTGTGAGTGTAAGTGTGTCATACTTCGTGTAACTGTAAGTGTGTCATACTTTGTGTGAGTGTAAGTGTGTCATACTTTGTGTGAGTGTAAGTGTGTCATACTTCGTGTAACTGTAAGTGTGTCATACTTCGTGTAACTGTAAGTGTGTCATACTTTGTGTGAGTGTAAGTGTGTCATACTTTGTGTGAGTGTAAGTGTGTCATACTTCGTGTAACTGTAAGTGTGTCATACTTTGTGTGAGTGTAAGTGTGTCATACTTTGTGTGAGTGTAAGTGTGTCATACTTCGTGTAACTGTAAGTGTGTCATACTTTGTGTGAGTGTAAGTGTGTCATACTTTGTGTGAGTGTAAGTGTGTCATACTTCGTGTAACTGTAAGTGTGTCATACTTTGTGTGAGTGTAAGTGTGTCATACTTTGTGTGAGTGTAAGTGTGTCATACTTCGTGTAACTGTAAGTGTGTCATACTTTGTGTGAGTGTAAGTGTGTCATACTTTGTGTGAGTGTAAGTGTGTCATACTTCGTGTAACTGTAAGTGTGTCATACTTTGTGTGAGTGTAAGTGTGTCATACTTTGTGTGAGTGTAAGTGTGTCATACTTCGTGTAACTGTAAGTGTGTCATACTTTGTGTGAGTGTAAGTGTGTCATACTTTGTGTGAGTGTAAGTCACATAAAGTATGGGTGAGTGTAATTACTGTCACTTGAAGATAAATGTAGTAGTAGCACTTACAACCTCCTCTTCCATTCTATTTCCATTTTTAGTATCCCTAGTATCCCTGTTATTCATTTCTTGTATCCTTATCCCTGGTATCCCTTAATAGTATCGATGATATCCCTTTCTAGTATACTTAGTATCCCTGGTACCTCCTTTACTATCCTTTCTAGTATCGCTATTATCCTTAGTATCTCCGGTATTCCTTTTTAGTATCCCTTCGACACCACTTTTTTTCCCTCGGTTTATAGATCTGGTTTCTTGTTCTCACTGATAATGGTGTCACGAAATGTTCTCTATTACTTCTTATTCTCTTATTTTTATTGTTATGTTTACAATGTTTCTTCTGCAATCGGATAACGAGAACATGTTCAGTGACCCCTCATGTTCAGTGACCCCTCATGTTCAGTGACCCCTCATATTCAGTGACCCCTCATGTTCGGTGATCCCTCATGTTCAGTGACCCCTCATGTTCAGTGACCCCTCATGTTCAGTGACCCCTCATGTTCAGTGACCCCTCATGTTCAGTGACCCCTCATGTTCGGTGACCCCCTCATGTTCAGTGACCCCCTCATGTTCAGTGACCCCCTCATGTTCAGTGACCCCTCATGTTCAGTGATCCCTCATGTTCAGTAACCCCTCATGTTCAGTGACCCCTCATGTTCAGTGACCCCTCATGTTCAGTGATCCCTCATGTTCAGTGACCCCTCATGTTTAGTGACCCCCTCATGTTCAGTGACCCCTCATGTTCAGTGTCCCCTCATGTTCAGTGTCCCCTCATGTTCAGTGTCCCCTCATGTTCAGTGACCCCTCATGTTCAGTGACCCCTCATGTTCAGTGACCCCTCATGTTCGGTGACCCCCTCATGTTCAGTGACCCCTCATGTTCAGTAACCCCTCATGTTCAGTGACCCCTCATGTTCAGTGACCCCTCATGTTCGGTGACCCCTCATGTTCAGTGATCCCTCATGTTCAGTGACCCCTCATGTTTAGTGACCCCTCATGTTCAGTGACCCCTCATGTTCAGTGACCCCTCATGTTCAGTGACTCCTCATGTTCAGTGACTCCTCATGTTCAGTGACTCCTCATGTTCAGTGACTCCTCATGTTCAGTGACCCCTCATGTTTAGTGACCCCTCATGTTCAGTGACCCCTCATGTTCAGTGACTCCTCATGTTCAGTGACTCCTCATGTTCAGTGACTCCTCATGTTCAGTGACCCCTCATGTTCAGTGACTCCTCATGTTCAGTGATCCCTCATGTTCAGTGACCCCTCATGTTTAGTGACTCCTCATGTTCAGTGACCCCTCATGTTCAGTGACCCCTTCATGTTCAGTGACCCCCTTATATTCGGTGACCACTCATGTTCAGTGACTCCTCATGTTCAGTGACCCCCTCATGTTCAGTGACTCCTCATGTTCAGTGATCCCTCATGTTCAGTGACCCCTCATGTTCAGTGGCCCCTCATGTTCAGTGACCCCTCATATTCAGTGACCCCTCATGTTCAGTGACCCCTCATGTTCAGTGATCCCTCATGTTCAGTGACCCCTCATGTTCAGTGACCCCTCATGTTCAGTGACTCCTCATGTTCAGTGATCCCTCATGTTCAGTAACCCCTCATGTTTAGTGACCTCTCATGTTCAGTGACCCCTCATGTTCAGTGATCCCTCATGTTCAGTGACTCCTCATGTTCAGTGACTCCTCATGTTCAGTGACTCCTCATGTTCAGTGACTCCTCATGTTCAGTGACCCCTCATGTTCAGTGACTCCTCATGTTCAGTGACCCCTCATGTTTAGTGACTCCTCATGTTCAGTGACCCCTCATGTTCAGTGACCCCCTCATATTCAGTGACCCCCTCATGTTCGGCGACCCCTCATGTTCGGTGACCCCTCATGTTCCGTGACCCCTCATGTTCAGTGACCCCTCATGTTCAGTGACCCTTTCATGTTCAGTGACCCCTTCATGTTCGGTGACCCCTCATGTTCAGTGACCCCTCATGCTCAGGTGTATTCTTCACTTTCTGCTAAGTGAAGTGAATGTGAAATTTCGACAACTCTGTCTTATGTACGAGACCAAACGTAAAACGCGAGAGTTCACTGTTTGTACATGTGAACAAGGCGTAAAATGCAGTGTTCACTGCATCACGTTGAAACTGTTGATGACTAGAAATGTCATGAGAAAATAATTGTTTTGATTGCAAGTGTTTACCTCTGTTGGTTGTTCACAAAGTGGTGCTATGCAAGTGTTCATCTCTGTTGGTTGTTCACAAAGTGGTGCTATACAAGTGTTCATCTCTGTTGGTTGTTCACAAAGTGGTGCTATACAAGTGTTCACCTCTGTTGGTTGTTCACAAAGTGGTGCTATGCAAGTGTTCATCTCTGTTGGTTGTTCACAAAGTGGTGCTATGCAAGTGTTCATCTCTGTTGGTTGTTCACAAAGTGGTGCTATGCAAGTGTTCATCTCTGTTGGTTGTTCACAAAGTGGTGCTATGCAAGTGTTCATCTCTGTTGGTTGTTCACAAAGTGGTGCTATGCAAGTGTTCATCTCTGTTGGTTGTTCACAAAGTGGTGCTATACAAGTGTTCATCTCTGTTGTATGCTCACAGAGTGTCACTATAGAAGTGTTCATCCCTGCTGTATGTTCGTATAGTGTTGTTGTACAAGTGTTCATCTATACTGTATGTTCACATGGGATCTATACAGAGGTTCATCACTGTTGTATGTTCACACTGTAGCAGCAAACAGTGTTCTGCTCTGTTGAAACGCTAGAAAACTCCGCTCATCCTGGATAAATTCATTAGTCAATTACAGTTATTCATTCACTTACACAAGAGGAAGAGAATACTTGGAATTTATTCCCATTCCTGGACAGACTCCAATTTTGGAATTAGCATTTGCTGTTATCCCAAGAATTCCAGGGCGGGGGAAGAAGAAGAAGAGCTGTGGGGGGACGGGGGGGGTTGTAGTGTGTGTGTGTTTTC